>OZ024867.1:30176811-30179311 GCA_964017155.1 Oasisia sp. SBJ-2009 | reverse complement strand
TATGCATGTAAAAAAGGCACGTTCTTATATAGCGCAGTATCCAATCCTCAGGACCGTTCAAAGCGTTTCAAAGTACAGACCTGTTCACTGAGACACCATCTCGGCTTCTCTGGGAAGCATCGAACCATATGCTACAATTAATGCGCGAAGGCTGCTTGTACACATATCCACCACTGTCTATAGCCAGGTACTCATTTAGACAGCTGAGTGAACTGGAGTAACGTGGAGTGAAAAAACTTGCCCAAGCTTTTAACACAACAGCACAGGATTCGAACCCGGGTTCTCGTAGTCGAGAGTCCGAAGCTCTACCACTGAGCCATTGCGCTCGTATGAACATGTAACCATACTTTGAAACCATGTTGACATGCCCAGTAAGCGTGTAACCATGCCACGTAATCATGTAGCCATGCCTTAAAGCCTTGTTAACCCACCCAGTAAGTGTGTTAACACACCCAATACGCGTGTAGACTGACCTGTGCGAGTCCAGAGAACATACGGCCCATGGACTTGTAGTCGAGTCCCTCGGAACAGTTCACCACGATCACGTAGCTCCCCAGGGACTTGCCCAAATCCTTTGTGGTCTCCGTCTTCCCTGTTCCAGCCGGGCCCTTGGGGCTGCCTCCGCGGTGAAGATGCAGCGCCGTCGTCAACGTCATGTAGCATCTGTGCCCAGACGGCATCAAACATGTACAATGTGAAACCTTGCATTACAGCCACTTCTGTAATGGGGCCACCTCACAATTAAGGTTGTAGTGCCAGTATGGGTTATTAGTCATTCCCAGGGTAGGTTTGTTGGTTATCAGTGACATCTCTCATAATATTGGTTGATAAATATATAATATATTGGTTTGATTAAAAACATTATTGCTACAATGTTCATTATAATATATATGTGGATAGTGTATGTTGGTTATCGTTATGAATATATGTGTATATATAAACCGTATATGTATGTATGAGTATCTATCTATATATATATATGTATATATATATATATATATATATATATATATATATATGTATATATATATGTATAGATATATATATATATATATATATATATATATATATATATATATTACATATACTTATAATATTTTATATATATATATATATATACTTATAATATTTTCATAACACATTACATGGCTCTAAATTGTTCAGTGTGTAGTAATAATAACACCACATTTCTAAAGCCCTGTGTAGGAATAATTTGGACAACAATTCATGATGGCACGCGGAGTAGAAAATATATATGTTCTTCTTTTTCTTCATTCACTTGTATGCACTATATGATATTTTAAAATGTCTCTGTTAAATATGGAATTATAAACTGGTTACACATTGTTTACTGTGTTAATAAGCTTGTCATATTAATAATGGTTATAACAGTAATACAAACATATTAAAGTTATACTAAATGCAGCAAAAAAAGCATTACAGAATATACCATTAAGTGTCAAAGCTTGAAAATATTTAAGTAAAAATATTCAAATAACTACAGTACATGGGGTCGCCTCACCTGTCAGTTAGCGGGGTGATCACCAGGCGGCCGTTGTTGCCGAGGTACTCGTAGCCGTACTGGAACTGTGTGTTGGTTTGTTTTATGATACAGTCATCTATGTCCTAGAACAAACACAATGACTGGCTGTAACCTACGGGGTCAGAACACACACCCATGCACGCATGCATATATGCACGCACACTCACACACACATGCACGCACACTCATATGCACACGCACACATGCATATATGCATGTGCATATGCATACACACACATGCACACACACACGCATGCACATATACACACACGTGCACACACACGTATGCACATAACGCACACACACATGCATGCACACACACATGCACACACACACATGCATACGCACACATGCACGGATATATGGACACTCACATCCACTTTTACACACATACAACCACATGCACGCACACCAACACCAACACACACACACACACACACACACACACACACACACACACACACACACACACACACACACACACACACACACACACACACACACAGTAAACTCAAACACCCCCTAGAAATGATGGACTCTCCGGGTTCCAGTAGAGTCAAACACCCCCCAGGTATAATGGACTCACCTGGTCCCAGTAAATGTTAACACACCCCAGAATAATGGACTCACCCGGTCCCAGTAAAGGTGAACACCCCCCAGAATGATGGACTCATCCGGTCGCAGTCGACTCAAATACCCCCAAAACTAATGGACTGACCTGGTCTCTGTAGACCCAAACACCCCCCATATGATGGACTTACCCGGTCCCAATAGAGTCTGAGCTGACTGAGCCATTCGAAGGCTGTGATGTCGTTGCATCCAGTCTTGATGAGCTTCTCGATGATGTCACGAGCGTGAACCTCCACTGTTACTATGGCAACGATCTTCAGGCGCTGGATCTTCGTGAGGTTGCTACGGATTGCCTCCGAAAACTTGCTTAGCATCGCCACCTGGTGG
>OZ024867.1:30151811-30166811 GCA_964017155.1 Oasisia sp. SBJ-2009 | reverse complement strand
TTTGGTACGGATGAGATAGAGGACAAACTTATATAATATATCTAAATATATATATATATATATATATAGCTGTATATATATATATAGCTGTATATATAATATATACAGCTATATATATATATATATACAGTATATGATATATATATATATATTATACATACATATATATATATATATATATATATATATATATACACACATATATATACACATATATATATGCATATATATATTATATATATAAATATTTTATATAAATATATATATATATATATATATATATATATATATATATATATATATATTGACTGTATACATGCAAATATCTACATTCCATACATGCATCAAAATACATATCAGGCATGCCATTGCATGCTATATGCATTCGTGCAGTCATTCTGGAAAAAGACAACTGTGCAAATACATTTTAATTTTTGTATCTTGACATCTGCCCTGATATATAATCATGCACGCCGAGGTACCAGGCAATGTCCGCTTAAAAGAAAATGTTGGACTGTGTCCAAAAAAGACAGGAATGTAGAGAAAATATAGCACTAAGTGGTGGTGATTGTTGAAGACACTGGATGCAGACAACATCGAATACTGCTGGAAATCTACAAACACTCATGGCATCTTCGTCTGTCGACACTGGTAAAATATTACTTGACATCTCGTGGAGTAGCTCGGTGACTTGTCTTGACGGTGGTGACACCAAGTGGTCAGATTCGGCACTAAGCATCTGTAGTGAAGACTCAGTGAATGGGACACCACACATAAGTATTTCTTGTTAGTGAGTACACTGCATGGCAAGTACCCACAAGAGTGTAGAGGTCTTAAAATGTTGTTTAATATATATAATAATGTCATATTTAAACAATGTTTTTGTTTACTTACTGTTTAGCTCAATTGCGTTATAGTTTCACAACCATTTGACTTACCAAATAGTTGACAACAAATTGCTTTATTCATCACATGCCTGGTCACAATTTGGTTTAGTGACAAACATTTGACCAAACATTTGACCAACCAATTGGCTGACTCGACTGATACATTATCAGCAGGCAGACCTACTAGAATGTTTACCAAACTTTCATAGCATGTCAGCAAAGGCAGAGCCTGACAGAGTTGACAGCTTCAGAATGTTTTAATTAGTCAGCATTACCTTCCATGAAAGAAGTTTTGCTAAACTAAAGGCTTGTGTGAGTTATACACAGGCATAGAATTTTATGGAGAATTGATTGGAGTCCAGCAAACTCATATTTTGGAGTCCACAAGAAACATTTGTAAGTCCATGCTCCAATCTGAACTCTGAGGGTCGCGGGAGAAAAGGAGTGGTCAAGGACCAGTCAAACCACACACGATGACCACAGTGGACTTAACAGAGGAAGTGGAGTAGTGGAAGTGAGACAGACTGGACTAAGTCAGCTGTATGATACGGGTTAATTACTTAACTATTAATCCATTTATATTAATTAATTAATTAGTTAAATTAATATATTGTTATTATTATAATACACTGTATATTTGTGCTTATTTATGTACATATTTTAAGGGAACATAATTGTTTTTATTAACAGGAATGGTAGCATATTTCATCAAAGTAGCATCGTATAAGTATATATTTTACGTTACTTTAATTCAATCACAATAACCACTACAAAGCACTGGAGAAGAATTATTTGGAAGAAGATAATAATATATTATTATTTTTCTGAAAGTTAACAACTTACATGCTCCATACGGTATATTGATATTACTAACATATTAATGTTAACTCATATTAATATATTAGTAATATTATTACTAATACTGATAAATTTACTTTACAACTGCACTTCTATTTTAACTTTTTAAAGGAAACCTATATAGTGCTGTAATAATTATGCCTCTGAATGGTTATAATTGCTTTATTTATGGCACAGAAAAAAATGCCATGCATCAGATTATTATAAATATTATCAGCACATCATCGCTAGTCTAGAAGGAAAACATTAACAAACATACACAAGTCATATTATGGTTGTTATCATCATTACAATAGTTAGATGATGAAGTCGGACACTCACATGTTCCATGCGGGTGATGTCCTTGGAGGGAGGCTGGTCAATCTTGAAGATGCCGAGACCTCGCCTCAATTGTTGTTCCTGGTCCTTCAAACCCTGTAGTTGGGTCCTCATGTTGGCAATGAGAGCGAGGGCATTCTCCGAGGTCACGGCACTACTGAATGGTCCCTTGCTGTGGAATTCTTCCACCAGGGAGTTCACCTGCTTCTTGAAGTCCTCCGATTGCGCCAACAGACCCGTCTTAAACTTCTCCTGCAAGACGACAAGAAACAACAAGAGTTAGTCACATAACTATTTTATGTTAAAAAAGCGAACACCACCCATAGACTACTGTCAATTACTTTCAGAGGTATACACGTATGGAACGGTCTTGCAAGTAATATAAGACAGTTGCCAAGTTTACAACAATTTAAGAAAAGTTTAAAGTCGACGTTACTTTCTTCGTATTTATGAACAATAACTTTTACTATAATTATTACGCATTTTTGTTGAGAAGGGCATAGCGCCTTACAAGTCATATGACATCTGCTATGTCCTTTTAACAACAGCACCGATATTATATTGTATTGTCGTTACCATTATGTATTGTATTATTTTTCATAATATGTTGTATATTCCTGTGTTGCTGTTGTTAAATAAATTTTCATTCATTCATTCATATGAAGGTGTTTCTTTTTATAAAATGCGGTGTAGGCTGCATATTCAGGGCAACAAAGTCTTCTCAAGTGCAGCTCTGGAATAATCTGCCGCTTGCCATGCGCGCCACAGATTGTGTCATAGTTCTTTCAAAAAGCAACTGAATACATTTATTTTTAAATGAGCGTTTCCATTTTGAATGAGCAGTTATATAATGTGAACATTTTAGAAGCTAGTATTTATCAACTACTTCATTTAAACTTGCATTAATTTGTATTAACCATGCAATTTGGAAGAAAGCTCGTGCTGTCGCTACTGAGTCTGATCACCCGCTCTCTACGTTCTTCCATGTACTTCCGTCTCGAAGGAGATATTGTTGTATAAAATGCAAAACATCTCGCTATAGCAGGAGTTTTGTGCCTGTGGCCATTAGAATGTTGAATGCTAAATGATTCATATTGCTGTCAACCGGTTGAACTGTTCTTATAGTGGATACATCTGGAATTCACTTGCATTTTGTTGTGACCATCCCATATATTGTAGATCATGAGTTGTACAATGCATATCCTTTTTAAGGACAATAAAGTGATTGATTGGTTGATTGATTGATTGATTGATTGATTGATTACCAATGTGTCATTTGAACAAGTTCTTCTTAGGTTTATGTCATAAAGATAATCTTCTGCAATCAGAATTTCAACAAAATGTATAACAAATGAAAGCACGAGTTCAGGCAGCCATTTTGTTGACCACATGACTGAGGTTGCTAAGCAACCACCAGCTGCCATTACCTTGTGTTTCTTGAGCATCACTTCAGCCTCCACGAGACTTTGTTGAAAGACGACCCAATCGTTATTGAGGTTCTCAAACACTTCCTGTACGTCGTCAGGAATCAAGACCTCGTACTTCATCATGATCTCAAACTGTTCATTCAGCGGCTGAAACTGTGACTCCGTCGACGCTCGTCCGTGATTCAGCTGTTCCCACAATTCCAAGCTCTTGCCGAGTTCGTCCAGGGTCTGTGGTGGTCTTGTGACGCTGTTGAAGGAATAAAGGTAAAATAAGAATTTATGCAGTGCTTTAGTCAACTTAAAATAAATTGCGCTCTCGGGTTGATAACTCAATTAAACCTTTAAAAAGAAACCCATTGTGAGGGATTCTTCATACGTAATGAATCTATAGAAAATGGCAAAACATTTATAATACAAAATACATATAATTATATGCAATAAAAACACCAGCACAATTATTAGTACATCACATATATTAGAAATATTGCTTATTACTATGTGTAAAACGATTTTGAAATACAATTGGTATTGGTTATGTTTGAGAAAATTTTCTAAATTAGCTTATCAAGCTTGACCACAATGTGTGATTAACTTAACCAAAACGTGCTTTAGAGAATAAATGTTCAAATATTAACTAATAATAAAACTAAATAAATGAGAAATACACTCTAAATCAAAATAACAGAATTAACAGAATTTATACAATAAATTCATGAATTTTTTTTTTTTTACAAAGACAAAATCAATAATGGCTACATAAAATAAACTAAATTAGCATAAATAAAATACAAATAAAATATGGTAATTAAAACCAAATAAAATCAATACAAATACATCAATAAATAATAAGACACAAAGTAGAACAAAGTAACTAAGCTTACTTTTCGGCGTTGGTGATGAGATATTTGTTGAGCTCTCTCATTTTGGCGGTAGCTATCTCGTACAACAGACTAGTGAACTTATTCTGCCACTCCTGGCAGTGACCAAGGATGGCAAACTTGAGTGGCGAGCAGTCCAGTAACACAAACTGAATGTTGAGAATCGTCTCTTGAATCTGAACATTGTTTGCCACCTCCGTGTACCTGTAGGGGGCAGCACGTGGATTACACGCATCATCGCAAAATATATTAGAAACAGGAAACAAAAAAGGCAGTGTTACCTTTAAGCTGGCGGCGAGTTTTGCGTGAGTTTGTTTTGTGAATTTTATTTGCGCAGTAATAGAGTAGTATAAGAGATTTTATTTTGTAACCTTGTTAACCAGTTTGGTGGTTGTATGTTGTCATTTCCTTAGTTTAAATTAAATTTAAATAAAAATTTTAAAAGATTGCCTAGGACTGACTTTGCCGCATAGGACATGATGGAGAAAATTTGAGGAATATTCATTTATGTAGTTGCAAAATTTTGAATCAAATAGAATACCGGAAAAGAGCCGAAATATTCAAAATGTTGAATACAAATTAAATTTAGTCCCAACCTTATACAGTGTAAAAGGAAAACGTCTACTGCGCCTAAATTCTACCATCAAGACAAAAAGGTTGATCAATCCCAGAAACAATAAATATTCCAGTTATCCAGAATGATTCATCTTGGAGCTATGGAATAGGCAAAATAAATGAATAGGAAAAAAGAAAATTGTGATTTTTAAAAGACACAAGAATTGTGCAATATTTGCAACTGATAACAGACCCTATTATCAATGTTAGTATTTACTGTAATGACAAAAACTAAATCAGAATTATTAGATGACCAATGCCACTTAGTAGCTTATAGAGAGATCAGTGAATGTAAATACGATAGTTGCTGATGTGAAAGTGCCCGGGGCCCGTCTCACAAAAAGAAAACGCTCTTAATCTTAAGGAAAATTCATCCTAAAACAAAATCCATTGTTAAATAAAATACTGTTTTCAAAACACAAACATCCACTGCCACCTTACTAAGGACACTATTTCCATGATACACCAGTGACAATTTCCTGCTGGCATGTCACGGTGTTGACAGTTTTCAGGTATTCAGGATCAGTGTTAAGGATCAAAACTGACCATCTTAAAGTATAGTCTGTGGCTTAAGAGCTCCCAGTAAACAACGACCCATGATTTCACGTTCTGTAAGTGAATTCATGAGTTCAACTGGCTCAATTCATGTGTTTCCGTACATGAATTCACCGGATTCTGTGAACAAATTTGGGGTGTCGACACGTGTTTACCGTGAAATCGTGAGTTTTTCACGTGATGACACGTGCCAGTGAAACCGTACCAGTTCTGACCCAGTACGACTCGTGTCAAACTCATTCAAAACTTGTGACAACAGGCAGAACACGTGTATTCACATGAATACACTTGAAAACTCGTAATGGTGGAGTGGTACCAATTACGAACCAGTATGACATGTGCCAACTGGTTCAGAAATGGTTCCTTGTGTGCTGGGCTCTTAAAGGGGCACTGTATGGGATTGAACCTTCCACGGGAAACGGCAAAATTTGGCCGACCCACGAGAGGCAGCACCGTCAGTACCTAAAAATATCTTGTTGACGTTGACGATGTTGTGCAGCCGAGCGGTGGACAAAACTGCGACAACTGACAAGACAAGCCGCGTGATAACTGTTGTTGCTATTTTTTAACTCATGGCTTTTAAAAGTGATCCTGGACAGTGCAGTTGTGGAAACATCTGTAATAGATTGGAAAAGAGTGGCGCGTGTCCGTGTTTGATTCAAATTCAGCAATATATTTTTAGGTACTGACGGTGCTGCCTCCTTGCGGGACGGCCAAATTTTACTGTTTCGCATGGAAGGTTCAATCCCATACAGTGCCCCCTTTAGCATCATTAGTGGGCAACTGAGAAATCTCAAGATGGCGGCGTCCCGTACCTGGCAATGTCAGCCTCGAAGGAGGACACTTGGGGATTGAGTTTCTGGTAGCGGCGGATGAAGGCGTCCTTGTTGATTTCCCAGATCTCCCTGTAGTTGTCCCAGGTGCTCAGGTAGCTCTGCAGGTTGGTGGCGTTCGCCTGCATCCCTGCACTGATCTGGTTCTGGATCTTCTTGATGTCCTCATCATTCATGATCACCTCGTGGATCATCTGACACAGTGACACGACACTATGTAGTGACATGTTGACGCTGACATTACATTACATGGTGACACGTTGGTGCTGACATGACACTACATAGTGAAATGTTGATGCTGACATGACACTACATAGTGAAATGTTGATGCTGACATGACACTATATAGTGACACGTTGATGCTGACATACATTACATAGTGACACGTTGGTGCTGACGTGACACTACATTGTGACATGTTGGTGCTGACATTACATTACATAGTGACACTTTGATGCTGACATGACACTACAGAGTGAAATGTTGATGCTGACATAACACTACATAGTGACATGTTGATGCTGACATGACACTACATAGTGACACGTTGATGCTGACATTACATTACATAGTGACCCGTTGATGCTGATATTACATTACATAGTGACACGTTGATGCTGACATGACACAACATAGTGACATGTTGGTGCTGTCATGACACTACATAGTGACATATTGATGCTGACATGACACAACATGTTGATGCTGACATTACATTACATAGTGACAATTAATGTTGATGCTGACATTACATTACACAGTGACACACTGATGCTGACATGACACTATATAGTGACACGTTGATGCTGACACGATACTACTCTGACACATTCATAATATTGTCATGACACTTCATAGTGACATATTGGTGCTGACATGACACTACAGTGATATGTTGATGTTGACACAACACTACATAGTAACACATTAATGCTGAAATGACACCATGTAGTGACATATCGATGCTGACATGACACTAATGTTTATATTGACATGATACCACATAGCAACATGTTGATAATGACATGCCACTATGTAGTGACATGTTATTGCTGACATGAACTTTGTAGTGACATGTTGATGCTGACATTGACATGACATTATTGTGACACATTGATATTGACAAGACACTACAGCGTGACATGACAACTACACTACACAGTGACACTGTGATGTGTTGACAAAATATACTGAAATGTCGCTACACCAATTCATATGAATGCATTGGTATGATGACACTGAACATTAGCACAATGGCAGAATTCACCGATTTGTCACACTGAGACATCAAAACACTGACATGTCAACACACTGACATAGTCATATTTCCATCTTGAGCACACAAACACAGTGTTATTCCTGATTCTGGTAAAAAAATTATTACTAATAATAACTGTTAAAAATGGTCAAGAATTAGTGCATTAAAATACTATGGCCTGCTGATTAAACCGGAATTAAAAATTTATTTTGAGCACATTTCCACACTCACAAAATGAGAGTAAACAGGTTGATTATGCCCGAACACATTTTAAAATCCGTCAACATGAACATAAGATACTGAAGATATGAACCAGCCGACAGTATTTTTGTAACCTTGTGTGTGTATAATATAAGTAAAGAGCAGTTTGGTGGTTGTATGTTGTCATTTCCTTAGTTTAAATTAAATTAAAATTTAATTTAATTGAAAGATTCATTGGGTCCGACTTTGCGGCAGAGGAAATGAGAGAGAATATTTGAGGAATATTCATTGATGTAGCTGCAAATTTGGAATCAAATTGAATACCAGAATAGAGCCCATATATTCAAAATTTTGAATACAAATCAAATTTAGTCCCAACCTTATAAGTCACACCTAGTCATAACGCGCCTCGTTATAACATGAATTGGATATAACGAACCCAGTCATGGACCCCGAATTTCTGCCGCCAGGGGGAAAGGTTTTATATGTCACTCACCTGTTTTGTGCTTCTCTTGGTGGTGAGGAGGTCGGGCAACCGTCTGATGTTGGCAATGGCGTTGATGATGTAACCCGCCTTACTACACACGATGGTTGCCAACTGCTTGAGGGTAGGGGAGAACTCAACCTGCATTGACACAGAACAGTCCATTGTCAACAGCAACTTATCAACTTTCCAGGGAATTCGCACACAATTGAATAGCAAAATAATAATAACAACTTTTACTTAAGGAGTTACGGGACACGACCAATTTTTTTTTGAAAAACACTTATAAATCTCTCCAAGACTTGTTTTCAGGGAGTCACTACATTGAAACTAAGAAGATGGCATCTTTAATTTTTTTATTTTCAAATATTTTGGCGCGGGAGGGGGTAATAATCGAACAAAAAAGTCGAAAAATAGCATAAGTTTAAATGAATAGAACACCGAAACCCCTATTGTCATTTACATTATTCAAGTGTTTCTATGTAGGTAATGTACCATTCTAACTTTCTGTGCATGGCCATTTGTCTATGTTACTTAGATTTTTTTTAACGATTTTTTATAAATATTTTATTTTTATCTTCACATTTTTCATATTCAAACCCCCCTATTATGTGACTCACATGACTGATCATAATTTCAATGCACAGGAATGTAGATATTTATGGTACTGTTGCTCTATGTAAAGTTGGTATGCATTACTTGGTTAGTTTTTGAGTTCTATTCACTTTTACCTGAAAAAAGTGATAACTGAGAAAACGGCACTTAAAGTATGAACTGAGACATTTTAATATGTTGCAAACATCAGATCTTACAAATAAGCATCCACATTATAGCCTTACCATTTATACACAATATCTATATGTTTGTAACAGTAATTGTTAATCATTAGCGACATAATTATGTTATTGTTTACCCCTACCCCCATAATCTGTAATGCAAGAAATCATAGCCGATGCACTATTTTAGCCAGTTTTCACTTAGAATACACACTAAATAGGTTGTATCAGGATACCTCAATCAAATATTCACACTGAATGCAATATAGATAGGTTATCATGTAAAGAATCCTGTTCAGATGGTTATTTTACCTAAGTATCGCTAGATTTTGTAGTCCGTGTGCATCCACGTAAAAAAAATATGACGCCAGCCAGTTACCATCAACTAATAACAGTCTTTATTAATACATATACATTCTTTTGTCTATTAAAATGACAATTGTATCATGTTTTCCCTCCCCATTCATATTAAAATCCAATAATATAAACATCATTAGCATAGCTAGTATACTTCCAGAGATGCATCAAGTCTAAATACTGAAAAATGCAATTTGTGCAAAAGCAGCCAAAGTTTGAGTAACAATTTGGCAATGGCTTCAGAAAATATTTTGTTACTATTAATATTGTAAGTTTAAATGTTCTGTTATACATGTGGTATCATCAGTGAGGATGGATAGAGCAAGTAGAAAGTTGTTTCAAAATGATTAACTTGCTCTCAAGTCATATGCAATTTGTGCCTATAGTCATGTCGTATTATGTATGCTATTTCAGCAACCTGACGTTGTTCACCAAGGTCTCAAAATGTATTATCTATGTTTGTTATAGTCTCAGGAACAGTTAAAACATTACCAAACAGGAACACAGTCAATTGCACTAACAACTGCATGACTGTTAGGATCAGACACTGAGCTGACAGGAGCAAGTTTCCACTGAAGAACAGCTCCAGAGTGTCATTGATTGCGAGAAGTCATGGCAGTCTCAAGTGTTGGTGATGAGTTTGTGTCACCAATTTCTGCATAATATTTCTAGGACATCAACTGCAGTAACAAAGCAAAACCTCTGCAATCATCCCTGCAAGAACTCAAATGCAGCAACTTGGCAATGGGGATAATCCACCGTCTGAAGAAGGGTCAAGCACCACTGAGGAGATGAAACCGAAGTGAAATATATCATGTATCAATAAAACGAATTTGTCTAATGGAATGTAAAATTGTACTATGCATGCATGCGTGCGTGCGTGTAAAAAAGTAAAACAATATAATTAGCATATGATTATGAGGTACCATTTAGTAATAAATAATTGTATTTATTACAAATTTAATTATATTGAAAAATTCATAGACCATAACTGTGAGGCTTGAAGTCTAACAGCTAAGTAATAACTCACATAAAACATAGTCATTTAGCTGAATTTTCTAACTTGTTTACTCCAAAAGATAAAACCCAAAGATATATACACTGACTGAAAAAACACCAGCTAAATATATCAACAGCTGCAACTGACAATTCAGCAAATACTCTGATCCATTCCAATAAGTAAAACAACACTCAAGTTGTGACCGAGTTTGGCCATGGCCCATGCTGCAAACACCACCAACGATCCCCGCCTTCCCGTTCTACCTCCGGCCGTCGGCGCTAAGCTGTCGCCTGCAACGTATACTCCTATGCATGGCTGCGTGCTGCAGGCAATGCTATCTAACACTGTTCGATATCCGTCTTCCCCGCCGCCCTCGGGCACCGCAGCCGCCCTCGGGCACCGCAGCCGCCGTCGGCATCGTCGCCGTCGACGCCAAGCTGTCGTCTACGGTGATTACGTACGGCTGCATTTCCATCGAAACACGCCGTTTTGTCACCGAAAAATCCTATTTCGCACACGGATCCCGCACTTGTGCGGCTTTCCATTTCTTTCTCTGACTAAATTCAGGCAAATTTATAACGTTTGGCAGCGAAAGGATCCACACAAACGTCGTCGAAACTGTAGTTAGGCGCCATCTTGTTTATATTCGGTAATGGCAACATGGTGAATCATGGGATACGGGCCACGCCTTATATGGAATTATCCAGGTCACCGCAGGTCACGCACACAGCGGAACTTGCCGATGCTGAGTTTTGCTGACGTGTCACAACGGCGAACGCCAAATAAGGAAATAGTCGGTCGAATTGCGCTTGCGTTTATTAGGATTTCCCGTAAATACAGGTCAAAGGGCGGGGATGCCGTCTACGCAATCAGTTAGAGGACATATTGGCGGTTCTATTCGTACCAAACAACATGGCGAACGGTGAATGTACGGTGGCGTTACTAAGGTCTAAACATCGCGTATTTTTCAACAGATCCTGCGTCTTCAAAAATCAAACGGATTTAATAATTGATAGGGGATCATTTTATTATCGCAAAAAGGTCATTTAGAGGTATGTAATTGTTATAAAAGTTAACTTTATTGATAGATGACATGCACAAGTATTAGAAAATGGCAAAAACACGTTTTTGATATTTTTTTCGAAAAACGTCATTTGAGCTGCCGTGTCTGTCCTTAAACATTGGTCTCCAGAGTAGGTCACTGTTCAACACACATATATATATATATATATATATATATATATATATATATATATATATATATATATATATGACATGTCACAATGTTCAACAATGGCACAAATTTGTCACAACAAGAATGCCACTGATATGTCACCACAAGAATGACACTGACATGTCATAAAAAATGGCACGGACGTTATAACAGATTATCACTTTGTCACTGCTGTTATTATTATATTATTACATATTAGTTTGCATAATTAAAAATATATAATTATGTAATATATTATATATATATATATATATATATACATACATACATACTAGTGCTGGTTCGATACCAGGTTTTGTTCGATACCGATCGATACCTGAATTTTGTTCGATACTCGATACTCGATACTTACGTTGTAAGTCTAATATTCAGATAGAACACAGTTCCCAGTAGAAACAGTATGCAACAGAAGTAGTGCTGGTTCGATACCAGAATTCTTCGATACCGATCGATATATTGCTGGTTCGATACCAGAATTCTTCGATATCAATCGATACCAGATTTTTATTCGATTCTCAAAATTTACTTTGTAAGTGTAATTCAGTACAGTAGAGATCTCCAAAGAAACACACTACTATCCACTTAAACTAATGCCACAGAAACACACACAATTTTTCACTTACAAGTAGGGAAATATGTGATAATTTTATAGTCATGCAAACAATGATTAAAATGCTATTTTCATTTTATGTAAGTAAACAAACAACAGTTTCAATACAATTGATTACTGTTGTAAAACTAAAAGGTAACTGTAATATAAAATTAAAACAATAAAGACATCTGCAATAAAATACCTAGTGACAAATAAATTCATCAATTGCACTGAATTATTTTAAATTAATAACAGTACTTCACCCCAGCTGTTTGTAAATACACTATAATATAGCAGCTTAATTTCAATTCAATGTGTCTCCTAAAGTGACCATCAACAAATACAGCTAAAACATAACATACAAATAATATGTTATTATTATATTAAATATAAATACACCTATCATTTATTATAGTGCCACTGCCAGCACAGCTGCACACTCACTGTTATAACTGTTTTATAATTAATTGTATCGTAAAGATAATTGTGATTTAACATATATTAATAAAAATTACAATTGCACTTTCCAGTTCACACCATTTTTTTTATATAAAACTTAAATTACCACGTTATCAATAACAAGCCCCATAATGTTTTTGCAACTGTTTTCAAGAACCGGTCAGTTTCTTCCTCTACCTCTGGCTCTGCCAGGCAGTGGTGAATCTGTTTGGCCAGTGCCAGTGACTGGCAGTGTCACAGTGAGTGACAGTAAATGCAGTAAGCACATCGTCATCGTTAATCAGTCACGTCGTGTATGTCACTTCTTGGCGATGTTTGCCGCAGTTACTTAGTAGATTCGGCATCCGATGGCGATTCGCTTCGAATGTAACTAGATGTCCATTGCTCGCTCACTGTCGAATATTTCGATAGAATACGTTCTCGAGTTAATGGCAATGGCAATGGCGGGCAATGCGACGTTGCCCACGACGTCGACGACGCCATACGATGAAAATTGATCATCACGTTTTGATAGCTTCTTGAATGGTGACAGGTTTCGTCAAATTCGATGTATTTCCCCCGCTATCTTTGAGATGCCTCTAGCACAGCAGACACTCTTTGTTGTAAAACTGCCAAATTATTAGCGATGAACGTTGCGACTTGTTGTCGTTCACCTTGGTTGTGGGCATCGTGTACGGCAAATGGTGGCGCCATCAAACGGAACCCGGATAAACATAACCTCCGCATCGCGCTCGAATAAATATTTATATTAATAATATTATTATTAAACTAGTTTCATAAATACTAGTGCGTGCAATAAACACTCTATACAAATACTATAGGGTGTGTGTTTTTTGTACGCGTAACCGTAAATAAAGCAGGGAGAAAGATGGCATGGTACTGCCACCAAACGAGAGCGTCACATACGAACTTTGGTTTGGGTGACGAGGCTAAGTGAAGTCTGACCTACGCTAAGATAGCACACAGAAAACAGTTATTATAGAGACTAATTCTACAATAAAGTTTTAGAAAACAATTCACATTTTATGTTATATTATTTTTTAAACAACCACGCCTAAGTCAATTTAGGCTACGAAGCGCTGTAGTGATATCTCCTGTAAACAACGTCGTCACCAACAACGATGTTGCGCCTTCGCATCGACTTCGTCGAATGGACTCGGTGTCGAGTATCGAAATATCGAAGGTATCGAAGGTATCGAAGGTATCGAAGGTATCGAAGGTATCGAAGGTATCGAAGGTATCGAAGGTATCGAAGGTATCGAAGGTATCGAAGGTATCGTAGGTATCGAAAGTATCGAAGGTATCGAAGGTATCGAAGGTATCGAAGGTATCGAATAGTGGGCGTTCGATACCAAAAATATCGAAGTATCGCGATACCACTAAATATCGGTATCGAACTTTCGCAAGTATCGCGATACTTCGATATTTTTGGTATCGAACCAGCACTAATACATACATACATACATACATACATACATACATATATATACATATACATATACATATACATATACATATACATATACATATACATATACATATACATAAATTATTACATTGTCACCATTGCTATTATTATATAATAATATTATATTATTATATAATACTCTATACCATATTATTTAAAAAAAATTTTTTATATAGTATCATTATTACCTTGTCACCCTCGAGGATGACCTTGACCTTGAACAGTGGGTTTGGTGCGGACTTGCCGTCCCCGTTGATGGCGCGGGAGAGTTCCTGGAGCGACCACTTGATGTTGAGTCGACACGCTTCCTCCACCATCTTGTCCATCTTCTCCGTGTACCGACGCCAGTGCTGCTGCACCTGGTGGGTCACGGCATGGCGAGGGTTAATGTCAAGTTACTAGGTGGCACATCAAGGGTTAATGTCAAGTTACTAGGTGGTACATCAAGGGTTAATGTCAAGTTACTAGGTGGCACATCAAGGGTTAATGTCAAGTTACTAGGTGGTACATCAAGGGTTAATGTCAAGTTGCCAGGTGGCACGTCAAGGGTTAATTTCAAGTTATCAGGTGGCACGTCAATAATGTCAAGTTACCCGGTGGCACGTCAAGGGTTAATGTCAAGTTACCAGGTGGTACGTCAAGGGTTAATGTCAAGTTACCAGGTGGTACATCAAGGGTTAATGTCAAGGTATCAGGTGGCACGTCAAGGGTTAATGTCAAGTTACCAGGTGGCACATCAAGGGTTAATGTCAAGTTACTAGGTGGCACATCAAGGGTTAACGAAGAAGTGCATTAGCGAT
>OZ024867.1:30144311-30146811 GCA_964017155.1 Oasisia sp. SBJ-2009 | reverse complement strand
TGGTCTCATAAATTGACAATTTGGGGTGGTCTCATAAGTTGACCATTCAGGGGTGGTCTCATAAGTTGACCATTCAGGGATGGTCTCATAAGTTGACCATTCAGGGGTGATCTGATAAGTTGACCATTCAGGGGTGGTCTCATAAGTTGATTATTCAGGGGTGGTCTCATAAGTCGACTCTTCAGGGGTGGTCTCATAAATTGACCATTCAGGGGTTGTCTCATAAATTGACCATTCAGGGGTGGTCTCATAAGTTGACCATTCAGGGGTGGTCTCATATTTTTGACCATTCAGGGGTGGTCTCATAAGTTGTCCCTTCAGTGGTGATCTCATAAGTTGACCATTCAGGGGTGGTCGCATAAGTTGGCCATTCAGGGGTTGTCTCATAAGTAAATTTGTACGGGTGTTCTCATTCATACGTTACCATTTAGAGTTGTTCTGAAGAAATTACCCTTTCATAAGTCAATCTACGGTGGTATGCCTTATATTATGAAATTGCTTAGATAACCAAATTTAAACCATGCAGATGACCAACTTGCAGGTACAAAGGAGGTGGCCTACTTATAGAAACCATGGCGATGACCTACTTGTCAAAGTTGATGTCGATCATGCCCGGTTTCTCCTGACTACGACACATGAGTGGCACCTCCAACAGCTTCATGGGCTCCTGCAACATAGTGAGACTGTCACATGTCAGAGACTGTAACGTGTATTGATTAGAGACTTTAATGGCTGCTGTGACTGGAAATTGTGATAGTTATGGTGACTGTGGTGATTGGTGACTGGAGATTGTGACAGTTATGGTGACTAGAGATTGTGACATGTATGGTGACTGGCTCAGTGTATGTTGTCACAGATGTGGTGATTGTGGCACACAGTGTGACTGGAGATTGTAAAATGAACATTGTGACTACTGCCATGAATGTATATTGTCTCAGATGTGGTGATTGTGGCACACAGTGTGACTGGAGATTGTAAAATGAACATTGTGACTACTGTCATGAATGTATGTTGTCACAGATGTGGTGATTGTGGCACACAGTGTGACTGGAGATTGTAAAATGAACATTGTGACTACTGTCATGAATGTATGTTGTCACAGATGTGGTGATTGTGACACACAGTGTGACTGGAGATTGTAAAATGAACATTGTGACTACTGTCATGAATGTATGTTGTCACAGATGTGGTGATTGTGACACACAGTGTGACTGGAGATTGTAAAATGTACATTGTGACTACTGTCATGAATGTATGTTGTCACAGATGTGGTGATTGTAACACACAGTGTGACTGGAGATTGTAAAATGTACATTGTGACTACTGTCACGAATGTATGCTGACACAGATGTGGTGATTGTAACACACAGTGTGACTGAAGATTGTAAAATGTACATTGTGACTACTGTCATGAGTGTATGTTGTCACACATGTGGTGATTGTGACACACAATGTCACTGGAGATTGTAACATATCTGTGATAGCTGGAAATGTTGATGATTAGAATAGAACAGGTGCGACAATTGAAGATTAGAATGTCTGACAGGAGATTGTAACAGTTGTTGTGATTTGCAAATTTGATTCAGATACGTATGTAGAATGTGAAACATGTATGCAATCGTAAGAGATTGTGACAGCTAATGTTGCTGGAGATTGTAACTTGGCTGCCATGATGTTTCATACATTAAACAATAACTGCAAAGCCTACTAAATGCAACAATACATTATTAATTTCATCAATCGATGACGGATACCTTCATAATACAAGACCACATGATTATTGTAAAAGTATTTTATTTTTTACATATGTGTTTTCAGATGGCCGATTTTTTGGATTTTGATATGACCCCCGGACTGACCTTGTCCACTGTGAGTGTCCAGTCATAGAAGGTCTTGCGCATGTACTCCTCCAGGGCCTGACATAAGCCCTGGTACTGGTTGCGGGTCTCGTCCCCAGATCCCGTTTTAGGCAGGAAGTAGGCTCTGTCCAACACCTGCAAGGGGAGGCCATCTATAGTGTCACACTGGAATAGTTGGGGCTGAAATATGGTGTCACAGGCGAAATAATGCAACCACGTTTCACTTTATATTGATTTTATGTGGATATATACTACTACTACTACTACTACTACTACTACTACTACTACTACTACTACTACAACTACTACAACTACTACTACTACTACTACAACTACTACAACTACTACAACTGCAACTGCTACTGCTACTACTACTACTACTACTACTACTACTACAACTACTACTACTATTACAACTACTACTACTACTACTACTACTACTACTACTACTACTACTACTACTACTACCACTACCACTACCACTACCACTAATACTACTACTACTACTACTACTGCAACTGCTACTGCTACTATTATTATTACTACTGCTACTGCTGCTACTGCTACTGCTACTACCACTACCACTACCACTACCACTACCATTACCACTAATACTACTACTACTACTACTACTACTGCTA
>OZ024867.1:30131811-30141811 GCA_964017155.1 Oasisia sp. SBJ-2009 | reverse complement strand
TATTTTATTTCATTAATTCATATATTTATGTATTATAATAATATATTTTGTTAATTTTTCTATTTATTTATTAGATGACATATTTTATAAATCTATTTTATTTCAATTTATTTCTTTATAAATTAATTTTATTTTTTATTTTTTATTTTTAATACTTTTTTTTTTATATAATTTTATTACTGTATACAGCATATATTCTTTATTACCTATTGTGATAGATAATATTTATTTAATTATCCTAATAATAAATATACAACATATTTAATTAGTATATATATATATATATATATATATATAAATATATTCAGAGAGAGAGCATTTTAAATCTTAATCTAATATTACATCTAATGCTCACAGATTTGAATCATTTTAGTTCTCATTACATCCAAGAGAACGATAAAACTAAATCCTAAAACTGCACCATTTAACGAAGCAATGGTATTGCTGTTGTGCTAACAGAATATGCACAGGTAGACATGACAGGTATACATGACAGGTATACTTGACAGGTAGACATGACAGGTATACATGACAGGTATACATGACAGGTATACATGACAGGTAGACATGACAGGTATACATGACAGGTATACATGACAGGTATACATGACAGGTATACATGACAGGTAGACATGACAGGTAGACATGACAGGTATACATGACAGGTATACATGACAGGTAGACATGACAGTTATACATGACAGGTAGACATGACAGGTAGACATGACAGGTGTTGTGAGAGTGGTGACGTACCTCCCGCGTTGACAAGTGCATGAAGACATCGAGGACCTCCACTCCCTGTTCGACTGTGGTCACCGTCTCAAACGCTGACGTGATCGCATTCTGCATCATCACTTCCAAGTCCTTCAGACCTGCCCGGAACCTGGACAATACAGACCGAGACAGTTAATAATAATAATAATGGCAATATGTATAGCGCCGGTATCGGTGGCACTCATGGCGATTTTACATATAAAACATAATGTTAAAACAGTACTATTAATGCCAATAAAGCGACCTTTTATAGACCCAAAAAAAATTAATAATAATAATATAATTACCATTACATAAAGTAGTAATAAAAACGGTGTAAAGTTTCTAAAACTGTATATACAATAATAATAAAACAATTTAAAAAATGAGTTAGTGTCATAAAATATATACAGTCCAGAACATGTCCAAGGGAAAGTCCACATGTATCACCCAAAGTAAGCTTTAAAAAAATGTGTCTTCAAGGCTGTCTTGAAGGCACTGACTGTTGCGCTGGGCTCTGATATTGTTTGGAAGTGTATTCCAGGCCTTTGCTGCGGATACGGTGAACGATCGCGCTCCCCACAAGTTTTTGCACTCTGCTGGACCTACAGTCGTTTCTTGTTAAGCCAGATACCATATATCTATATACCACTGAAAAGGTTTTGTACTTTTGTGCGGTTTTGTACTTTTTGTAATTTTTGGTGTGGTTTTTGGAACTGTTTTTAACAATCAAAACCATTATTCATGATCACTTCTCATTCTCGAATAGCAGACTGACATACAAAATCTTGCTTAATTGTGAAATTTTAGCTTAACGTAATAGGGCCCGTAAGTGTGTCACGATACATGGCGAGACTCCGCGCGACTGGAGCTGATTGGGGACTGGACATTAAGAATAATATTCGATGGATGACAGTTGTAACTTCCAACTGATGAATACTAGGAAAATCAGGTCATAAATATCTTGTATTATACCTATCTTATCTTAAATGCCCAATTTAATATTTAGTTTACCCCACTATCATAGACATATAGCGATTTGCGTAGTGCAGATAATAGACACTCCCCACAATTTTAGGCCGTGTGTGTCTTTTGCGGGATTTGCATTTTACATTGCTGTACGTTGTGGTTTCGATAAGCATTTATATCTGACAAATTGTCTAAATGCACATAATCATAACACATGTATACGTTTGCCCCAAACAGGTTGTACTGTGCGAAAAATGGCACTTTTCATTATTAGTCAACATCGCCAAACACAAGTACAAGCCGGCGATGCCATAGCAACCATCATAACAATCGATTAAAAGTCATGATTTCCGTGAGCATTGTCACTGGCAAAGTGTTCCACTGCTTCTACTTGTAATAATCCTTCGGACAGTTTAACTGAAATAGTTAGACTGGAACAGTTCGATTATTACAACCAAAAACAAAACGAATTCCTATACTTTAACATGGAGAATATGGACCTCCTGCCCCCAACTGCCCCCAGCCTCGTTTTCGCACGCGAGACTTACACGCCCTATAGTTTTACATAGAAAATGTATCATTTTAATGGACAAATGATACTATCACTACAGGTGTGTTGTTAAATGACATTGTTACAACAGGTGAGTCACCAAATGACAGTGTCACTACAGGTGAGTTACCAAATGACAGTGTCACTACAGGTGAGTCACCAAATGACAGTGTCACTACAGGTGAGTCACCAAATGACAGTGTCACTACAGGTGAGTCACCAAATGACAGTGTCACTACAGGTGTTTTGTTGGGTAAACATTGTAACTATAGGTGTGTTTTTAAATGACACTGTCACCACAGATGTGTTGCAAAAAATGACACTGTCACTACTAGTGTTTTGGTGAATGACACAGTCATTGGTTTTGGTGAATGACACAGGTGTGTCACCGTGTGTCACCATGTGTCCCACCTGTTGTAGTCGTCGTGCCACGTGGTCGCCTTAACGTCCAGTATGGTCTTCCTGACCGCACTTAGATTGCTCAGGTTCTTGGTGAACACAGACTCAATCTCCAGCAGGGCCCTCACAATCTCCGGGCCCCGCTGACCCGCAAAGTGGGGCATCTCCTTGTTCTTTCCCTCCCCCATCCGCGCAAACTGGGTCTGGGCATCACACACCTACACCAGGGAACAGGAAGAGGACGTTTGTTGTGTTTTATGTCTTTTATAATTATTTATTTAATAACATGTTATTTGTCAAGTCAAGTCAGGTCAGGTCAGGTCAGGTCAGGTCAGGTCAGGTCAGGTCAGGTCAGGTCAGGTCAGGTCAGGTCAGGTCAGGTCAGGTCAGGTCAGGTCAGGTCAAGTCAAGTCAAGTCAAATCAAATCAATTCAAATTTTATTTTGCAACAAACAAACAAATTACATTCTACATAAGCAAACAAAAATACAAGTATTGTTACGTGGTGGTCACATGGCACATTTTGTGTCATCTTCCTGTGACCCAAAAACATAAACTTTGTTATATATAATATATATATATTTATATACATATATATATTTATCGTTAGTCTTACTTAATTTATTTATATATACTACTTATTTTATGTTGGTGTTTGTCTGCATATTGATACTGGTGTCATTGTGATTTTCAACATAATAGGTCACTATCTTATTATAGCAGAAATGAAGGGGTGTCAGGTTTCAGGTCTCAAAAGTGGTAGTGGTTTGTATTAGAATTTCATGAATTTTCCATGAACGTTGCCTGTCTACAAGTGGAGGTTAAATATGCTGTGACATTTTTGATAACAGACCTACTAAAATGTTATAGGTAATGAAGGAAACATTATAATTGCCCCTATGCCTTTCTTTAGTTGCTGGTGTGTGCGTGCGTGCGTGCGTGCGTGCGTGCGTGCGTGCGTGCGTGCGTGCGTGCGTGCGTGCGTGCATGCGTGCATGCGTGCATGCGTGCATGCGTGCATGCGTGCATGCGTGCATGCGTGCATGCGTGCATGCGTGCATGCGTGCATGCGTGCATGCGTGCATGCGTGCATGTGTTTTGTGTGTATGTGTTTTGTGTGTGTGTATGTGTTTTGTGTTTTATGTTTGATATGGAATTCGAATGTCTAGAAAAACATTGATATAGCTGTCAAATATTTACTTATCATATTCTCATAAACAAAACTGCATGTAGCACTGACAAGCATTAACAATGGAAGAAGAAATAACGAACTGTCCCTAGCATGAAAGGATAAAGACAACAGACACGTGCAGTAGAGTGTGTACCGACCTCGAGCAGGTCTCGACATCGCTGCACAAACGCGTCAATCTGAGCAAAGACTGAACTTTTGTCCAACACCCAGCCACTGGGTGAGTAGCGGTGGTGTAGCTTCGACATCTACAAGGTCAACGTAAAAACATGGCATCAATGTAAAAACATGGCATCAATGTAAAATGTTGTAAACAGTAACAGCACTGATTATTTCTAAAATCTAATGTGACTCTAAACATTAAAAGGCAACAGCAATGTGTGAGTATTATAGCACAAAGTAGGTGCTGTAAAACGGGATGTAAAGAAAAATGTTGTAAACGTGATACAAATGTAAATGTTGTAAAACATAATGTAATTGAAAACACTGCAATGGTCATATATATATATATATATATATATATATATATACCTATATTGTGGGCTGGTTGGCGATGCCCCTTTTTGATTGATGTCACAAGCCAGTGGATCCAACAATAGTTAAATAACACAGCAAAACATGATGACGAAACATCACTCAAACAATAAGGTGACTTCTTTAAAGGAGGAATTTAAACTTGCAAAAGGTGGTTCATGTAAACATTGTAAACACTGTAACACTATGTAACATGCAAGGCAAGGCTTTACGCTTACTTTGGAGAATTGTTAGTCAAAACAGTACAAATACTGTAACATGTTGTGTAATCATAAATGTACCAACATACAAAATTATTTGAATGTAAATGTTGTAACCATGGCATGAATGTAAATGCTGTAAAATCCAGTATAAATATAAATGATGTAAAACATGGTATAACGGTAAATGCAGTAAACATGGTATAAATGTAACTGCTGTAAAACATGGTATAAATATAAGTGCTGTGAAACATGGTATAACTGTAAATGCAGTAAACATGGTATAAATGTAACTGCTGTAAGACATGGTATAACTGTAAATGTCGTAAAACATGGCATAAATGTAATGTGTTCAATCTCCACCTTTGAGTAGATTTCCTTCCACTTTTCACAACAGTTGATGCATTCATTGAGAGTCTTGGAGCTGGACTCTACGTAGCCACTGAAGATGCGCTCCAGGTTAATCTCCTTGCTACAGCGTCGGATAATCTCATTGCTCAGCTACAACAAAAACATCATATTACAGGATAATCCCTTAATAATAATAGGATAATACATTAATACTAATAGGAAAATCCCTTAATAATAATAGGATAATACATTAATACTATTAGGATAATCCCTTAATAATAATAGGATAATCCCTTAATAATAATAGGACAATCCCTTAATAATAATATCAATGATAGCAAATGTGTTAATTTGTCTCTCAGATGCATCAAGAAAACAGATTTGTCAATCTCAAAATCAATAAGCTGTAGAAACGTTATCACAAAATGTCAAATTTAAAATGTACTCTTTTAATGCAGAACTACATAGAGTATTTTAAGTAGTGGGTAACTGAATGATCCCTGAATGTAGACACAGACAGTTGACTCTAGAGAAATCTGTGGAGTGTCAGTTGGTGTCCAGTACAATTTATGTCACATCTCTTTTTGCATAAAACACACGAACACAGCCCCACAAACAACCCACTAATGCAAGGGAACAGATCACAACCCACTAATGCAAGGGGACAGATCACTACCCACTAATGCAAGGGGACAGATCACTACCCACTAATGCAAGGGGACAGATCACAACCCACTAATGCAAGGGGACAGATCACTACCCACTAATGCAAGGGGACAGATCACAACCCACTAATGCAAGGGGGACAGATCACAACCCACTAATGCAAGGGGGACAGATCACTACCCACTAGTGCAAGGGGACAGATCACAACCCACTAATGCAAGGGGACAGATCACAACCCACTAATGCAAGGGGACAGATCACAACCCACTAATGCAAGGGGACAGATCACAACCCACTAATGCAAGGGGACAGATCACAACCCACTAATGCAAGGGGGACAGATCACAACCCACTAATGCAAGGGGGACAGATCACAACCCACTAATGCAAGGGGACAGATCACAACCCACTAATGCAAGGGGACAGATCACAACCCACTAGTGCAAGGGGACAGATCACAACCCACTAATGCAAGGGGACATATCACAATCCACTAATGCAAGGGGACAGATCACAATTCACTAATGCAAGGGGACAGATCACAACCCACTAATGCAAGGGGACATATCACAACCCACTAATGCAAGGGGACAGATCACAACCCACTAATGCAAGGGGACAGATCACTACCCACTAATGCAATGGGACAGATCACTACCCACTAAAGCTAGGGGACAGTTCACAACCCACTAATGCAAGGCGACAGATCACTACCCACTAATACAAGGGGACAGATCACAACTCACTAATGCAAGGGGACAGATCACAACCCACTAATGCAAGGGGGACAGATCACAACCCACTAATGCAAGGGGGACAGATCACAACCCACTAATGCAAGGGGACAGATCACAACCCACTAATGCAAGGGGACAGATCACAACCCACTAGTGCAAGGGGACAGATCACAACCCACTAATGCAAGGGGACATATCACAATCCACTAATGCAAGGGGACAGATCACAATTCACTAATGCAAGGGGACAGATCACAACCCACTAATGCAAGGGGACATATCACAACCCACTAATGCAAGGGGACAGATCACAACCCACTAATGCAAGGGGACAGATCACTACCCACTAATGCAATGGGACAGATCACTACCCACTAAAGCTAGGGGACAGTTCACAACCCACTAATGCAAGGCGACAGATCACTACCCACTAATACAAGGGGACAGATCACAACTCACTAATGCAAGGGGACAGATCACAACCCACCAATGCAAGGGGACAGATCACAACCCACTAGTGCAAGGGGACAGATCACAACCCACTAATGCAAGGGGACAGATCACAACCCACTAATGCAAGGGGAGAGATCAGAACCCACTAATGCAAGGGGACAGATCACAACCCACTAATGCAAGGGGAGAGATCACTACCCACTAATGCAAGAGGACAGATCACAACCCATTAATGCATAGGGGACAGATCACAACCCAACTATGCAATGGGACAGATCACACACAAAAACACCAAGTCAAGAGATAGACTATAACCAACTCACCAATGCAATGGGACAGATCACTACCCACTAATGCAAGGGGACAGACCACTACCCACCAATGCAAGGGGACAGATCACAAACAATCCAAGAATGCAAGGGGACAGATCACAAACCATCCATCAGAGCAAGGGGACAGATCACAAACCATCCATCAGAGCAAGGGGACATATAATAATAATAATTAGTTAACTTCTATTGCGCCTATATCCTTAGAAACCAAGCTCAGAGGCGCATCAAAACAAAAAGGATTAATCGATCTCATAGTCGGTAAACAAATCAAGTTGTCATCAGATTGATTGATGCGCCAGGGAGCTATGGTGGATAGGCCAGATTGTACAGATATGTTTTTAAATGACGACGGAATTTAGCAATATTTTCAACTGATTTCACGCTAGAAGGAAGCATATTCCATAGAGTAGGCGCACCCACAAACCATCCATCAGAACAAGGGGACAGATCTCAAACCATCCATCAGAACAAGGGGACAGATCACAAACCATCCATCAGAACAAGGGGACAGATCACAAACCATCCATCAGAACAAGGGGACAGATCACAAACCATCCATCAGAGCAAGGGGACAGATCACAAACCATCCATCAGAGCAAGGGGACAGATCACAAACAAACCACCAACACAAGGGGACAGATCACAAACAAACCACCAATACAAGGGGACAGATCACAAACAAACCACCAATACAAGGGGACAGATCACAAACAAACCACCAATACAAGGGGACAGATCACAAACAAACCACCAATAGAGGGGGACAGATCACAAGGAAGTGCACCCGTTGACCCCATGTGACCTTCCTTTTGACCTTACCTTGCGCAGTAGTCCAGTCAGTCGTTCCCGGGTTGTGTAGAACTCAGAATTGACCCAGATCATACGGATCAGATTGAGTATCTTCGGAAGCATATTCGGGATGTCCTTGGGATGCGCCTCAGAGAGGTCGTGACATGGATCTTTCAAGGTCAAGAGGAACTTGAGGTTGCTCTGGGCCTGATAGGAACCCTCCTGTGTAGGGTAGAGAAATAGGCGTGTAATCAGTGTAATGTCTTACTTTAACTGGTGTAAAAACAAATAATGTAATGTAGTGTAAAAAGATAATAAACGAAAACAAACTGTGGAACATTATGTAGCTGTTATCATAACCAGGGTAATATTACATCATCCAATTTATCATTCCCTATATGGTAGAATAACAGGGTGCTGATTTGTCCTGTATTATTAATACAAACACAACTGTAGGATATGAACAAAGATTTGTTAGAGAACCATAATCAAATGGAATACATAAATTATTGATTGAATATATATATATATATATATATATATATATATATATATATATATATATATATATATATATATATATATATATGAGTGATGTATACGCTTCAAATCAGAGCTGAATTACATCGTATCCAAATTTACTGGCAATCATAAAACACCTGCAGTAAAATTTAATTAATCTTTGCAAAACATTGTGAAAAATATTGGCACAAAACCCAGAACACAGCAGGACTAGACTGTATCATTGTGTTAACATGTTGACAAGTGATGCCTTGATGCAATGCACTCAAATTTTCCACTGCATTCAATTGTGTACATTTTCACTGAGAAATGTTTGCAAATGAAGCCAACTACAACACATTAAATATAGCAAATATCTCTATTATAGAGTGCAATGGCTCAGGGGTAGAGCTTCGGACTCTCGACTATGAGAACCCGGGTTCAAATCCTGTGCTGCGGTGTTAAAACCTTTTTCACTCTTCATTGCTCCAGTTCACTCAGCTGTATAAATAACTACATGGTTACAGACAGTGGTGGATATGTGTATGAGCAGCCTTTATGCATTAATTGTAGCATATGGTTGGATGCTTCCCAGAGAAGCCGACATGGTGTCTGAGTGAACAGGTCTGTCAGAGAAGTAAAGTGTAAAGCGCTTTGAATGGTCCTGAGGATTGGATACTGCGCTATATAAGAACTTGCCTTTGCCTTTATTACAACAATTGATTATCCTTTAAAAATTCAGTCGATTATACAGTAATGGATTCCCTACATATACAAAGCAATACAATTAAGCTTATCTGCAGCCAGTTCTGGGTGGTAGAAGGCAATGACACATCAGTTAGTTGTGACTGAATGGGCTCTAAAAAATATAAAGCATCTCCAAACTTAAATCTCTGCCCAGATATACAAACAATGATGGATCATTGGTATGTATTATTCTAATTATCATATTACTGTTGATATGGCATTTAATAATGTATTATTTATATTATATTTCCAACCAACATGTCTATGACTACTAATTATTTATTATTTTATTATGTATTTTACAATAATTATTACTTTATGCACACCCAAAATGTATATTTAAGCATTTAGCAAACAGTGGCACTACATTTACGAACTCATAAGTCTAACGCCATCTTCACATTCTTCATATTTATTTTAATTATACTGTTATTAAGTTTATTCTTTAGCATAGTAATTCATTGTTTGTAAATGCTGTTGCACAAAGTTTTACTTTGAACTTAATGCACAAATAAAGTTATCATCATTAACACAATTATTATTACAACGGAAGGTCAACATACTTTGATTTGTCCGGAGAGTTTCAAGAAGGCGTTGACGTAGGAAGACTTTGCGAGCTGCAATATCTCAGTGATCCTCTTCACTCCTAGTTTGTCTAGTTGGTCACTGATGCCTGACAGATCTGCGCACCGATTTTTCCAGAAGTCTATCTCTTCCATAGGCCCTGCATTCTCCGAAGTCTGCAGTGAATCCTGAGCACTTAAAACTTCCTTTATCTGACGTGTCCAGTGGATCATTGCCGCTGAAATAATAAAGACAATACAAGCTTT
>OZ024867.1:30116811-30129311 GCA_964017155.1 Oasisia sp. SBJ-2009 | reverse complement strand
TAGACTCTGGAACGGAGACAAACTCTACATGTACAACTAGTATGGTAGACTCTGGAAGGGAGGCAAACTCTGCATGTACAACTACTATGGTACACTCTGGGAGGGAGGCAAACTCTACATGTACAACCAGTATGGTAGACTCTGGAAGGGAGGCAAACTCTACATGTACAACCAGTATGGTAGACTCTAGAAGGGAGGCAAACTCTGCATGTACAACTAGTATGGTAAACTCTGGAAGGGAGGCAAACTCTGCATGTACAACTAGTATGGTAGACTCTGGCAGGGAGGCAGATATTGCATGTATAACTAGTATGGTAGATATATATATATATATATATATATATATATATATATATATATATAGTTATGATAATTCAACATGAATCACTGAATCCAGGGATTGTACACTACAGTGTATTGTCAAAACTATGTATACACTATATAATGCACCTGTAGATATCAAACATTGCATATTAAATGCTTAATTAATATAGAAATGATATTTCATAGAGTTTATGTACTCTCTTGGGAGTAACTTGTCTTTGTATACATGTAGAATTGTATCACATAACCGATCTTACATAACCTATCTTTCGAGTATTAGTATATTACATAACCTATCACGTTTTATAATAGATAAATAGTACTTTATTAACTAAAAACCATCAGTCACATTACATGGAAAAGTAACTACCTTTATTTTTGCTTTTATTTGATGGCTCTTTATGTAATTTATTATGTACAATATTTATTGCAAATGCATGTATACGTGTTAGGTCTACTACCCTTATGTAAACTGAATGTTAAATGTCTAATTCGATTTACGCCTATTTCTCATTTTGTTTTTAACTTAATTAACTGAATACATTAATGTTTTAAATATTTACCTGTGGATTTAGTATTACTGTATTTTCAAGCACCATTGACCACCAATATCGTATTTTATTTATTTGTCACTATCTACTTCACTTACCTGGATATGTGCGCCGTCCACCTTGCCATACTGGACGACACGGAGGAAGTTGTCAGCGGTGACCACGGGTGCTTGGGGACTCTTCATGAAGTACATCAACTCATCCGTGTGGACCGTCGGGATCTTGTGCTGCAGTACGAGTCCATTGATCGGGTCAATGAAGGCCACCAGGATACGTCTCAACTGGTCAGTGGCAAAGTCCTCGATGGCCTGGGAGTGACCCTCTGTCCACTTCGCCTCGCGCAACCCACTAAGGATGAGTCGGGCTCGCAGGAACTCCTCCTATTGGGAAGGGACGGAGAGACATTGACAATAGTCGGGAGATGTGTCTATGTGGGATATTTTGACACATCGGATGTTTCATAATAATAATAATAACTTTTATTTGTAAAGCATCATATATCCAGAATTTTGTTCGCCCTGAGGCGCATAAAATACATTGTAACACATACATATTAAAAATATTCATAATCAGTTAAACTAGCACGTAAAGACGAAATGTTAAATGATAATAAATAGATGATTAAATAAAGCTTCTAAAGGTCATAGTTCATAAGCTAAACTTATCACCAATAAATATATAAAATAATTAATGAATATTAAAATACATTAATAACTTAATCATTAAGTAAGTAAAAAATGGCAAAAAATATAATTACAGTTAAAATAAATTCATTATAAATTACCCTACAAGTAGCTTACAAATGCGGCTTTAAAAAGATGTGTTTTCAAGTTGGACTTAAAAAGTTGAAGTGAGTCTATTAGGCGCAGATTGTCCAGTAGATCGTTCCACGGGCACGGAGCTGTCATTGAAAAGCTATGCCGCCCTGGGAGGGACACTTTGATATAACTGATGCTTTGACACGAGGTATACTTTGATATAACCGATGCTTTGACACGAGGTATACTTTGATATAACTGATGCTTTGACACGAGGTATACTTTGATATCTCTGATGCTTTGACACGAGGTATACTTTGATATCTCTGATGCTTTGACACGAGGTATACTTTGATATCACTGATGCTTTGACACGAGGTATACTTTGATATCTCTGATGCTTTGACACGAGGTATACTTTGATATCTCTGATGCTTTGACACGAGGTATACTTTGATATCTCTGATGCTTTGACACGAGGTATACTTTGATATCACTGATGCTTTGACACGAGGTATACTTTGATATCACTGACGCTTTGACACGAGGTATACTTTGATATCTCTGATGCTTTGACACGAGGTATACTTTGATATCTCTGATGCTTTGACACGAGGTATACTTTGATATCACTGATGCTTTGACACGAGGTATACTTTGATATCACTGACGCTTTGACACGAGGTATACTTTGATATCACTGATGCTTTGACACGAGGTATACTTTGATATCACTGACGCTTTGACACGAGGTATACTTTGATATCACTGACGCTTTGACACGAGGTATACTTTGATATCACTGATGCTTTGACACGAGGTATACTTTGATATCACTGATGCTTTGACACAAGGTATACTTTGATATCACTGATGCTTTGACACAAGGTATACTTTGATATCACTGATGCTTTGACACGAGGTATACTTTGATATCACTGATGCTTTGACACGAGGTATACTTTGATATCACTGACGCTTTGACACGAGGTATACTTTGATATCACTGAAGCTTTGACACGAGGTATACTTTGATATCTCTGATGCTTTGACACGAGGTATACTTTGATATCACTGACGCTTTGACACGAGGTATACTTTGATATCACTGACGCTTTGACACGAGGTATACTTTGATATCACTGACGCTTTGACACGAGGTATACTTTGATATCACTGACGCTTTGACACGAGGTATACTTTGATATCACTGACGCTTTGACACGAGGTATACTTTGATATCACTGATGCCTTGTCACGAGGTATACTTTTATATAACTGGTGCTTTGACACGAGGTATACTTTGATATCACTGATGCTTTGACACGAGGTATACTTTGATATCACTGATGCCTTGTCACGAGGTATACTTTTATATAACTGGTGCTTTGACACGAGGTATACTTTGATATCACTGATGCTTTGACACGATGTATATTTTAATATCACTGACGCTTTGACACGAGGTATACTTTAATATCACTGACGCTTTGACACGAGGTATACTTTGATATCACTGACGCTTTGACACGAGGTACACTTTGATATCACTGACGCTTTGACACGAGGTATATTTTGAAATCACTGATGCTTTGACACGAGGTATACTTTGATATCACTGATGCTTTGACACGAGGTATACTTTGATATCATTGATGCTTTGACACGAGGTATACTTTGATATCACTGACGCTTTGACACGAGGTATACTTTGATATCACTGACGCTTTGACACGAGGTATACTTTGATATCACTGACGCTTTGACACGAGGTATACTTTAATATCACTGACGCTTTGACACAAGGTATACTTTGATATCACTGAAGCTTTGACACGAGGTATACTTTGATATCACTGAAGCTTTGACACGAGGTATACTTTGATATCACTGAAGCTTTGACACGAGGTATACTTTGATATCACTGACGCTTTGACACGAGGTATACTGTGATATCACTGACGCTTTGACACGAGGTATACTTTGATATCACTGACGCTTTGACACGAGGTATACTTTGATATCACTGAAGCTTTGACACGAGGTATACTTTGATATCACTGACGCTTTGACACGAGGTATACTGTGATATCACTGACGCTTTGACACGAGGTATACTTTGATATCACTGATGCTTTGACACGAGGTATACTTTGATATCACTGATGCTTTGACACGAGGTATACTGTGATATCACTGACGCTTTGACACGAGGTATACTTTGATATCACTGAAGCTTTGACACGAGGTATACTTTGATATCACTGATGCTTTGACACGAGGTATACTTTGATATAACCGATGCTTTGACACGAGGTATACTTTGATATAACTGATGCTTTGACACGAGGTATACTTTGATATCTCTGATGCTTTGACACGAGGTATACTTTGATATCTCTGATGCTTTGACACGAGGTATACTTTGATATCACTGATGCTTTGACACGAGGTATACTTTGATATCTCTGATGCTTTGACACGAGGTATACTTTGATATCTCTGATGCTTTGACACGAGGTATACTTTGATATCTCTGATGCTTTGACACGAGGTATACTTTGATATCACTGATGCTTTGACACGAGGTATACTTTGATATCACTGACGCTTTGACACGAGGTATACTTTGATATCTCTGATGCTTTGACACGAGGTATACTTTGATATCTCTGATGCTTTGACACGAGGTATACTTTGATATCACTGATGCTTTGACACGAGGTATACTTTGATATCACTGACGCTTTGACACGAGGTATACTTTGATATCACTGATGCTTTGACACGAGGTATACTTTGATATCACTGACGCTTTGACACGAGGTATACTTTGATATCACTGACGCTTTGACACGAGGTATACTTTGATATCACTGATGCTTTGACATGAGGTATACTTTGATATCACTGATGCTTTGACACAAGGTATACTTTGATATCACTGATGCTTTGACACAAGGTATACTTTGATATCACTGATGCTTTGACACGAGGTATACTTTGATATCACTGATGCTTTGACACGAGGTATACTTTGATATCACTGACGCTTTGACACGAGGTATACTTTGATATCACTGAAGCTTTGACACGAGGTATACTTTGATATCTCTGATGCTTTGACACGAGGTATACTTTGATATCACTGACGCTTTGACACGAGGTATACTTTGATATCACTGACGCTTTGACACGAGGTATACTTTGATATCACTGACGCTTTGACACGAGGTATACTTTGATATCACTGACGCTTTGACACGAGGTATACTTTGATATCACTGACGCTTTGACACGAGGTATACTTTGATATCACTGATGCCTTGTCACGAGGTATACTTTTATATAACTGGTGCTTTGACACGAGGTATACTTTGATATCACTGATGCTTTGACACGAGGTATACTTTGATATCACTGATGCCTTGTCACGAGGTATACTTTTATATAACTGGTGCTTTGACACGAGGTATACTTTGATATCACTGATGCTTTGACACGATGTATATTTTAATATCACTGACGCTTTGACACGAGGTATACTTTAATATCACTGACGCTTTGACACGAGGTATACTTTGATATCACTGACGCTTTGACACGAGGTACACTTTGATATCACTGACGCTTTGACACGAGGTATATTTTGAAATCACTGATGCTTTGACACGAGGTATACTTTGATATCACTGATGCTTTGACACGAGGTATACTTTGATATCATTGATGCTTTGACACGAGGTATACTTTGATATCACTGACGCTTTGACACGAGGTATACTTTGATATCACTGACGCTTTGACACGAGGTATACTTTGATATCACTGACGCTTTGACACGAGGTATACTTTAATATCACTGACGCTTTGACACAAGGTATACTTTGATATCACTGAAGCTTTGACACGAGGTATACTTTGATATCACTGAAGCTTTGACACGAGGTATACTTTGATATCACTGAAGCTTTGACACGAGGTATACTTTGATATCACTGACGCTTTGACACGAGGTATACTGTGATATCACTGACGCTTTGACACGAGGTATACTTTGATATCACTGACGCTTTGACACGAGGTATACTTTGATATCACTGAAGCTTTGACACGAGGTATACTTTGATATCACTGACGCTTTGACACGAGGTATACTGTGATATCACTGACGCTTTGACACGAGGTATACTTTGATATCACTGATGCTTTGACACGAGGTATACTTTGATATCACTGATGCTTTGACACGAGGTATACTGTGATATCACTGACGCTTTGACACGAGGTATACTTTGATATCACTGAAGCTTTGACACGAGGTATACTTTGATATCACTGATGCTTTGACACGAGGTATACTGTGATATCACTGACGCTTTGACACGAGGTATACTGTGATATCACTGATGCTTTGACACGAGGTATACTTTGATATCACTGATGCTTTGACACGAGGTATACTTTGATATCACTGACGCTTTGACACAAGGTATATTTTGATATCACTGACGCTTTGACACGAGGTATACTTTGATATCACTGATGCTTTGACCCGAGGTATATTTTGATATCACTGATGCTTTGACACGAGGTATACTTTGATATCACTGACGCTTTGACACGAGGTATACTTTGATATCACTGATGCTTTGACACGAGGTATACTTTGATATCACTGACGCTTTGACACGAGGTATACTTTGATATCACTGACGCTTTTACACGAGGTATACTTTGATATCACTGACGCTTTGACACGAGGTATACTTTGATATCACTGACGCTTTGACACGAGATATACTTTGATATCACTGATGCTTTGACACGAGGTATACTTTGATATCACTGATGCTTTGATACGAGGTATACTTTGATATCACTGATGCTTTGACACGAGGTATACTTTGATATCACTGATGCTTTGACACGAGGTATACTTTGATATCACTGATGCTTTGACACGAGGTATACTTTGATATCACTGATGCTTTGACACGAGGTATACTTTGATATCACTGATGCTTTGACACGAGGTATACTTTGATATCACTGATGCTTTGACACGAGGTATACTTTGATATCACTGATGCTTTGACACGAGGTATACTTTGATATCACTGATGCTTTGACACAAGCTATACTTTGATATCACTGATGCTTCGACACGAGGTATACTTTGATATCACTGATGCTTTGACACGAGGTACACTTTGATGTCACTGACGCTTTGACACGAGGTATACTTTGATATCACTGACGCTTTGACACGAGGTATACTTTGATATCTCTGATGCTTTGACACGAGGTATACTTTGATATCTCTGATGCTTTGACACGAGGTATACTTTGATATCTCTGATGCTTTGACACGAGGTATACTTTGATATCACTGACGCTTTGACACGAGGTATACTTTGATATCACTGATGCTTTGACACGAGGTATACTTTGATATCTCTGATGCTTTGACACGAGGTATACTTTGATATCTCTGATGCTTTGACACGAGGTATACTTTGATATCTCTGATGCTTTGACACGAGGTATACTTTGATATCACTGACGCTTTGACACGAGGTATACTTTGATATCACTGATGCTTTGACACGAGGTATACTTTGATATCACTGATGCTTTGACACAAGCTATACTTTGATATCACTGATGCTTCGACACGAGGTATACTTTGATATCACTGATGCTTTGACACGAGGTACACTTTGATGTCACTGACGCTTTGACACGAGGTATACTTTGATATCACTGACGCTTTGACACGAGGTATACTTTGATATCTCTGATGCTTTGACACGAGGTATACTTTGATATCTCTGATGCTTTGACACGAGGTATACTTTGATATCTCTGATGCTTTGACACGAGGTATACTTTGATATCACTGATGCTTTGACACGAGGTATACTTTGATATCTCTGATGCTTTGACACGAGGTATACTTTGATATCACTGATGCTTTGACACGAGGTATACTTTGATATCACTGACGCTTTGACACGAGGTATACTTTGATATAACTGATGCTTTGACACGAGGTATACTTTGATATCACTGATGCTTTGACACGAGGTACACTTTGATATCACTGACGCTTTGACACGAGGTATACTTTGATATCACTGACGCTTTGACACGAGGTATACTTTGATATCACTGATGCTTTGACACGAGGTATACTTTGATATCACTGACGCTTTGACACGAGGTATACTTTGATATCACTGATGCTTTGACACGAGGTATACTTTGATATAACTGATGCTTTGACACGAGGTATACTTTGATATCACTGACGCTTTGACACGAGGTATACTTTGATATCACTGACGCTTTGACACGAGGTATACTTTGATATCTCTGATGCTTTGACACGAGGTATACTTTGATATCACTGACGCTTTGACACGAGGTATACTTTGATCACTGATGCTTTGACACAAAGTACATTGATATCACAACAAACATTTATTTGAGCTTGACCCTTTGGCATTAAATAATTAAATAAAGAATTGTAACATTTCTATAACATCTATATCTTTGAAAATTAAAGCTCAGACACACGGAATCATTTGGCGAAATCATAAATGGGACAGGAACTAGTTTTACTGTTGTACTTTGTCCCGTAAGAAGCTGTCTGATTCACAAACTCCCTCAACCCTCATCAAGGTTACAGGAAATCCCAAAAATTACCTGTTCAGTGGTTCTTAGTGTGTACAAATTTAATTGATTCAGCCAAAATAGTTGGATTAGAAACTGAGTGTCGTGCGTCTTAGAATGTTCTCTACGAATTCTAATTAAACAAGTGTAGAAACTGGAACTATTGTACATTCTCAGAAGGTGACAAATGTTTTGATTTGTTAACACTTCAAATACTCTTTTAAAAAGTGTTGACATAATTGTCACAGTGTTGACATAATTGTCACAGCGGTGACATATGTCACATAGTTAAAAAAGGTGCAAGTAAAATGTAATTGTCACAAATAATACATAGCTTATAAAGTTACCCCACCCCCATAAAAAAAATTGACCATCCAGGCACTCTTTATGAGGATTTTAGACTGACAAGATGGCCTTGGCTCCTAAAAGTTGAATTATGGTATTCAGTGACAATATTCATTGAAATTAGTCTGCATTTGGTGCAATGAAGGATGCACTGGAGGGTGAGATCAACAAGAACTTACAGTGGAAGTCACACTTTGATGACATTACTATCTTGGCACTAGGACACTCTGACAAGAGGGACACTTTGATACAATTGACATGTTGACAAGAAGAACATTTTGATAAGACGGATTCTTTGATAGGATGGACACTTTGGTAAGAGGAACATCCTCACACGAGAGACACTTTGGTAAGATGGACACTTCGATAATAATAAGGACACTTCAATAGGAGGAACATTTTGACAAGAGGACAATTTTGACACATAGGACACTTGTATACCCGCAACCAGGGTTGGGAAAAATCAAGATTTTTTCGAATAAATCAGACTTTTTTTTATTAAATCGCATTTTTTCGATTAAATCGATTTATTTCACATTCTCGACAATCATAAGAAATAATATGTAATTCGAAAAATAAATAAAGGTGGAATATCATAATATACCCAATAGGCCAAACATTTCATTATTAGCATTTCTAAAGAATTAAAGCAAAGTTGTTATGTACAAATTTAAACTTTATTTAAAAATACATGTAAAGTTAAATCAACTGGCAGTAGCACGCAACATAAGTATAAATTTAATATAATCTGAACAAAATCAAAAAATCAATATCTTGATTTTTTCATGTTGATTAAATCAATGATTTAATCGATGATTTAATCAATTTGATTAAATCAATGCCAACACTGCCCGCAACGTCACGAAATGTCTGAACCAAACCAGTGACACTTCAACACCAAGGTGAGTAGCACAGGCCACATCTGTCTAACTATTAATTAGTGATAACAATTCACTAGTAATGATTAACTGACACCACAAACAGACATCCTACCAGAGTTGGACCTTGGGGCTCTGGTTCTATTTCCTCGGACGCGCTGGCGGTGTCCTCTCCCCCAAGGGGGGCTCCGATGCCCTCTCCATTATCCCCTGTCAACCCTGAAAATATTTACCAGCAAAACTCACTTTCAAAATCAAACTGAAAATAAAATAAATAATAAAATAATTATTAGATAAGCTTAATACCACCCCATCCCCTAATCCAACAAATAGCGGTCCTACTTTGACATATTCTTCAATTCTTCAATAGTGTACTGCTTAAAAGTGATAATTTACTATCCGGCTGTTTTCATGGACATATGCAATAAATAAATAGATAAAAAATAAATACATAAAGAGAATGCAAACAAGTTATAAAATAAATATATAATTAAGACTAAAAACTTTAATGTTGACTAAAATACTAAATAAATTATTGACTAAAAATTTACATAAAAAATAAATAGATAAACACAAAATAAAATTAATGTGCAGTCCATTGTTAAACAAACTAGGCAATTTTTGTGTGTGTTTCAATGTGTTTCAAGTGATCTTAACATAATCACCAGGGACATAAGTACCGACATGGTCCGAATTCTTTCTATTGAAAAGAATGGTTATAGAATGATTACACATCAGTGAGTTGCAAGCACGGGCGTCGATCGGTGGGGGACGGGGGGGACGCGTCCCCCCCCCACCTTTCAGGGTGGGGGGACAGCATAGGAATTGTCCCCCCCACTTTTTAGTTCAGAAAAATTGCGAGGCATATAGCCTAACTCAACACACCTCTCTCTTAAAAGCCGCTACATAGGACTATCTAGACAATAAACTCGTAATATGAAGTTCAGCTACGTTATTTATCGCAAATTAACACGAGGCAAACAAGTTTTGAGGCATGTTTTGAGGCTGTTTTGCGCCATAATCCGTGGTAGTTATTTAAACAAACATAATATTTTAATGTATTGAACGAAATGTCAGACAACTCTTCACAGTTGTCATCACAGGAGAGTTATCGAACAGCCCTTGGCATTTATATGAAAAAATGTTTGGTTATTTCGCTGCACACTGATGATTTAAAATTTGTCGCGCATACGCAGAAAGGCCAATCGGAAAGTTTATAACTACCGAAATAGTGTAAGCCGCTGCCAGGCTCTATCAGTTTGCAACCTTGTGTTGATATTATTAATAGACTCTAGCCATCAAGCACCTTTTAAATGATGACATTTGTGTTGCACTTTCACCCCTCGTCTGCTTGGTGCTTATCGCCTACTGCAGAAGCGGCGGATTCCTGCACTTTGTGCAACTTATTCCAATATGAGTGATGAAAAATTTCTTTGCCAAAATGTTGGATTGGGAAGTTCTACACAGGCACACCACGTGCGTCGATCAGTGGGGGACGAGGGGGACACCGACCACCCCGCGGCCCGAGGGGGTCAGATAGGAAATGTCCTCATACTTTTTTCAGTTCATAAAACAAATGTATAGGCATATATAGCGAGACTGATCACTCTCCTCTCTTAAAAACCCTACATCGGTCTAGTAGTAAAATTAATAATAAGAACTAAACTTACGACTACCTAGTGGAAAATCACTAGATAAATTGCTTGGTGGGCAGCAGCCCGCAACTTGATCTTAGTACAGTAAATATTCATCATGCCGGGCTCTGTCATTTTGTACCCTTGTGTTGATATATTAATAGGCATTAACCATCAAGCACATAGTAGATTATTAATTATTGTTTGCCCTGTCACCCCTTTGATTGCAGCCTAGTCGTGCTGGTGGATATTTATATTGCATATGGCGGAACCAGTAGATTTCTGCACTTTGTGTAATTTGATCTCAGTTTAGTGATGACAAATTTCTTTGCCAAAACGTCCTACACAGGCACCCCTGTAAGCTCTGCATCTTGTCACTGTATGAATCAGGCAAGCAGTGTTGCGTCCAGAATCTACCTCAAATGTTCAGTTATTGAGGTGGGCCATGGCCCCTCTTCAAATATATGTTGCCAACACAACTATTATAAATAGCATAACATAAAGACTTTTTTAGATTAGAATTTGCATCAGACCAACAATGAATTATTTTTTATATTTAAAAAATACTTATGTGTATTTCAGGTCATACACACGCACGCACGCACGCACACACACACACACACACACAAACACACACACACACACACACACACAAACACACATAAAATTTATATATATATATGACCTGAAATACACAAGTATTTATATATATATATATATATATATATATATATATATATATATATATATAAAATACATGTCAAATATATATATATGCATACACTTATATATATGACATATTATAATATATATTATATGACATGTATATATATATATATATATATATATATATATATATATATATTATGCATACATATGTGATATATATATATATATATATATATATATATATATATATATATATATATATATATATAAATTGGTCCCCCGTCCCCCCCACTTTTAAAACCGGATCGACGCCCCTGGTTGCAAGTATAATAAACCAGAACTAATTTATTTTATCAAAACTCACCAGAACTGAAAATGTATAATATAAAGATCTGAATGTGTACACAATGAGTTAACTCTGGAGAATGCTGTATTAAGTTAATAAAAAAAATTCCTCAGTGTTTATCTCTCTTCAACGATCCATTCATATCATTTTTTTTATTATGGAATTCTGTATTTACAAATTCCCTACAATGTTGGTACTTTAAACTCTCATTTTATTTTCAATGTCCAGTCCAGAATTAATCAAATACCTGCGTTTACAAAATAAAAAAAACACAACAAGTGTCAAAATGACCCCCACTCCTGAAAAAAAAGTTAAGT
>OZ024867.1:30094311-30111811 GCA_964017155.1 Oasisia sp. SBJ-2009 | reverse complement strand
GTACGAATTCGAGTCTGCCGAATCGAAATACAAAATGGAAAATCGATTATTTCCATTAAACTCCGTCCGACAGCAAGGCACGAACAAATTATTATCCGCGTCTTGTCTGCCAAAACCACCTGTGGTTGCTATAAATTTACTCGAATCGCGTTCATATTTCTCATCAATAATTCGTGCAAGTAATAGAGTCGTACGCAGCTAGTATAAGCGAGGTCGTGGAACGATTGGTCAGTCTCAGCTCTGTGTGGTGTGACTGCACACAGCAAAATTGGTGTTCTGTGTGAATATTACGCTACCTTTAAATGTGTCTTTCATCAGAGTAAGCCTAAGCCAACAGCGGGCAGACCTGACGTATTATATTGGAACAAGTTGTGACAAAGGTAGGTGTCAAGAACACTGTTCGCGTATCACTTTGGTGTACGGGGACACTGTTCACTGTCTAGTGAATGTCATTGTTGGTGTACGGTGACACTGTTCACTGTCCAGTGAACGTCACTGTTGTTGTACGGGGACACTGTTCACAATCTAGTGAATGACATTGTTGGTGTACGGGGACACTGTTCACTGTCTAGTAAATGTCATTGTTGGTATACGGGGACAGTATTCACTGTGTAGTGAATGTCATTGTTGGTGTACGGGGACACTGTTCACTGTGTAGTGAATGTCATTGTTGGTGTACGGGGACACTGTTCACTGTGTAGTGAATGTCGTTGTTCGTGTACGGGGACACTGTTCACTGTGTAGTGAATGTCATTGTTGGTGTACGGGGACACTGTTCACTATGTAGTGAATGTCATTGTTAGTGTACGGGGACACTGTTCACTGTGTAGTGAATGTCATTGTTGGTGTACGGGGACACGTGTGTATGTATATGTGCTTATATATATATATATATATATATATATATATATATATATATATATATATATATATATACAAACATGTATATATGTATATTATAGTTATTATATATATATATATATAATTACATATATGTCTGGTATTGTTATACACACACACACACACACACACACACACACACACACACACACACACACACACACACACACACACACACACACACACACACACGCACACACACACACACACACACACACACACACACACACACACATCATTATGTGTGTATCTGGTATTGTTGTTGTGTCATTAGTTGTGGCTAGTTAACGACGTATGCCCAATCAAGAGATCTACGTCATATATGCAGATACTATCAATGTTCCCTTAATATCTATTTACTACACCTCTTAACATTTTGCACACACACCCATCGCATGTCGGAACTAACGGGAAGTCTATTTAGGGAGTCATTTGAATTCCAGTGGGTAGTTATTGGGCATAGCAGTGTCCCAGCGATCGAATATTGCTACACGTCACATGCCATCAACTCTATTCTGGGAACAAATGTTAGCATTTTGCGTGCAGGTTTATTCGTCTGTCCAGAATACATTCCTAACCTTGAGGATGTCCGTCAGTTTATTTTTACAGAGCCTTCAGTAAATTATGCATCAGAAGGATAAGTTTGGAGCCATATTAAATGAAGAGATATTTTAAATCATTGACCTTTTGGTGGAACCAATGTACACTGACGTCAACGGCCCAACCTCTTAGTGTAGTGTAGCCTTGAATTAAATGAATACTCACAAAATAATCATTGATATAGAAGAGGCATCGATATAAAATAAACAACGATTGCGTACAAATTCGCGTTCGTGTGATGTGTGTTTTTTGTTGGAATATTTGTTTACATGGGAAATGATGGTCCTGTGAATAATGAATACTATGCTTTCTATTATTATTTTTATTATTATAAGCATTTATAAAGCGCCTTATCTCCGGGACCAGCCCGTTCATAAGCGCGTACACACATTACAATAAAACGTACATAGAATCATACAACATAGATCTAAAAATGTATAGCATGGTATATATACATGTGCATAGCAAATAATCAAGGTATAGGATATTGTTTCTAAGATTGCGTAAATAATGTTTTTTATAAATAAGATTAATTTAAAAAGTAAAACATAATTATTATACAATAAAATAATAATAACGAAATTAATATTTAACATAAATAAATATGTATATAAAATAATAATAATAAATTAGTTATAAAATAATACTAATACAAGTAATGATTCATAACATACATTATCATGAGAGTGTCACACAGAACAGTTCCTCATTGGTAGTACGCTAGCTTGCATTAAATCTTTCACGAACCGCAAACAAATTACATTATCTACTCGCGCTCATGTATTCGCACTTTGGCTGTTACGCAAGTAATATCAATATTTCAAAATCGGTCTCCAGAATCGCACGAATGTCAGGCTTGGGTGGATTTGAAAACATGTTGGCATATTTAATGAATGTACCACACCGGAAACGCTATATGATGTTTCACGCGGCGAGAAAATTTTAACAAGATCGATATCAAAGGTATCCATCCGTATCCCAGGATATGTTATAAAAGTCGCCTATGTAAACTATTCAATGTATGTTTAGTCTCAACTCAGCTGACTCATTCGTATCGTCTGGAGATGTCGATTGACGTACACGCATGTAGTTGCATTAATTTCAGTCATTAATATAAATAATAAATGACCGGGAAAGTTATGTTATAAATAGCTGATCATAAGTACTGCGTCGTACGCACGCGCGCGCCCTGTGGCGACAGATCCGTCCACCTCCAGACGAATGAGCTAATACAACACGTATTACTAATTCATGCCGCGAGTACAGAATTACATTATTGACGTCTTACAAATAGTTGTATGACCTGTGCGGAGTGTTTGCTGTATCGAAAAGTCATCATATCCGTTCACAATATCTATGAACGATTTTATTAATTTCAGCCTGGCTGCAGACACGCACGCACGCACGCACGCACGCACGCACGCACGCACGCACGCACGCACGCACGCACACACACACAAACAAACAAGCACGCAGGCACGCACGCACACACACACGCACCCACGCACGCACGCACGCACACACACACACACACACACACACACACACACACATACACACACACACAATTTCATTATGTATTTGATATTGGATCCCCAAAGTTTCTGTCTGTCGATGTCACGGAATCCTGCCGGGTACGTTATGTGATTCTTGCTGTGAACACCGGTGGCCCAAATCATCTTCGCCTCCACTCGGGTGCACACACTGTAACATTGTTCAACAGTGGACCTTGGGCCACGTCCACGCCATAATAATAGTAATAAATAAACAGTAATAATACAATTTATTTGTATAGCACCCGAATAAACAGCAATGCTCTCAGCTGCTTGACATGCACGTGCAAATATTAGTTAAAATTGGGTGATATATTAAAACAAACTCAACTGGGATACAGACAAATGTAAACACGTTAAATTGAGATTAATTATAATACGATAATGCGACACAGAAAAGGTCAATACAAAAATTACGCCAAGTATTCATCACGAGTTCCACTGTATGTTCAAGTGTGTACGTGTCACTGCACTGCCCGGATGTAGTTAACACTGCATATACTGGCGTGTGCTGCGTTGACCCCAACTGATCATGCAGGTCACTGTTACATTTGTGGCGTTGTGCGGTGCACGAGAACGAGGCCGCAAACATTTCGCCTAGGTGCTGTAGTTCCCATCGTGGTGTATGGCGTGTGTTTGTCGACTGGCGTAAGACCACCAAAAGGTGCACGTCCGCCATTCCCCGACCGCAGAGTCCCCTATAAAAGCAGCATTATGCACGTTGTCTGAATTTCTGTGAGCACATATGTAGTGTGGAGTGATTATAAATGACGTTTTTGTGCAGCGTGACACCAGAGCTGTCAAATTACGACAGCTGTCATTCGGTGCATTTCTGCGTATTAATACATTTGTCATTTTGCTTGGTGATGTAATCAGGGGCAATCCGTGGGTGGTTCAAGCAGAAATGGAGGGGTGTAAGGTTTGAATGAACTTTGTGGGAGCCTGAGGTATTAAAAGTTCACGAATTTTTCACTGAACCTCTGTCTATGGAGGGTAAATATGCTGTGAAATTGTCAATAAGAGAGCTGATCAAGATTAATAGGAAATGAAGGAAACGTTATAATGGTCGCCTATGGAAAATGCAATTGTGGTCTTACGCCGACTGCTCCGGCCGGATGGTATAGCGAGAGGTGTGGTTTGTTTCGACGGGTGCCAAGAGATGTTATACAATGCAGCGCCGGTTAACAATAGCTGATTTCTGAAGTACGCGGAAGAGTCCTCGCCATTGTAAATTGCGCCGCCTATTCATCGAAGTATGTTACGTCGTGGATTCACTTTCTTCGCAAGGTGTTGTGAAACGACGGTGATCGGACGAACGTAATTTGGGGTTTGTTGTTATCGGAATCGTTTGCTTCTGAGCAGAAATTGTCTCATCACGTCCACCACCTTTCTGTGGTCGTCTCGTACGTACATTGTCTTATTGTAATCAGTGTCAGATTTAACATAAATCATTCCTTGTGTCACAAATAATGGTGTACATTTGTTTAAATACATTTTTATATACTATAATGTTATCGTCTTATTTTTTATTACAAAATTTATTATATATATATATTTTTTTATAGTAATAATATATATATATATATATATATATATATATATATATATATATATATATATATATGAATATATGAACTACAAAGTTTATCTAAAGCTTTATTGTATGTATGTATATAATTTATGTATGTAAGTGATTGGTGATAATGGCCCATTGACAATTACGACTTACCATATGACATGGGCGCCAACAGAAAATTACTTATTTACTTACTTTCTTATTTACTTATTTAGTTTCTTACTTACTTACTTACTTACTTATACTGACTGACTGGCTGGCTGGCTGGCTGGCTGGCTGGCTGGCTGGCTGGCTGGCTGGCTGGCTGGCTTGCTTGCTTGCTTGCTTGCTTGCTTGCTTGCTTGCTTGCTTACTCACTTACTTACTCACTTACTTACTTACTTATACTTACTTATACTTACTTACTTATTTACTTACTTACTTACTTACTTACTTACCTACATTAAATATAACATGTCATTGATGACGGTGCTCGGTGGCGGTGCCGATAATGGATAATAACATTTATATTTTATATCAATATTTTATCACTGGTGGGGGAACGAAATTAATTTTGGGGGCTGAGAGACACTTCGATCATTTCCGCTGTGTGCAGATCATGATATTTTTAGGATCGAAATTGTTCTCACAGTGTCGCCGTATCTGGAACTTCTGATTTACTGAGGGTGTAGAACCATAATTATGTCTGCCATAGGGCCCGTAAGTGTGTCACGATAAATGGCGTGACTCCGCGCGATTGGAGCTCATTGGGGTCTAAGCGAGACAATTGGGGACTGGTCACAAGAATAATACACAATAAAATAGTTTACGGGATTTGCATTTTACATTGCTGTACATTGTGGTTTCGATAAGCACTTATATCTGACAAGTTGTCTCAATTCGTATAATCATAACACATGTGTACGTTTGCCCCAAACAGGTTGTACTACGCGAAAAATGGCACTTTTCATTATTAATCAAGAAGACAAACGCAAGTACTTGCTGCTATTGCCATGGGAACCACCATTATAATCGATTAAAATTCATGATTTCCGTGATCATTGTCACCGGCAAAGTGTTCCACTGCTTCTGCTTGTAATAATCCTTCGGTAGTATAACTGAAATAGTTTGACTGGAACCGTTCGATTATTACAACCAAAAACAAAACGAAGTCCTATACGTTAACATGGAGAATATGGACCTCCTGCCTCCAACTGCACCCAGCCTCGTTTTCGCGCGCGAGACTTACACGCCCTATTCACAGAAACACCAGGTGAGGCAGCAGCCACTGTAGTCAACCCCTCCGTTCCTGCGGTTGTGGATTAATTTCCTGTAGTGTGGCCGTGTTAATCAAATCATAAGGACATGTATTGTACAGATTCTTATGTCTGGGATTCACGTGCTTCCTTCCTTCTTTGAAGGAAACTTGTAATAACTGTCAGATTATAATTTACTAGGCCTCTCAGCTTTCGCCTTTCTTAAATTAATAACGGATCAAATTAAAATTAATTCTCACTTATTTTACTGCAGCCCCGCCTGACGGTTTGCGAGACCATGACTGTGCCGATGTGTGTGAGATATCTTAAACGATCCGCCAGGTGTGCTGCAATCGTTGCCCTGGTGTCGACAATTGCGTTACTCTTGACGTGGATGAGGATACCGGCGTATGTTCCAGTCCAGGTTCGTTCATAGCCGAGCGAGTGTCGGTTGCGTAACTTCGCCGAGAAGACAGTGAGGAGTTATCCGTGTGAGGTGCTAAACAGTGCTGCCACCTCACGGAGCCTGAGTAATGGAAGCTATTCCGGCCATAATTCCTGTGGGAAGTGGGGAGTAAAACCGCCTACCACTTAACTAAGGCTCGGCAAAAACCTCTCTCAAGCTCTTGCACTCCATGCACTCCTGCTGTCGATTTATGATGTCAGAAGACGAATCTTGAAACCTCCCTTTAATATATATAATATTGTAATATATATATGTATATATATATATATATATATATATATATATATATATATATATATATATATATATATATATATATATATAATCAACAATAATTGTTATTAGGTATCATTTATCTGTTACCACTGTAGACGGCACAACAACTCGACTCCACGAACAACCTGTCGTTGGTGGCAGACGTCGATCCTAGAGTAACGAGAGCAATGTACGCGGCTATGGTCCCGTTAGATAACTCGAATGGAAACATGGCGGCCTCCTTCCTCCGCACGTATGACGTCGAATGCCAACGTAAAACGTCCGGAGACACAACAACGCCTTGCCCGTGTGTATCCCGAGCACTTGGTGAGTTGAGCGATTCCTTATATATATATATATATATATATATATATATATATAAATAAATATATATTATATATATGTATACACATATAATATAATATAATATAATATAATATAATATAATATAATATAATATAATATAATATAATATAATATAATATAATATAATATAATATAATATAATATAATATATATATACATGTATATAATATATATATATATATATATATATATATATATATATATATATTCTTAAGGGAAACGTGTTTGTTTGTTCGCCTTGTGTGCGTGGGTGCGTGCGTGTGACTGTTTGTGTTTACCTTTGTGTGCTTGCGCGCGTGCTTCCAAACATACGCATTTCAATGATATTCTAAATATATAACATATATTTATTAGCGTCACATAACCATTGTTAAATAGATAATTGTTTTCATTTAAAAAAACCATCTTAAATATTACCAATTATTTATTAGAATAAAATAATAATTTTAAACGGATCATTATAATATATATATATATATATATATATATATATATATATATATATATATATATATATATATATACTTATTGTATCTGGTTTTATATAGGCACTACGGGAATCAAACACCAAAACATATTCCAATAAAATGTGGGCCTACATTGTATTTTGAAAATAGCGGATAAAGCTTCAATATATTTTCGTATCTGATCATTGCCTAAAACGACTCTTTTGTCACATTCCAGGCGGTTCGTTTGTCCCCGACACGACGGTGTCCTCGTGGAGGTGGCTGACGGAGAGACACCGGGAGTTATCGCCGGGAGGACGATGGAAGCCGACCGGCTGTACGGCGAGGCAGCGCGTGGCTGTCATTATACCCTACCGAGACCGGGACGAACATCTGAGGATTCTCCTGCAGAATCTGCATCCGTTGCTACAGCGTCAACTACTCGAGTACCAGATATTCGTCATCGAACAGGTGCGCGATAGCTATCAAGTTTGGCTTAATTGTAATTAGATTTAATTACAATAGAATTAAATGAGGGTGCCTGCTCCTCTGCGTAGAATTGGCCAAACAGTAATTTGTAACGCGAAGCATAAAAACGTCACCATTAGCCCCCTAAATGCCCCTGTAGGCTATTCGAAAACAATTCAAACAGACCAAGTATTAGTAGCGCAGTGGTTAAAGCGTCTAAGAAAACCCTTTAAAAAAAGTAAAGGTAAGTTTTTATATAGCGCAGTATCCAGTCCATAGGACTGCTCAAAGCGCTTTTACACATTACTTCCCCGGCAGACCTGTTCAATCAAATACCATCTCAACTTCTCTGGGAAGCATCCAGCCACATGCTAGAATTAATGTGCGAAAGTAAGTAAGTAAAGGCAGTTCTTATATAGCGCAGTATCCAGTCCTCAGGACCGCTCAAAGCGCTTTACACTTTACTTCCCTGACAGACCTGTTCACTCATATACCATCTCGGCTTCTCTGGGAAGCATCCAGCCATATGCTACAATTAATGCGCGAAGGCTGCGCGTACACATATCCACCACTGTCTATTGCCAGGTACTCATTTATACAGCTGAGTGAACTGAAGCAATGTAGAGTGAAAAAACTTGCCCAAGGTTTTAACACCGCAGCACAGGATTCGAACCCGGGTTCTCTTAGTCGAGAGTCCGGAGGTCTACCCCTGAGCCACTGCGCTCTTTTACCCGAATTTTGGCAAGTTTCACTCTATATGTTGCACCAATTCACTCAGATATATGAGTACCTGGTTATAGACAATGATGTATATGTGTGTGCGAATAGTCTTCGCACATGCTTGAACTTGGATTTTTTTTATTTGGCATATACAATTTATTAATGATTTTATTTAACAATTTATTAATGTTTTCTCAATCGTGAGCATTGGCTAATGCGCTACATAGGAATTTACCTTTAAGGGCTTATGTTGCTGTACACACTCGAACACCTACACACGCTCACGAACCGTTAGTTATCTCACGGGATGTCAATAGTCTCGCACCGTCAAACTCCCACTGCGCAAGTAGGCGTGCGGGTACAATATTAATAGCGAGCAGAAGCCAATAATGTTATTGTTTCAGTGGCCACGGTTCTTATTGTTCTATTGGCGTAAGTTGGAATGTTTGATTAATGCGCTCAATATCACGTAGTCAGTGTGCCTACACAATATGTACTCCAGTTTATTAATATGTATACATACAAAGCGCTTGTGGCGATTGTCGATAGTGGAAACATTAATTGTAAGTTTTAAAGTTAATATTCATGCAAACATGTATTTAGATAGTTCATGGCGTATATAAAAATAGAACAATTAGCAAATACCGTGGCAACATTTTAGATATATTAAGTAATTTGTATTTTAATATAGGCCTATATTTAGAATATTTTTTATTTGTTTTAACATATCATCCAATCTTATCTAATGTGTACATGCATGTAACGGGCTTGAGAGCAAGAGTAACTTTATTTGACATCGCAACACGCCGCAACACGCACAAGAATAAACACAGAGCATATATTATAATTTTCAGTTGCATCATGGATATCATTTTGATTAAAGCCGTCTTCCAGTTACACCATTTTAATTTAAAATAACTATCAGTACTATATATATATATATATATATATATATATATATATATATATATATATATATATATATATATATATATATATATACACACATATATATATATATACATATATATATATATGTATATATATATGTGTGTATATATATATATATATATATATATATATATATATATATATATATATATATATATATATATATATATATATATATATATATATATATATATATATATATATGGTGTCACTGGAAGACGGTTGTTAGCTAAGTCACACATGCAATGCAACAAGCAGACAAATATTATGCCCAATTTTTGTTCATGTAGATGTTGCGTTGTGAAATAACTGACTCTTACTCTTTGCGGCCAACTTTTGAGGCGTTCCCGCACATCTTCAACAAGGCGTCGTTGATGAACATCGGCTTCAGAGAAGCGCTCAAGGCGATTGACTTCGACTGTGTCGTGTTTCATGACGTCGACATGTTACCGGCAGACGACAGACAGCCCTACACGTGCTTCCTGTCCCCCGTACACCTCGGCGCCTACGTCGACAAATACGAATATGGGTAAGGGGCTTCGTAGATATAGAGAATCCATAAATAATTATAAAAGTTAACGTGGATTGCATCGATGGCACCTACCAACCATCAGCAAATTGGAAAGGCCTACACATTGCTGTGATACACTGACATGTGTGTATGTTTTCAAATGACAGAGTTGCTACGACAATTGCATGTGGAATATGCAGACACGATCCCAAATATGTGCGTTGAAAATAATGGTTAGAATAATTACTTTTATTTCAACAACAGACACGATGAAACAGCAAATTATATATGTATGTATACATGTATGTATGTATGTATGTATGTATGTATGTATGTATGTATGTATGTATGTATGTATGTATGTATGTATGTATGTATGTATGTTTGTATGTATGCATGCATGCATGCATGCATGCATGTATGTATGTATGTATGTATGTATGTATGTATGTATGTATGTATGTATACAATTGTCGTACAATGTTACGAAGAAGTACAACATCAACAATTAGTTGCCCTGTTACACATAATATTGTATGACACAGCACAAATATAATCGTGTAACCACTGTTGTACAAAGTCTGTAAATTATTGTTCTAACTAATGTCAGGTAAGATGTGTAAGATGTGCGAATATATGGCGAATGGGCTTACGAATGCAATTCGCCACCAATTCGCAATGATCACAAAGTGATCGCCTGACATTCGTAGGTGTTCGTAAGCATTCGCGGTCGTTCCTGGCGTGTTGCGAATATTAGGAACATGCTCCTAATATTCGCCAGGAAAGCATATTCTTATTGTTTTCGCAACATTTTCGTAAGCAATCGCAAGACATTGTTATTGATGGCAAGGCATTTGTAGTGATCGTAAGACATTTGTAAGGATTTGTTAGCATTCATCCATACGAAGCTGTACTTCAATAGCCCAGCAGGATCAGTCCCATGGCAGGACAATATGGTGTAAGAAGTCTTCAACAAACTAAACACAATGTATTTGTTTTGGGCACCTACTATATTATGGGACTGAGACATTTTAGGACTGAAATATATTTTATGAATTTAATGTATTTAATATATATATATATATATATATATATATATATATATATATATATATATATATATATATATATATATATATATATATATATATATATATATATATAATTTGTGGCTTATTATAATATGTTGGGACTTAATGTTTAATGTTGTAATGTTTTTAATTTGTAATGCTTTTAGGGACTATGTATTTTAACAATTCTATAATAAAACAAACAAGTAAAAGTTCAATTACGAACAAATAACAGTCATTATTTATTTTTTGTAAATAAAAATTCCAAAACAAATAAGTAAAAGTTTAATTAAGAACAAATAACAATCTGGAATCCAGATTGTGACTGTAAAACTGTCAAAATAAATAATATGAATAATACAATCTTGACTATTCAAGATAGCCTGGCGAATAAAAGTGACACAGCGAAACATTGGCAAGTGGTTTCGCAGCGCATGCGTTGTGTATTCGTTTCATTCGTAAGGCGTTCGCAAGCATTCGCAAAATTCGCAAAGGCATTCGTAAGTATTCTTAACATTCGCAATGGATTCACAAGAAATTCGGCAAATTGATTGTTAAGTAATCGTAAGCTTCGTAAGAAATTCGCAAGGATTCGTAAGAAATTTACAAGCATTCGTAACCATTTGTAAGGCTTCACTTGTTTCAGTAATTATCCTGGCCAATCGTATCGTTTTTGGCGAATTTGCCGCGAATATCAAATTTTTACATTCGCAGTGATATTCGCCACTGTGTGAGAGTAGCATTATAATTGGCAGTGTGCATGTGCTGATGTTTGGTGGCGTGTTATGTGTTATGTAATCACAATTCATGTGTACGTGTCGATGTTTGGCTGCGTAACATGTCTTATATTATCACCAGGCGTGTGTATCTGTCGGTGTTTAGCGGCGTGAGTAAGTAAATAAAATCTTTATTTCCTGATTGTAACCATAGCACGTGGTAAGTCGTGATATTCAATTGGCCAACATCACTCAACACTCTTACATACATGCAATATATACATATATACAATAGAGCGTTAGATAAAATGTATAGTTTACAATCATACTAATAAAATCATAATAGTAATACAAATAAAAAAAATGTATAAGTAGCATGCTTGGTGGCGTGATACGTGTTATATAATCACCAGGCGTGTCTACGTGCCGATGTTTGGCGGCGTGACGACCTTCACACGGGCTCATTACTTGAAGGTCAACGGCTTCTCCAACACATTTTACGGCTGGGGCGGAGAGGACGATGACATGAGACTAAGGTGTGTTCATGGGATCGGCATCAGGAAGAACCGTTGTTTTATCAAGATGCCACTGAACCCGTCATTTCGACGGGTGAAGTCCGTCCTTTGACCGGCAGTAATGTGTTGCTGGACGGGTAATAATTTGAAGTGGCAAAAAAACATCTTGATGATGATTTCATCTACTTGTGCTCGATAATGCTTTGCCAATTTGTGTCGTACTTGCGTTCGTGTGAATTACTGAGTCATCTGGACATAATGTCATGTAGATATACGCCTGGATGTCTTATGTTCCGATGACACGACCCGGCAGTGGAGAGGTACAGGCACGGGTACACCTTCATGTTGTGCTTAAAACGATTTCAGCATTTATTCTATACATTAATATACTTTGATTGAACATATCCTGGTTAAAGTACCCTATCCTGGCTACAGATTTTCTTTTTGCAAATCTGAAGCCAGCATAAGTTAAGCTTTCGGTTGGCACAAACATCGTTCTAAAAATACAATTTCAATTGTTACCCATCGTGTCACATCTGTGTACAGTTTTCGTGAGTGAGCCGTATAACAATCGTAAAGACATAGTACACCGCGTGCGCTACAACTCCTGTTGCGCCTAAGTCCTTCGAAACAAACTCAGTCACCCACCAGGACGAATTTAAAGGACTCATCCATCTCACAATCCATAAGCAATATTTTAATACAGCGTTTTTATTTATGTATTATATATATATATATATATATATATATATATATATATATATATATATATATATATATATTTGCCAATATTATATATGTAATAATAATATAATGTAAAAAATAATTCAATATGTTTCAATGCATCTCAGCAACATTATGCAATATATACGTTATAAAATATATACTATTTTACCTACTTAATTTGTTTAGTATTGGTATATTCATTTAATATATGTAATATTTCTTTTACAACTGACGCCCCTTAGAAAGACATATATTTGATAACGCCATCGTGGTTAAATAAAGTGTAATATTATATTCTTGTTGTTAACAGATGTGTCAAAGCTCCATGGAACTATGATGGATAAAAATAGGTTTTCTTAATCACGTCGAATTTTTTATTTTCAATTATTGATTGATCTTACTCTAAGGCGGAGCCAAGAACTCACGTGTTCGTGACGTCTCTTCTTATAGGATAGCTTCAGCACAACTCTATGTCCACCGCTATCCGTTGCACGTGTCACGTTACCGGATGTTACGTCACGCCAGGGACGGAACAAACCCCGTGAACCCATTCAGGTACACTACAATACAATACAATACAATACAATACAATACAATACAATACAATACAATACAATACAATACAATACAATACAATACAATACAATACAATACAATACAATACAATACAATACAATACAATAACCTTTAATAGGTAGGGTCGGTAGATGAAAGAATTACATTACCTTATGACTAGACTGTTGTAATTGACATCGGAGATACTATTAAGCTGGACGTCGAACGCAGACGTCGGGAACGATACTGAGGGTGGGGTGGATATATTATTACCCTCAAGTAAGGGTGTGGGTTTCGGTGGAGATCCCGGATTACGAGGAGTTCTGTAAAAGTGACGTCAGCAAATATGTTTCAAAAATACCACTTCCGCCTCACTTCTTAGAATGCCATGCACGGACAGAGAAGACAGCGGAGAAGTTGAGACGGCAAAGATGTTTCAACAGCAGCCCCCGCCCATTCTTTCGCTGTCCCTACGGGGGAGCGGTGGTGGCGTGGTAGAGCACCGGACTGTCAGTCGAGGGGACGGTGGTTCAATCACACCTAACGACGTTCATCCCACATTTCCCTGTGTCTTTCGGAAGATACACTAAAAGCCGGTGGTCCCTTCTATCTGAGGTCTATGACAGGGGAAGTAAAAGATATATAAAAGTATTGACAACTGTCAAAAATTCCTTCGTACATTTTGTTATTGTCTTTTCTAAAAACACGTAGGGGAAAGATAATAAAAACGCAGGAGAAAGACTAATTTGGCAGATTTCTTCAACTAATGCCCTGTCCACACCAGACCTCGCCAGGACGTAAATCGGAAAAATTTGCTCACATTGACGTATACGATACTTGCGATCTGTGGAGGGCGGGTGTGGACGGCATCGTAAACCTTCAAAGACTTGCGATATTTTGAACATTCTCCTGTCGAATCGTAGAAATCGTTAATCGGTAATGTGGACAGGTTCGTCGCAAATCGCAATAAACGTAAGTCGCCTCGAGGAATTACGTGAAACGCTTCAGCCAATCAGCGTGCGAGTATCGAATTACGTCTTGACGTATAACGTCACAATTGTTGTAGTTTTCCTTTGGTACACACCAGATGGCATGTATGTTCCCTCGCGATGAGAACGTAAATCTTTGCGGTGTGGACACGAAAATCGTAACTCACTCAGGACGTAAATCGCAGTTGCTTTTGTCTGCGATGCGGTGTGGACACCCTTCGTCGTACATCGGATCCAGTGTGGACCGAGCATTATAGAGTGATGCTCATTAAGTAATCACGACAATGCTACAGTAAGCTGCGGGTGACATTTTCTCACTGGATGCGATGGTTTGTCTGACACCATTCGAAGTGTTCCTCTATTATATCCTGCATCTCAATCCATTCAACTTAAAACAAAATTAGTCACCGCATTTTTCATGGGAGTTTTTGTAAGCTTAAGGATGGGAATGAATAGCGGCGTTCTCGCAATGTAGTAGCTGTTGATTTATGCACTCAAGTGTACATGGTGTGATGGCTATGTCAGAGAAAGGTGAACACTGTTTGAAATAAGTGACGTGCAACTATCCATATATCTCCACATAAATGAGATTAGTATCAGCACGCTGTTTTGTGGTCATTTATGTGGTCATTTGTGTGGTCATTTATGGTCTCGATTTGTCGCTTCGTGAGTAGGTGGAAGCACATAGCTTATTATTCGAGAGATACTTTGCATATTATGAATGGATGGATGCATGAAACTTGACTTCAACAACGACGACGACGACGACGACGACGACGACGACGACGACGACGACGACGACGACGACGACGACGACGACGACGACGACGACGACGACGACGACGACGACGACGACGACGACGACGACGACGAAGACGACGACGACGACGACGACGACGACGACGACGACGACGACGGAGGCGGCGGCGGCGGCGGCGACGACGAAGATGACGACGACGACGACGACGACGACGATGACGACAACGACAACCACATGCATTTAAAATGTTGCAAGTTGTATTATAGACAGTTGTTGTATGCAGGCAAGAAGAAGCGTAACACTTATAACTAGGTCTACCTGCCCTGTTACCAAAACAAAACACGCTCGTAGTACAGCTTATCACTGTATGAAATACGCATTTGACATATACAATGTTCAGGTTTATTTAAGGCAAACCAGAAAAAATTAAATTAATAACACCTCACCCCAACACCAGTCTTTAAATGCATACTCTTTAAATACGCAGCTATTCGCTAATTTGTCTTTGTTGTGGACAATGTCATTGCAGGAACATTGCGACCAGCTATCGACCCTCTGCCTATGGCCAGGACGGCGTCAACAGCATCAAGTATAAGGTACACGCGTCTGAAGAGAGACCTCTCTATACGTGGCTTCTAGTGGAACCTGGTAAGATGACCCACGACAAGGAAATTTTATAGGAGTTTCTTAAAGAATCATTGTTATCTATATTTCATGTCTTTTCCTTAATCGAGTTTAACTCTGCTAACATATTTATACAGGACGGTGGACGTAAGTATTGCAATTGTCAAAGGTTCCAGGCAATGACTGCCTTTTCCCTCAAAACACCGCTGTGTTACTAGGCTAGCTTCTGATACTTGTGCAGTGTCTTATATCCGGCACCAGCCCTTTTAAATAGGTTTACTTAGGTTAATATGGCATATTATTATTAAATATGCATAGTATCGTGCATCAATATTTGATATACGTGTAGTGTGTAGGACGAATGTAAATAGAGTAAACATTCGTTTTTTTTAAATTACATTTATTTATACTGTTTAATTTAATACGACTAACTTAACGTGTTCTACATTTGTATCTGAAGATTAGTTGTTACAGATTTTAATAACACGCATTGAGTAGCTTTACTTTTAGTGTACAGCGCTTTGAGCATATTGGATATTGCGCTTTATAAATATGATTATCATCATTAGGATCTTTCTTGGCGGCCCCGTCAATGTGTTAACTGTTTACAGTGTCCAGCGTGAGTGGATATAAGCTCGTCAATGGAACATGCAAGCAAGGTACAATGGCTACCCTGAGGGTCGCCATACATAAGTGTGCCGAGGCGTGTGATGCTCACGACAAGTGTTCCGCATTTGTCTACGACAATGGCGTCTGGTGCTTTCTCAAACGAGGCCAGTGTCGTCACATCCGGCCCAGTCGCACGCAGCGGCTGTACGTCAAGAAGACGACAGTAGGTTCGTGTTGGAGCTTTGCAAAAATAACACACTCAGCTTTGTAAACACAACCCACTAAGCGAGTATTTAATTCTTTTAAACTAGTGTGCTAAACAATGGTGGTATATTTCAGCGTATGTTGTATATTATTTTAATTCAATCGGAATAAACATTCAAAGCGCCCCAGAACAATTATGTGGATGGGACACTATATAAGAAATATATTATTATTATGAACATATTGACTCAGATACCATTTATTTATCGATAATTTTACCAAGTCATATTCACATGAACATATTTTAGTTCTTCGCTTAACCACTGCACTGTAATATTTTACGCATCTTTTTTAACTGAGATTTACTTTTTATATTATGCCACTGTATGTAATGGTGCTATCTATTTTATTAGATATTTCACTTTTTTCTGTGTCTTTTATATGTGACTGTGAATGTATGTATAATTATATATATATATATATATATATATATATATATATATATATATATATATATATATATATATATATATGTATACTAGTTAATGTTTCTTCTCTGGCAATGAAGGCTGAATAAATGAATATATATATATATATATATATATATATATATATATATATATATATATATAATTATATATACACCCGTAATTATATTAGCAACTCCGTCACTTGAAGACATAGA
>OZ024867.1:30059311-30089311 GCA_964017155.1 Oasisia sp. SBJ-2009 | reverse complement strand
TACACACACGCACACCCACCCACCCACGCACCCACGCACCCACACACTCGCACCCACGCACTCACACACACTCGCTCCCACACCCACATACACACGCACGCATGCACCCACCCACACACGCACCCACATGCACCCACTCACACACACGCACCCACACAAACGCACATACACGCACACACACGCACCCACACACTCGCACCCAAGCACTCACACACACTCGCTCCCACACCCACATACACACGCACGCTTGCACCCACACACACATGCACCTACACACGCACCCACCCATCCACCCACACACGCACCCACATGCACCTACCCACACACACGCACCCACACAAACGCACACACACACACACACGCACCCACACACGCACCCACACATGCCCCCACACACGCACCCATACACACACGCACACACACGCACCCACGCACCCACATACACTCGCACACACGAACCCACACACGAACCCACACACGCACCCACACACGCACCCACACACACACACGCACCCACAGAAACGCACACACACGCACACGCGCACATACGCACCCACACACGTACCCACACATGCCCCCCCCCACACGCACCCATGCACACACGCACACACACGCACCCATGCACCCACATACACTCGCACACACGCACCCACACATACACATACGCACCCACTCACACACACGCACCCACACAAACGCACACACCCGCACACGCACCCACACACGCTCCCACACCCACACACCAACGCACCCACCCACACACACACGCACCCACACAAGCACCCACACATACACCCACACACGCACCCACATGCACCCACCCACACACACGCACCCACACACACCCACACACACGCACCCACGCACCCCCCCCCCCCACACACACACACGCACCCATACACACCCACACACCCACACACAGTTCAGATGATCTGAACACGAGCCAACGCCTTTCGCTATGATAAATGTTGTTTAACTAATAGTTATCTGTGTCCACTCAATGCTAGTTGCCATATATGAAACCGATACGACGTATCACGCATAAACCTTCTGCCATCGCGCATAGATCGTCCCGCAATGCTACGTAATATACTGTTAGATCGATGCTTCCTGCATTTACAATATTTTATACACTGATACGATGTAGGCACTACAGGATATATATTAATCACGGATGACATCAGCATATACAGTTTCTGGTCATATGAAAGCATACCCACTTAGCCGATAATGCATCGGACTTTCAATTGAGACAATCCAATTCGAATCGGTTTTCTGTACTTTTTGCATATTGACCAATTTGTATAATACTCTAGAGATGTCTACAGAGGCTACTTATACCCCAACACCGAAATACTTCAAGTAGCTCTCTTCTGAGGTCTTGTTGCGAATACCAATTGTTGAATATTTGGAACTGCAGGAAATATTGACGCACCCACATTAATTCATATACCTCACAGTCATAACTGTTGTCTTAGTCAGAATTGCTCTTTGTCGATCATGTATTAACAGCACAGCTTAGATCTGTCTTTGAAGTGCTGCATTTGTGAAACAATTGCGGGAGGATTCTCTGGTAGCATTGCCATCAACCTTTCACCACACACGCGGGACATGACTGGCCACTTCTATGTGCAGGACACAGACCTTAGGCAAGTCTTATGCGTGCATAGTTGCATACACGGCTCGTTTAAACACCCTAGCGTCACATATCCGGACCAGCCCGTCCCTAGGCGTGTGCACACAATATCATTATAAATGGAATGTTCTTCTTTCTTGACGTTTTGTCGAGGAAGTGCAAGTGAGAATTGGCGAACTCCCGGTGTAACACCACGTTCAGTCGATGGGGAAAGGGAGTGATGCGTTGAAGATATTCGCTGCCTTAGGTGAATTTTTGCTGCAACCATGAGTTGCCAGAAACAATACAAATTTGCCTCTCTTCTGTTGTTGTGATACGGTGACATCAGACAGTGGCTTGTAGCCGTTCTTCGCTTTCGAACCCCTTACTGCAACCTTTGATGTATGTCTCTTACGAATAACTAACTCAATCAGACTGTGACATGAAACGCGTCCGTAGCCTTTTGAAGGTATCTGGTTGTCTTAACATTTTCCAACAACCGATTGACCACGGAGACTAAGGAGATATGGTTCAGAACCAATTGTGTGCGTGGTTATCCGGTCTCCTAGACATCTAGAGGTTATGATGTCCCATATGGGCCGAACTCTAAAATGTAATACAGCTTCTTGTGTATTAGTTAAGAATAAAATACCCTAGTTCAATCTTAACATACACGCACGAGAGAGAAACATACATACACATACGCCTGCGCCCGCACACAACACACTACGAAATAAACGCATATCTATATAACGCTTCATTTACCTGCATCATACAAATATAAACATAGACATGAATAAAAAATAACAATAACTGACTCATACATAAACTTAATGGTCAACTAAACAGTGAGAAACGGATATATTCATAGGCAATACCAAAGGTGTGCTATCATGATGCTTGGCAAAGAACTTTGACAACAGCGTTAATCTAGACATTGTTACACTATTAGTCTCTAACTTGTCATTATGAAAATAATGAATTCATAATATAACATGTGGATAAGATCGAAAAGCCCTATTTGATTTTAAATCTAAACAAAATCTTGATTGTAATGAAACCAAGGAGCAAACATCTCAACTTCACACAAATCACATTTGGAAACCCTTACCCTTTAATCAGCTCCAGAGCATACAACACACATCGACGTATCGCAATTCTTACACTTGATCCATTCCCTCAGTATGGATAACAAGGACCATTTGTGGCTTTATGGACATATCGGATTTTCGGCGGCGCCATTCACATCACCACAGGCAGTGTTCCCTAACCGATTCACAGTTTTTGTGCCCGTCAGTTCTGTATAACTATTTGTAGACAACCGTTTGCGTTTGGGTTTCTTCGTTTTATCTTGGTAACCTTTTGGTACTGACTTGTAATTTGTCTTGGATGTAACGGCTTCACTTGCCTCAAGTTGTGATTTATGAAGGAACTCAGAGAGGATTTCGACATGAGCTACCTTACTTTTCTTATATCCAGCGTTCCTGTGGACTTTGGGGTATGATATGCCGTGTGTGATTCAACTCGACTGGATCACGTAGTAATATTAATAAGCAAAAGTAGTATGAGCATATTATGCTCTTATTACATGAAATTCACGTGGCTCATATTAGCCAGAAGGTATCTTTGTTTGCTACAGGCGGGACATTTATTCAACGTGGTTGCATTATCGCGCATGACACAAACTGACACGTTAACTAAGTCGTCATAAATTATCATTGAGGTATAGATTATAAAATATATGATTTATATGCATTCATCCAACATACGGAAATTGTAAGAAATATCATGAATTGTTATTAACGTCTTACCAGTCGAAATTGTGGAGGCCTGCTCCGCCACCTTCCTATCCTAAACTCAGTATGTAAATGATAGATGGCTGCGTTTGTTGTACCATACATACATACACACACACACACACACACACACACACACACACACACACACACACACACACACACACACATATATATATATATATATATATATTATATATTTCCAAGGTATTTATTATGCAGCTTTTTAATGTCAGTTTTGTTGTGCGTGACATATTTCAACGTCTAGTTTTCAATTGGGCTTTTTAATTATCTATTGCGTTACTTTTAACTAACACCACAATAATCTATGTTTTATTAATTTTAGCACAAGTGCCAATTAGCATTAGTCTCTAATCCATAAATGTTCCATGCAGTGTGAAGGGCAAAAACCTCATGACGCCTGGTAAATCTAGCTGATGTATTTGTGAGTTTGTGTATGTGTGTGTTTGTGTGTATGCGTGCGTGCGTGCATGGTGTGTGTTAAAATAGACGTATGTACATATGCGTTGTTTTAGGCATCTCACCTTGTGTGTGTGTGTGTGTGTGTGTGTGTGTGTGTGTGTGTGTGTGTGTGTGTGTGTGTGGGTGGGTGGGTGGGTGTGTGGGTGTGTGTGAGTGTGTGTGTATGAGTACGTGCATATGCTTGCTTTCTTCACGTTAATATTATTTATCTTCATGTAAACAGTGCTACTTTTACAATTGTCTTTTTGTTACATCTCCAGTACAAGTAATTCAATAAAACATCCTTGGTAACTATTGCTGCAATGTATTTCACGCGATGCATGATAACGAAGATAGCTAACATAAGTAAAACTTCGGATCAGTGAGAACGATTAAATATATGGGTCGTGCCTCATCTTCTCAACTCCTTTCTGTTGCCACTCATTTGTAATATTCATGCACTGACCATGTCCTGTCTACTTTGACGGGAGGAGGCACATCCCTATCTTAATTGTAATGGTGCAACATCTTTTTCATGTTCCTGCGTTGATGTCCCACCCAAGAATGTCACTACTTCCCGGTGTTTCAGACTGGTCAACCGGCGCGACAGGTTGTCACGACCAACACTCTCATCACGACGTGTACCAAATTCGCCTGAATCCATTGGTTAGTGACGACACGTTGGTCACATGACGATGACGATCAAACAGTGGAGTGTTAAAGTGGTGGTATTGGTCATGGAAATCCTCGTGACAGTCGTTCTGTTGGTCACGAAACACGGCAATACGATATATATATATATATATATATATATATATATATATATATATATATATATATATATATATATATATATATATATATATATACAGCTACCTATTCGTCGACTTTAAACAGTCCACACAAGAACACTTGTGCCTGTGCAGTAATATCCTACCTGACTCGTGAACGTACCAATACGCTTACATTCCCAAGACATAAACAGAAACATGTCGTAGTGATCATTCGACATGTTGGCCGGACTGAAGAGAAACGCATTGTGCCTTTGTCTCCTTGCTAAGGCTGCACCTGCTTTAGCTAGGGCTATCATCGAGTAGGGAAATGAGAATCTGGTCCGAAGTTTGTGTGAGCGTGCTCACAACATCTTAAAAGGGAGCGTACTACTGGAGAAAAGTCAGAAAGGAAGATTGCGTGGTGGTTTCGTTAGGGCCCTGTTAGCTCCGTTAGCCGCGTCATTTCTTGCTCCATTGGCTATTAGCTTGCTCCAGTCCATTCCTCTCAGTTGACTCCGCTATGGAATACGCAAAGTAAATGGCGCTGGTCGATCCCCGTATGTTGGAGTCCATTCCATCGCATCACTTTCTGCCAATCCTATTGGAAATATTATGCGACGTCTAGACGACGAAATGAGATTCATTCTAGACCGCGGTGACTTAAACGACAGAGAGAAAGTCGTTTTGTATAACCAGGTGTTAATGCGTTATAAATCCGACATTTACTGTATTTCCATGTATATTTAATTTATTTATACGCTAGACCTGGTTGACAACTGATAGTTCATGTTTCTAATACCGGTGATGCTGTAAGTTCACCTGGCGATCACGTAACACATTACGTTTCCTGCTCAACGATTAATCGGAGGCCGGTTTCGTCAAAATGAGTCATGTCCTCGTTTGTAATGTTTTGTTCGTCGGTGTCTATGACGCTTGAATCTCGACACTGACCTACCATTGTGTGTATAATTAATATTGAAAGTTGATTGCTGACTAATAGGCCCTACAGTTATCTTTGGCAAAGACGACAGTCTTTTTTTGACACTTTAATGTTTTTAGATGTTTCATTCACTTTTGTGTTTATATATATATGTGTATTTGTGCATGTGTGCATGTGTGGATATGTGTTTATGCGTGCGTGTGTGCGTATGTACGTGAATTCGTGTGTTTGTACGCACAAACACACGAACTCACGTACATACGGAAACACACGCGCGCACAAACACATATCCACATACGTGCGATCTTGTGTGTAGTGTGTACGTACATGGTCGTATATGCGTACGCTCGTCACGTGCGTCGATCGGTGGGGGAGGGAGGGGGGCGCGACCCCCACTTTTCAGCGTGGGGGACAACATAGGAATTGTCCCCCCACTTTTGAGTTCAGAAAAATTACGGGGCATATTGCCTGACTCACCACTCCTCTCTCTTAATAGCCGCTACATAGGAATAGTAGTTTGACAATAAACTCGCGATAATTATGAAGCTCCGACCAATCATTAGAAAATCGACTAGATAAATTGTCTGGCTGGCCACAGCACGCAACTTTATCTTACTTTAGTAAATAATCATCATGCCGTGCTTGCTTAGTTGGCCGCAGCCCGTAATTTAATCTTCGTTCTGTATATATTCATCATGCCGGTGTAGCGGTTACATTTTCCCGGCGTTATAAATGTTCCGTTAGACGTTTCTGCGCATGCGCGATAAATGTAAACTCATCAATGTCCAGCGAAGCGATAAAGCATTTATGGTATAAATACTACGAGTTGTTCTTTATGATGTATATATAACCTCTCAGCAAAGTTATTTGTTTGCAAATTAACACAAGGCAAACAACTGTTGAGGCTTTTGATAGCAAGCACAATTCACAGTGATTTAAACAAACGTATTGAACGATATCTATAAGCAACTCTTCTCAGTTATCATTACAGGAGAGTTAACGAACAGCCCGTGACATTTATATCACAATTACTCGCGCATGCGCAGAAATATCAATCGGAAAGGTTATAATGATCAGGAAAATGTAAGCGCGACACCGGGCTCTATCATTTTTCACTATTGTGTTGATATATTAACAGGCACTAGCCACCAAGCATATTATAGATTAACAATGTTTGTTTGCCATGTCATCCCTTGGATTACAGCCTGGTCGCCCTGGAGGATACTTATATCGCCTACGGCAGAACCAGCGGATTCCTGCACATTGTGTAATTTGATCCCATTTGAGTGATGACAAATTTCTTTCCCAAAAGGTGGGATTGGGAAGTCCTTCACCGGCACCCCTGTAATCCCTGCATCAGTGTTGGGTCCAAAGTCTACCCTCAGTGATTAGGACGGGCCATGGCCCCGATTCAAATATAATGTTGCCAACATAACTATTTTAAATAGCTTAACATAAAGGCCTTTATTTATTTTTTAAATAGCACCAGAGTGACCAGACCAACAATAAATTATGTTCTATATTTACCCAAAAAAAATTATATATGTATTTCAGGTCATATATATTATACATGTCAAAACATATACATATGTATATTTAAAGCTCCAATAAACTATATAGGAAGGAGTGCATGCAACCATTGTATAGCTCAACTTGATAATAGAAAAAGGGGGAAGTGACCACACTAGCCACGATCATATAGTGCCTGTGAATCGTGGCTCAATGGCCACCTTCATTGGTAGATATTTGTCTACAAATAGACTTAAGTGCGCAATGCCGAACTTTTTCCCAGAAACGTTGAGATGGCGTTTGATTGAACAAGTCTGTCATACAATAACATCTGAATCGCTTTTCTTCGATATGTCATCAGGATTGGATATTGCGCTACACACTAACACTCCTTTTGTGTTCCTGGGGTTGTTTCAAATAGGATAGTTAGGATCACTGTTTTATATATTATGTCATATGAAAATATATACTATTCAGAAGAGTAAACGCAATTTGTGTTGATGGTAAAACTGTGGGATTTGTAAATAGCTATACTTTTGTTAATTGCACTGCACACTTGACAAGAAATCACGGCACGATGCCAAGACAGATTTAGAGTGGGACCGCGCAGTCGCAATAAGGATGCAGCAAGAACACTGAATGCGCGCCTTGACTGGAAAGGCCCACACAATAATTTGAATAATTAAATGATGATGTCAATAAAAAGGACACATTTATGATATTGTTATAGCTGTTAGTTCAGTAGTTTGGCGCATATTTGCTATGCAAGTATTGTTTCACACCGGATACATTATGACGTGTTTGATTTCTGATTGATGTCTTGCATCCTGGGCCTATTCTGACTGTGACACCGACTGACGAATCACCGGGACTGATGATGATGTACGAGCAGATTTGGTTCATTTTCGAGCCTTCGAGTCTATGTGTACGACACGATACTTTACCTTACCAACACATGCGCTACAGACTACGAATGATAACACATGCATCGTCTAGTGAAGAACACGGCTGTTGTCGAACACGGTTGCACAAAGTAAGTGTTCTTCCATCTCTCGATGTTGTGGTCATAGACACAGGATTGTAGACATAGACATATTTTAAGGCAACCTTGTTGTAATGTATCTACAATGTAAATGGAACCTGTGTACTGTAGATATATGACATATATATATATATATATATATATATATATATATATATATATATATATATATATGACATATATATATATATATATATATATATATATATATATGACATATATATATATATATATATATATATATATATATATATATATATATATATATATATATATATATATATATATATATATATATATGACATGTGTTTAAATACATGTCAATACGATGTATGTCCTTATATGGAATAGTTGTCATGCCCTCACTGATCATTTATTACCTCTCTTCAGAGGAGAGCAAACTCTCCGCTCAAGATTACGCCACGGTGCACGATCAAGTTAGTAGCCCGCGGTCAGTTAACTGAAGTACACGGCTCGGCACGTGTGGCGAAATCTGTGACGCAAGGTAAGCCAAGGTCTTGTCGAGAATGATGATAATTACGATCACGATGCGTGACTTCATCTGCAGAAGCTATTCCTTGTCGGTGTGATCATCTGACGTTGCGGGGGTTAATACAGCTGGTCATGTAAAGTAAATTTTATTGCATACATTAAGTTGTACATGTACATGGCAATTATCTTCACAAGCAATTTGCTCATACACGCATTGATGGAAGCCGAGACAACAAAACAAAGGATGAGGCGATACGCAGTGGGTTTTACGGATATTCGGGCTCAATGGAACTTACGCAATACAATGAAGTAAAAAGGAAATTTCCAAAACTTGTGTTAATAATGACGCAACATCCATAAATGGTTAAACCACCAGTAAGTTACTCGGTATCGGTGTCTGTGATATGCGGCACGAAACAACGGCTAAAATGTGTTGACGGAAAAGAAAATGCTCATGGTTGCCAAGACGAAGGAGTATTCCTTAACATCGTCGAGCACCAAAGTAGCAAACAAAATACCACTGGAGGGAGTTCGTTTCGGATCATAAGTATGACGTCATTTGCCCGCAAAATCTGTTCATATATCGACATGTTTGATGGCATCTACCTCGTCTGGTGTCCCTTTCCATTAGGCGGTGAATGTTCGAATATCAGTGTTTCGTTAAACTTCTATAACTTTACTGCATTCACTGGAATTCACGTACCACTTCGCAATGTTGTATGGCACAGTAGGGTATGCCGGAGACAGCAGTCATCATGTAGCATCAAGGGAGGTTCATCGAAAGAAAACAAGATGATATTACATCCCAGGGACGTATCTGCGTTGCAGTACGAAACGGCGAGACGCAATGCAATCACATGGCAACGTCACATCGACGGGTGGCATGCTCGGTTGTCGTGGCAAAACGGCAGCATATTTCACATGAACAAAATAACGCTGTGTAAACGTTTGAAGTGGATCGGCCGCGTCGTAATGGTAGGTTCTTCACATATGCGATATAAGGCAGACCACATAATCATTCAGTGCTACAAGATGCCAGTAAATATAAGTCGGAAACATACATCAATGGCTGTAAATAACATAGCGTTTCTTCGTCGTAGATGGACCAAAGAATTCAGATTACTTCCTGCCGAACTCTTAAAACGAAACTTAACGAAGGGTGACTTGGTGCTAATTCAAACGGGCGCCCACGACATGGGGTATGATGGATTGGAAGACGCCATGGCTGTTGCTGTTCCAGACTTATTGCGGGTGTTGCGCGAGGTTAGTGTCATTAGCAGGACGCGGGGATTCCATGCAGTTGACCCGCCTACCGCGCCTTTGCGATGAGAGCAGCTCGGTTCGGGGAAGTCGAAACAATTTCGCACTGGCCGCCTATCATGGAAGAATAAAGAGTGCGATGAACTTTACTGGAATCAATGTCTTCGACGAATTTAGTGCCTTCCTGACATACGAAGAGGAGGCCGTTTGTGGGGGCCACTACTTGTGTCGAACTCGCGGCAATATGGGTCACGTCACTGGAGAAATGGGCAAGACGGCAGCCGAGTTACTTTTGGCGTACGCCACGAATTGATCAAGTAAGCGGATGCCCGTCCTTGCTGTCAACTTGACGACCAGACATGTTGAAGGAGACAACATAATACTAACACATATGTAATCATATAATAAATGTTGCACAGGTATGTCACATGCTCAACGATGCTGCCAACACACGTTTGAGAATTGGAAAAAACTCGTTGACGTTTGAATGGATACATATAGGAGGTGCCGGGTGCATTATTAGCAATTGTACATATATGCTGCTATAACATGGTGACGCATACATTACGCTTATTTTATTACCATTAGATAACTATATAATATGACATTTATAACAAAATATCTTCATCAGTGTGACGTAATACATGCAGAACAAACTGGCGAAGTTAATCATGTTATTCTGAAACTGAATCGTTTTAGTGCAAACCCCCTACTGGGGCATCACGCACTAGTATTGATGGTCGGTTTCAGGATGGCTGGCTTCATGTTATCTGGAAGTGGAATAAGAGTATTTGTGCTTGGGAATGTGGAATTACGATGGTGGATGGGGAAAAGTAAAAGTCAATGATAGGGGATGGTGTGGGTGTTGTAGGGATGGGATGTGGAGAGGGCTGGGGTGGTGGGGTATGTTGTCTATTGGAGGTGCCTGAAGGGTGCAGTTGTCAGGTTAATATCTTGCAATGCACCCTTGAAGGCGTCGAGACTGTTGTGGGTAAATGCATTAGGTGGAAGTCATTAGGTGGAAGACTGGGCTATTGTTCGGGGAAAGAAGCTGTATTTATAATAGATGTGGGATGTGGATATTTGTCTGTATTTGTGTGGGTGGTTGGATTTTGTTTGGCTGTGTCCGGGCATGAGGCATTGGTCTGGATTGATATCTAAGAGATTGTTTGTTATTTCCACAGTGTGGAAAGTCTGGCCTCAGCCCTCCTCTGTTCTAGGGTTGGCCAGGAGAGGGCAGAGACCAAGGTGGATCCAGATGTTTTCCAGCTGTAATTATGGATCATGAATCTTGCTACCCGGTGCTGGACCTCCTCTAGATGGTTGATATTTCGGGTGATATATGGGTCCCACACCGGGCAGCAGTACTCGAGGTGTGGGCGGACTAGACTCCAATAGGCATAGCTCTTGATGAACTGGGAGATAGATTTTAGGTTTCTTTTAATAAATCCATGTTTGCTGTTTGCTTTATTCGCTATTATCGCACTGTCGCCTTCGATTAATAACAACCAGTATTATAAATATATTATATAGTCTAGTCGGAAGACGGGGTACCGTGCACCCACAGGAAATATACTATTAATTGGTATCGCTAGATCGGAACAAAATACGTTGAAAACGATTTGCTCTGTTAACAAGTCAGCAAGATGTCCCACGTATCATTGTTATGCATTATTGAAAAATCTTATTTTCACTATATCTCAGCCACTATTACAGATAACTGACAAAATAAGGTGCATAGACCAATGTTATGAGGGGCATCGACCATAATAAAATATTGTTGACATGATCACATGCAGTTTAATATGCAAATTAGTGTCGCCATTATTGAGAAATCAAATTGTCACCATATATCTGATAATATTCCACATAACAGCACAAATAAGGTGTCCAGACCCATGTTTTCAGGGTCAACGTTGATCACTGGACCATTCTTGAATTAACTGCATGTGTCTCTGGAATGCTATACACATCAAATTCTAAAGTGCCACTACCGTAAATGTGACATTTTGCTGTATCTCAGTCAATGTAGCAAGTAAGTTGAAAGGTATTTTAGGGCATCTACTTACGAAATCGTGTTTTTTGGCGACCAAAGGTTGATGTGGGGATCAATTCAAGGTATTGTGAATAACGAAATGTCACCACTAAGGTCATTTACCAACTCATTTATTCAACGACATAGATAGCAAGCCAGAATGGTCTTTTCTTAGCTGCCGCGCCTCAACCTCTCATCGGCTTCATAGGATAAGTGTTATATCATCTTTCAGTTAAATCGTCAAAGTCAAACTCGTCCCTCCTCATTTTCCTCCTCCGCCTCTTCTTCCTCTTCAGGATCACCAATATCCAGGAGATCAACCAGTGAGTTTAGTAACACAGGACCTTAGGACCACCCCGGTTTCCAACACTCCATCCTTAGTCCTTATCCACTCTTGCCCATCATCGTAGGGTTTTGATTTTTCCAGGATGGTTTCGTCAACAAGCTTATATAAGGCTATGCGGGGGTTCAACCGCTGGAGGTGTGATTTCAAAGCAGAGGGGCACAGAGGAAGGCGATCTTAGATTTGGAAATTAGTTTCTCGTTCTCATCCACGATCTTGCGCAGGAGTTTGGCACGGAGGCCATCCATCGAAGACTCGCTGTTCTGTCCGCACATCAGGCAAGCTAACTCTTCCAACTACTTCAGTACCTGATACTTGAGTTTCCATTCCTCATCGAGATTGATAAAAACCTGGGTTTCTTCTCCAGACTTTTCAGGGGCCCCCACCTTCCCCCTTACCATTGAAGGCACTGGTGCAATCTTCTCCACTGAATACATACATCATACGAAGCATCGCACAATAGTCTTCTGCAAGGGATACTGCGAGATCAGAGAGGTTGATTATGTGTCGATGTTTTTCTGACCCGGTATTATGGTATACAGTCAGCTTGCTCGATGGCGTGGGCGTTGTAAAGAAGAATCACGAAGATTTCTGTGTTAGGGATTCTGACTACTATGGTCTTGTATCCATGCAAAGGCTGCGGCACGATGGAGGTACAAGCCGTACAACACCATTCTCTTGGTTGCTGTAGATTGCGGGCAGTTCACGCACCTATCCCTGACACGCAAAGGGTCACTGATGTTTGAAAGCGGAGGAGGTAATTATAGAAAGAGGGAAGTCGATCTGATCTCTAAGAATAATGCGATATCTATGTAATAATAACAATACGGATTTTCAACTAAATTCGCCATTTATTGAGACGAGATGAGCTTTCTCTCCTACGATCATCACAACCATCGTGGTTCTCTCCAGCCTTGAAGCTGCCTATTGTGCACTCCATACTCGCAGCAGGAGTTGGCAGAGCTGCTTCTTGTTGTCATCATTTGCACGGAATATTTCACAGTCGTATGGTTTCCTTGTCGATGATCTAGCCACAATAATCTTCTCTGAACTCACGAGCCTCATCCTCTCCAAGGTTTCGATAGACTGGTGGATGATAACTGTCAGTCGAGAACAAGAAGTGCTTCATAGCCACAATCTGATCAAGAACTTGTAGGCATATCTCATCACAAGTCTGGGGAAGAAGGGTAAGTGTATGGAGCAGCGTCGTGCCGGCCTGGAGGAAAAGGCGTCCTTGGGGTATAGCAGATCTTCTGGGGTTATTTCTTCCAGATGGCAATGTAGAGTGGCGGCTTTGTCCAACTTGTAGAACAAACCTCTGGTGTTCCAAAGCTGGTGGCGCAGGCACAAGTCAGCATTTCGTGAGTTATTTGAAGTCCACTTGATAAATTTGACTCCAAGAAGTGACGAGGAGCAGGAAGGCGAGGTTGCTTTACTCCTGATATTGGATGAACTGGAATTATAAATCTGGAATCAACTGCCAATCACTACAAAATCAACTGATACAATAATCATTTAAGTGAATTAACAAAAGTTTGTTTGAAAGTGCATTCCAACCATATACTTTCGGACGTCCCATCCTCTGGTGATGCCTCATGTGTGTCTCCGTCTACGACTACGCCAAATGATCATAAAACGAGTTATAACATTACTAAAAAGAGATATTTTGAACAGCCATGTCGATTTCAGTGAGCTCGAAGAACGAAAAATGTGCTTTATTCAGATGCGTCGTGTCCGCCGTACATCCTGCCTACCCCAACCTTATTGGAATCGTTTTGAAGCTTAAACTATTATGGGATGTATTATGACGCGCGAAATATGTCACATGTCAGTATAAAGCCAATTATAAGGCTTGAAAACGGGATAAGACGTAAACAAGAGCACGTTCGCGTAATCACGTGATACAATGCGCCCCGCTGATTGGCGGCTGACTTTTAAACCCACGCGAAGCCATGATTGTTTTGGTTCGACATCGGCTGCACCGGACATCGTCTTTGTATAAAATCTGCGAATTCTAATATATTATTAAGTTGTCAGTGCCGCAGTGCAGTGATAGACTCAACGACAGCATGGATGTTGCACAGAAGCGCGATGGCCGCCGATGGCCGCCGATGGTCGCCGATGGCCGCCGATGGCCGCCGATGGCCGCCGATGGCCGCCGATGGCCGCCGATGGCCGCCGATGGCCGCCGATGGCCGCCGACGGCCGCCGATGGCCGCCGGTGCCGCGATGGCAAAGTCTGCGCAGTGTTTGAGAACGAATCTTTGACACAACTATTTGGCGCATGTCGGATGGATAATTGACTGGATTCGTGCGTGTCAGACACCAATTGTGAAGTATGGAGTGTCGTTTTGGCTCTGAGTTCAAAAGTGGCGAGGAAGACCAACACCAAGTGACAGCTGACATTGACAACTTCGATCAACTCATCAAGGATCGCAACGCCAACGCTGCTGAAAAGGTAGATGTATACCAATAACTAGAACACGTTCGTGGATTCATCTGCGGTTGCAGGTGTCTTGATGATGGACCCTGCTGTCAACAATTCATGGATTGGGAAATTGTTGGCAGCCGGACATCAACTGGGAAAACCTTTGCACAACAAACCAACACACAGCAACAAAACACAATAAATTACTTGAAATAGTCAGTGAATATGGCCTAACCAACATGGTAAATGAACCCACCAGACCAGACACATTGTCTACTTGACTGAGTTTGACGATAGAGCAGAGCTACCGGAAACGGTGATCGCGCAAGTGGCAGAGTACCTCTTACTGGGTTGGGCGGGTGCAAGATCTAAGCCACACACAAAGACGTTTGATCAGTTGCATCTCCAGGCAATCTCCTTGATCTTGTACTCACATCAAACCCCACCCTTATGTCTAATGTAAACACAGTGTCAGGCATAAGCGATCACTAAGCAGTCCGCTTCCAAATCAACATGAAGCCAATGAAAAAACTACACCTGCACACAAAGTGTACAATTATAAAACTGCAAACTGGGAATCTCTTAAATCCAACATTCTTCTTCTTACACAAAAGTACTTTGACCGAAATCCCGACAATCTAGATATTCACTCAAACTGGAACTTCTTTCATAAAAATTACACTAAACTAATAGAACAGTCTATCCCCAGCCGCATGACCAAATCCAAACCACATCTACCATGGTTCACAAAAAATTACTAGATTGCAAAGAAAACGGGACAAAACTCACGCTAAGGCTAAGAAAACAAAGCAAAACAAACACTGGGAACACTTGAAAAACCTAAGGAAAGTAGTCAAGAAAGAAATAACCAAATCCTATCACAACTACATCCATAATATCATAGGTGAAAGCCTCAGCACAAACTCTAAGCGTTTCTGGTCCTTTATTAAACAAACAAAAACAGAAAACCTTGGCATTCCAACATTACACTCAAATGACAAAATGCAAACGACTGATCATGACAAAGCTAACATTTTAAACAACCACTTCAAGTCAGTCTTCACCAATGAACAACTCCCAATCCCATCCAAAGGCCCATCAAAATTCCCCGCAATACAAACACTTGACATTGGAGAAAAAGAGGGAAGGAAACAATTAGAAGCCCTAAAACCACACAAGGCATTAGGCCCAGACGAAATCCCAGCACGAGTATTAAAGGAGACAGCCAGCAGTGAAATAACCACAATAGTTCAACACATATTCCAACAATCATACACCACCGGCAAACTCTCACAAGCTTTGACCACAGCTCTTGTCACACCAATATACAAAAAGGGCAACAACAGTAATCCTATCAACTACAGGCCAATTTCCCTAACCTGCATTCTATGCAAGGTGATGTAGCATATCGTCCTTAGTCACATGTGGAAACACCTCACTGCTAACGACGTTATCCTCCATCACCAGCATGGATTCCAAACAGGACTCTCCTGTCAAACCCAGCTCGTGGAGGCAGTTCATGACTGGGCTTCCTCCATGAACAATAATAAACAAACCGACCCTGCTAATGTAATCTCCAGTGTGCCTGAAGGTTCAGTCTTTGGCCCTGTCCTCTTCCTATTATACATAGACGACATAACCGACTCAACCAATTCAAACATCAGACTCTTGGCAGACGATTCCATCCTATACAGAGAAATTCAAACTCGCAAAGACCATGACATCCTACAAACAGACCTACACAAACTCTCTGAATGGGCAACAAAGTGGCAAATGAACTTCAATATCGCAAAATGTCATCTCCTCAGAATTACACAAAAACGAAAACCTAGACATACACACTACAAAAACTACATGACAATGTGCTAGAACACCTGGCCTCCTCGCACTCTCCACCCTGCAACACCTAAAGGCAAAGAAACAGCATACAACATGTTAATAAGACCCAAACTTGAATACGCAACTGTAGCATGGAACCCATACAAACAAAACAACATCGACATCCTAGAAAAAGCCAGAGAAACGCAGCCAGATTTACCCTAAATGACCACCGCCGCAAAACAAGCACTACTGAACTGATTAATAAACTGGGCCGGGAAACACTTGAAACACGACGAATACAAAACCAACTCACCTTCTTTTACTAGAACTTCATAAATATCAAGTTACCACAACACATCATAACCCCATCCTCATGTACACGAAAATACAGCAATCCAAACAAGTACATACACATCCACGCACGCATCAATACATATGCATATTCATTCTATCCAAGAGTCATTAAGGGCCTGGAACACTCCCCCCAGAAGTCATAAGCATACCAACACTACACACATTCCAACAAGCCCTCAGTACCATCCACCTTGTTGCTCCAGCCCACCTCACGAGGTTATAGCCAAAACAATAGACACATCAAACTGTTTTTAATCTGCACATATTATTACACTTACCTACACAGTTAATCGAACGTTTTCAGTTTTATTGTCCTTATTGTTCTTCTAACTTCACTTTCATCTCCATGCACCTGTAGCATTGCGCACCGCACAAACTCCTACGTTAGGCCCAGAAGGGGCTGTATGGAGTATATGAACAAAGAACAAAGAACGCAAAGGAGATGACAGCCAGACTGAGGGTAAGTTATACTAGCTCTATTGACTGTTTTGCTGTGGTGGCAGACTCAGCCTCACTCATTGTCATATAGAACTCTCTAACAATGACATGCCATGACTCACAAAAACCCGTGGCTTTGCTGTGAGTGTGAAACTGACTGTCAATGTCACTGGTAATGTACTAGTAGGGGCCTACGGTAATATCTCTGTAATTCATTTAGAGTTGTTTTTAACTTATTTTACTTATACATGCTTGTTATTATCGTAGATCTTCATGACATTAATTATCACATTTATTAGGTAGAATATTTTTTATTATTAGGGGAGGGAGGGATTTTTGGCAACAAGTATGAAAGTAGACATGTTGATTTATTGATTTAGTGCCGTTAAGGGATGGGATGGAAGGTTTATAAAATTCAGAGCTGACTCTAAATGATCCACGGTATTCGTCAATTATGCTGTTAGCCTGCCTATTGACCTAGCTGCTGGGCTCACTATGTGTATCTATATCATCTGATTTAATGATCAACTGTCCGTATCTCCAGTTTGAAATAATGGTTTGTCATTACATAAACGTTTTGCAGGATTAAATGTTTTGTATATGGGAAGTTAAGACCATTGTGTTTGTTTTGTATCAGGTTTACGTCTGAAGAACCCAGTGTCGTGTTCGCCAGGAAGCAGCCATCTGATGACAAAGAACGGTTCGATTTGCAGCGCCGGCGAGGAGTCTACCCACCTACTGCTCGACCTACAGAACTGCCACCCCCAGACCTCAACATCCACAACAGTGTTTGTTTGACAAGATCAATGAATTCTGCGGACATCAACTGTCCAGAGCAGAGCCGACACATCCGAAGCCGCACCAGTTCACTGCTGCTACAGTCTGCCCATCACGTGAAGTGGCTGCTGCCATTGGCACATCACAAAAATGACAAAAGAAGCAGTGACTTGTGTCGTGCTGTGTCAGAAACAGACATAACACATGGCTAGGTTCTGTGAACATTTTACTGTCGATTTTCGATTTGATGCAGAATGTTAGAAACGGGACTATTATAGGTGCAAAGGTGACATTTCACCACACTGTGCATATTGAGGTGTTCTACAACTGTGCCAAATTTAACCTTCCTGATAGCTGCATTTATGTTGCAAATGTATTAAAATACTTCATTAAACTTTAAAGCTGTTTTTCTCAGAATCTTTTTCAGATAATGACTTGGACCTGGTACACCTTCTCTTTATAAAACAATAATTTGCCGAACAATAAAGCTAGACATTTGTGTTTGGTACCGTTGGAAAGCCCAAACCATTACCTTTCACATGGGACCTTTAACTCAAAAAGTGATGTTCCTATTTATTCCTGATTTGGGGATGCGCTCAGTTGTGGGAAACTACTTGACCACATCCCTACTGTGTTCTGAAGCATGTAATCATGTACTCATAGCACCGAGCTATCATATGAACCATTGTCATCCAACAAAAGTGTCACCATCATATGAACCATTGTCATCCAACAAAAGTGTCACCATCATATGAACCATTGTCATCCAACAAACGTGTCACCATCATATGAACCATTGTCATCCAACAAAAGTGTCACCATCATATGAACCATTGTCATCCAACAAAAGTGTCACCATCATATGAACCATTGTCATCCAACAAAAGTGTCACCGTCATATGAACCATTGTCATCCAACAAAAGTGTCACCATCATATGAACCATTGTCATTCAACAAAAGTGTCACCGTCATATGAACCATTGTCATCCAACAAAAGTGTCACCATCATATGAACCATTGTCATCCAACAAAAGTGTCACCATCATATGAACCATTGCCATCCAACAAAAGTGTCACCATCATATGAACCATTGCCATCCAACACAAGTGTCACCATCATATGAACCATTGTCATCCAACAAAAGTGTCACCATCATATGAACCATTGTCATCCAACAAAAGTGTCACCATCATATGAACCATTGTCATCCAACAAAAGTGTCACCATCATATGAACCATTGTCATCCAACAAAAGTGTCACCATCAGTGATCTCTTGTCATTGTTGTTAATCATATTCCATAATCCTTACTTTGCTCCATTGTACATTTTGCATGAGGAAACACATGTTGATATTATTTGACCACAATCAGTATTCCGCTGTTGTGATTTATCCATATATACTGCAAACTATTTTCGGAAATAATACACCTACTGAAATCATGAAGTTGGCTCAGACTTAAATAATCATGAAGTTGGCGCAAACTAATAATAATGTTGATGGCCAATTTGACTTGGTACCAGGTGTTAGTTGACTTGGTACCAGGCGTTAGTTGACTTGGTGCCAGGCGTTAGTTGACTTGGTACCAGGCGTTAGTTGACTTGGTACCAGGCGTTAGTTGACTTGGTACCAGGCGTTAGTTGACTTCGTACCAGGCGTTAGTTGACTTTGTGCCAGGCGTTAGTTGACTTGGTACCAGGTGTTAGTTGACTTGGTTCCAGGTGTTAGTTGACTTGGTACCAGGCGTTAGTTGACTTGGTACCAGGTGTTAGTTCACTTGGTATCAGGCGTTAGTTGCACCCTGCCCAGTGGTGTTTTCTCGCTGGTTCTAGCTAATCTGAAGTTGTTCAACCATAACTGTTTCAGGAGGGCAAAGGTCACGCTGCACTCTGTATCCAGTGGTCACTCCATGCAAACAAGGCTCCACCTGGTGGATATGATAACGCACTAGTCCGGTGAGCAGAAGATGAGGAACTTAGGCGCAGATATGGCCACAAATAATGCAGCTGATGCGACAACAACTGGTGAGTAAGGTGATGATGCGACAACAACTGGTGAGTAAGGTGATGATGCGACAACAACTGGTGAGTAAGGTGATGATGCGACAACAACTGGTGAGTAAGGTGATGATGCAACAACAATTGGTGAGTAAGGTTATGACGCGACAACAACTAGTGAGTAAGGTGATGATGCGACAACAACTAGTGAGTAAGATGATGACGTGACAACAATTGATGAGTAAGGTGATGATGTGACAACAACTAGTGAGTAATGTGATGATGTGACAACAACTGGTGAGTAAGGTGATGATGTAACAACAACTGGTGAGTAAGGTGATGACGTGACAACAACTGGTGAGTAAGGTGATGATGTAACAACAACTGGTGAGTAAGGTGATGACGTGACACCAACTAGTGTGTAAGGTGATGATGTGACAACAACTAGTGTGTAAGGTGATGATGCGACACCAACTAGTGTGTAAGGTGATGATGCGACACCAACTAGTGTGTAAGGTGATGATGTGACAACAACTCTTGAGTAAGGTGATGATGTGACAACAACTGGTGAGTAAGGTGATGATGTGCCAACAACTGGTGAGTAAGGTGATGATGCGACAACAACTGGTGAGTAAGGTGATGATGTGACAACAACTGGTGAGTAAGGTGATGATGCGACAACAACTGGTGAGTAAGGTGATGATGTGACAACAACTGGTGAGTAAGGTGATGATGCAACAACAATTGGTGAGTAAGGTGATGATGCAACAACAACTGGTGAGTAAGGTTATGACGCGACAACAACTAGTGAGTAAGGTGATGATGCGACAACAACTGGTGAGTAAGGTGATGACGTGACAACAACTAGTGAGTAAGGTGATGATTTGACAACAACTAGTGAGTAAGGTGATGATGCGACAACAACTGGTGAGTAAGGTGATGATGTTACAACAACTGGTGAGTAAGGTGATGATGCGACAACAACTGGTGAGTAAGGTGATGATGTGACAACAACTGGTGAGTAAGGTGATGATGTGACAACAACTGGTGAGTAAGGTGATGATGCAACAACAACTGGTGAGTAAGGTGATGATGCGACAACAACTGGTGAGTAAGGTGATGATGTTACAACAACTGGTGAGTAAGGTGATGATGCGACAACAACTGGTGAGTAAGGTGATGATGTGACAACAACTGGTGAGTAAGGTGATGATGCAACAACAACTGGTGAGTAAGGTGATTATGCAACAACAACTGGTGAGTAAGGTTAAGACGCAACAACAACTAGTGAGTAAGGTGATGATGCGACAACAACTAGTGAGTTAAGATGATGACGTGACAACAATTGATGAGTAAGGTGATGATGCGACAACAACTAGTGAGTAAGTTGATGATGTGACAACAACTGGCGAGTAAGGTGATGATGTGACAACAACTGGTGAGTAAGGTGATGATGTGACAACAACTGGTGAGTAAGGTGATGATGTGACAACAACTGGTGAGTAAAGTGATGATGTGACAACAACTGGTGAGTAAAGAGAAAACTTATTTCAACTACCACAGTGTATGTAAATATATATATATTAAAATGTAAGTGTTCATATATATCTATTTATATATATATGTATATATATATATATGTATATATATATATATATATATATATATATATATATATATATATATATATACATATATATATATATATATATATATATATATATATATATATATATATATATATATATATGTATATATATATATATATATATATATATATATATATATATATATATATGTTGAATGCAAAACAACAGTGGTAGACAGTGTGACAATATTTGAGATGTAAGTGCAAGCAAAACATGTGTGTTTGCTATCAGATGACGTAATAAAATACTAGAAAGCTTTTGAACTGAGTATTAGGTTTGAAGTGTATCAATATTAATCGGCCCATAACTGTTGTGTTCCAGGATCCATCAACTACATGCGAGGGCAGTGATTTGTTGATTGCAAGTCATATGACATATGTTACTACCATAGAGTCGTGCCCAAAGCCTTCGAAGATGTCACCATCAAACACCACCCGAATTTGGGGGATACGATACCAGTTTCTGGGGTGTATGATGCAGATCTAATATATCTGACAGTGAAAACGAAGTTCGAAGTAATGTCAGCATCGTTGATGGTTGATTGAGAGGAAATTAAAAACAATCAACTTTGTGACGTTATATTGAATATGCATGATGGTAAGAATGTTGTTTTTCACAAATAAAATGTTGTTTTTCACAAATAATATATTCTTTTTCACCAAAAATGTGTTTAGTAATATTTACACAGATAAGCCTGTGGGTACTGGGCAGTAAAACTGGGCACCACTAGCTTACTAATTCCCTTTGTATGTTAGAGAGAGTCTAGTTCAGATAAGCAATACCTTTGTCCAAGACAGGTATCCCAAATTAAATAGGTCTCCTTGGGAGTTGTTCAAACATCACTCAGCATAGCAAGACAGGGCAACCTGGTGAATGGTGATACTGGTGTTAAAGGGAGAACCCGAATCAACTTGGCTCTTAGCTAGGTCTATCATCATCTTTGGATATGATGGTGTAAAACGGGCTGTCTGTAGCGACCTGTGCCACAATAACATTATTTTGCTACCTTATTTCTGATGTGTTGTCAAAGATTCGATAGCTTTTTAAGGTACTCATGTATGCAAGACCAAACCTTTGTATTAACTAATCAGTGTCTGAATACCATTATTTTGTGACCTTATTTCCTGTGACTTCTACTAGGCAAAACTCTTATTTTTTCTGTGATTTCTTTTTCTGTGAATTAATGTATTAATGAATAACTAAAGCTGGCAGGGCAAAACAACAAAACTGTTGTTTACCAAAACGTCCTGGCTAGCACATGTTATCATAACATAGTTAGTTAAACACACACACACACACACACACACACACACACACACACACACACACACACACACACACACACACACACACACACTCACACACACCCACACCCACACCCACACCCAAACACACACACACACACACACACACACACACACACACAAACACACACACACACACACACACACACACACACACACACACAAACATGCATCCATGCACAACTTATAGTTGCACGCACACATGTATGAACACATCCACGCATGCACAGCATATATTTGTCGCACACGTGCTGTCGTGCAAACAACACAGTGTCACATACACACACACACCCACGCACACGCACACACGCACACACGCACACACGCACACACACACACACGCACACACGCACACACGCACACACGCACACACGCACACACGCACACACACACACACACACACACACCCACGCACACGCACGCACACGCACACACGCACACACGCACACACGCACACACACGCACGCACGCACACACACACACACACACACACACACACAAAGAGCTACCAGGTAATCCACCAACTAATAGGCACAGACAATGTGCAAATTTTGAAAGAAACTGTGCGGGCTGAAAAAGCTGAGCCCGCACCCGCCCCGCACAACTATATCATTCGGCCCGCCCCGCAAGAAATAAAAATCCAGCCCGTGGGGGCCCGCGGGCTGCGGACCAAAACCCGCCCCTGCAGGGCCTTAATCCATTTGCTATTGCAGCATGACATCTCATAGAGCAAGCATTGCTGCATACATTTACTTAGAGGCGGAACACTCAAAATCGTTTGGCTAGTCATACAAGGGGACAGGCAAAAGTTGTGATTGGAGCATGGAATCGTCGAACATTTATGGTGGAAAAGCAATGTCAAATACATATGTTTTCGGTTTTCTAGGAAAGGTCTCTATAGTTTTAGAAGATTTATTCGTAACAGAGAGTTGACTCCAAACTGTTGGCGCAGCCACATAGAAAGCACCTTTGCCAATATTCAGTTTAGTCTTAAGAAAGAAATATTGTTTGGAAACGGATGCTCTAAGGGTCCTAGAGATATCAGAGAAATGTAGCAGATTAACTAAGAATGTCGTGTGTTGAGTAAAAAGAGAATGGTATGTAACAGTAGCCAATTTACATTTAATTCGATATAGAACTTGAAGCCAATGTAACTGGTTAAGGGTAGTGGTGGTGAGAAACGGAGAGCCTTAAGTACATGTACAGTGTATATTTAGTATTTGATATATCTAATCATTATACGACATGGGTGCACTTGATAGGAACTTAGTCTAGTTGTAGTGATGCTGAGTCGGTCATTATTGACAACTGCCCACACACTACACGTTATTGACAGTTGACAACATTGTACACTCATTAACCTTCTCGGTCCCTGCAAAATTCGTTTATTATATACCAGTGAAACAGCGATCGGAAAATATTACGTTGAGTCGATTTTGCAGCGTGCGCAACCGAAATTAATTGAAAATAAGTGTTGACTTTATGTAACCGTAGATATCGACCGCAAGTAATTTAATTCCTCTGGTTCCTCGCTTTTCTGTGATCGGTTTCACGTCGACCCGTTGCTGTATAACTCGATCCTAGAATAAGTGGAAACCGGAGGGATAGATTTACGAGTAAGCACACCACACGCTGCCAAGTAATTCGATAACTTCGTGTTTGCTAGCTAATAGCAGGAAGGCTGCGGACGAGATCGAAGAACCTGGACTGACCGCCTGGTGGGTGCGAGAGTGCTACTACTGAGAGACTCACCTGGCACTCATCCGCGCCTATTCTTCAGCCAAGACTTACGTGTGATTGTGATTCCACGTGGATGTGGTAGTTCTTCCGACTCTGGACAGGCGTGGCATCAAAGTTGTCGTTACGTAGATGACATGGAACCAGGGGACATTGATTTATATGGTGAAAAACATCGACTACTCAAAAAATTCTAATACATAATGCTGTTTGTTTGACAAATATGAAGAGAGACATCGCAATGAGAACCTTACGCAATATGTTTATTGTTTAATGTGTTATTGTTAGACCTTTATAATAACGTGCAAATTGAGGACCTGGCGATGGGGACAGCCACTTTTCGATGACGTAGACTGGGAGATATAACGAGAAATAACTAGAAAAACGACTTAGAATGCCATTATTATATTAGAAATGAAGAACAATACTGCCACATATAAGAAATATAGTTTTACGAGATTTCTTTACCGAATATTTCTATACAAAAGAGCCGGGACACCAAATAGACCGGTTACCGTGAAATGACCCACACACAGGAACACAAAGAACCATTCTACCAGAACCAGCACAATGCAGCGATCTCTGTTCCTTGAGATGTCAACTCCTGCTGCTGAATTCAACGCCCACCGTGAACAGGACTCGAGGGCCAGGTCAGCAGTCAGCGGACCTCATGTGTTGGTGGCCGAGAACATTCAAACGGCCAGATAGTTCTCACTTTCTGAGCTGAACACCTGCAACTGACGCGTCTCACACTGGTGACAGAATGTTGCCCTGTGCCTCACGTGCATTTACTTCAAACTTGTCTGGGCGTGAAAGACTTTTGGTCAACCCATTGTATGGGATTCTGTATCAAAAGATTGATTATCTGGATTTCAATAATGTTGCATCAAATGCAACATGGTCTCCCGGGCTAGTGTGTCGAATGTTTCTTTCGATGTCTATAAAATGACTTTGTACTGAATAGTTTTTTGCATAGATTACTTTATCATTATGCCCTAGTAGTTATGTGATCAGTGTGGGACCTATTCGTCTTGACAAGCTACCTTAGTTTGAGTCGGTCAAGTACTGTTCTAATCCTGTGTAGGATCTTATTGTTCAATGCCTTCCCGGGAATAGAGAGACGTACACTGTTCCAGCATAGATCTTGCATTCTCGAAGATCACTTATCCATGTGTTTATATGTATCCTTATTTCCATTCTTCCGGTATGTCCTCATCACCCAGATGTTCTCAAAGATTCTCTAGAACATATTTGTTAACGTGTTTAGGGCTTCTGAAGTATTCTATTGCATATTTTGTATTATTCAATGTCACGATGGCTTTCCTTAACCCGTCTCTTGCTGGTTTGTCGTTGTTTATCTGTGGCAATCCCTCTACTGGTTATATAATAGGACACCAAGCTTATTGAAGAATTTGTCAAAGTATCCTGCTCAATGCTTCATCTGCTCGACTGTTGTTGTGAGTGTGTTTCTGTGTATGTTTCTGTTGCTGTTTGCAATTCGTTTTTTTTGTTTGCTTGTACATTCCAGCTCGCCATTAGTGGTTGTGCATTGCGTTGTGAAGACGGTCTTGGGGTCGAATGTATGTGTGTGTGTGTGTGTGTGTGTGTGTGTGTGTGTGTGTGTGTGTGTTTGTGTGTGTGTGTATGTGTGTGTATGTGTGTGTGTGAGAGTATGTGTTTATGTGTACGTATGTACGTGTGTGTTTGTGTGTGAGTATGTGTGTGCATGTGTGTGAGTATGTGTGGGTATGTATTTGTGTGTATGTATGTGTGTGTATGTGTGTGTGTGTTTGTGTGTGTGATACACGGACACCTCTTGCCAATGCCGACAAGATTATCAAGGCTTTTATTTTCCTTGTATATATCGCCTATTCTGGAAATAATGTTTACTTAAGCGATATGACTTAAAAATACCATTAATAATAATAATAATAATTAGTTAACTTCTATTGCGCCTATATCCTTAGAAACCAAGCTCAGAGGCGCATCAAAACAAAAAGGATTAATCGATCTCATAGTCGGTAAACAAATCAAGTTGTCATCAGATTGATTGATGCGCCAGGGAGCTATGGTGGATAGGCCAGATTGTACAGATATGTTTTTAAATGACGACGGAATTTAGCAATATTTTCAACTGATTTCACGCTAGAAGGAAGCATATTCCATAGAGTAGGCGCACCCACAGCAAAAGCCCTGGTCCCCATATTAGTATTGACCTTTGGTACAAAGAGTAAATCAGAAGCAGATGACCGAAGTTGAATAGGTTTTCTTATAGGAGTAAGTAAAGTATGTAAATACGATGGCTGCTTAGAAGAAAGTGCCTGGTAAGTAATGGTACACATCTTAAACATTATACGATATTGGACAGGCAGCCAATGCAAAGACTTTAGAAGCGGCTTAGAAGGAGTAAAGCGTGGAGACCTAGTCACCACCCTTGCTAAGCAATTTTGAACACGTTGTAGTTTTGTGATATCCTTAAGAGCAATATTATGAACATAATAGATAAGCAATTATCCGCTAATGACAGCATAAAGACGACAACACAGATAAGCAATTATCCGCTAATGACAGCATAAAGACGACAACACAGTAGTTGTTTTACTCTTTATAACATACCGGTACATATTGCAACTCAATTATAGAGATTGCTGACAAGAGAAGACAAGACAACATTGTTCCGCTCACAGTAAACACGTGCACTCAAATGTAACAAGCAGAAAATTTGGCCCGTGTCTGGCGATAAAACTGTCGCACGTCTTCCCGGAACATTGCGCTCGCTACGCCGTAGATGAACGGGTTAACGACTGAGTTGAAAACATATAAATGTGTGACGTCCTGAGATACTTTAACACCCAGAACACGCAGCACCCCTGGCATCCAACAAACAACAAAAACAACGGTGATAATGAACAGCAAAGCAATACTTTTTACGTTCTGTGTTTGTTTCGCAGTTATTCTGGTTACATTTGTCACTGACGGTGACTGAGTGACGTCACTCTGCACAATTGCAACCGTTATTTTGGAGTTGGTTGGATTACTGCTTTGCCCTGAAAGTTGTATGTTGATATCAGCGATTTGTTTTCGAGAAGTCATTACCTTTTTTAATAGTGTCGCCCCAATTAGCGTGTAGCAGGTAACCATGATCAAGGCACTAGCAGTGAGGAAACTCGTTCTGATGAAAGTGACAAACACTGTATAGTTCATATAGGTCGCTAAACCATGTACAATTGTGAACAAGACTGCAATGAAGAATAAGACAAGTATACATGTCTTCGCTCGTGTTGGATTCATGTCGAACGTTTGTGGTCGTCTAACAGCGACAAGTCGTTCAATTGACACAAATACCAAAAGAACCATTGAGAATGTCACCGCCACAACAAGAATTATTAAAGAAATCACTGCAGCTACCAGAGAGCGAGTTACATCAAACATAAGACTAAGAACAATACCAGAAATGCAGATCGCTGTGTCCGCCACGGCCAGGGCAAACAAATATACCCTAGTGGATGTTGTCATGTTTGTGATGTAGACGACGACAACGAGAGCATTGCCAGGTAAACCGAGAACAACGGCAGAAAGTAAGAAGAATCCAACGTACTGTGCGGTTTGAGAAGCGTTGTTCTTCGCTATGTCGGAACTATCACTCTGCAGAGAGGGTGAACTGGTCGTCCATATTGAGGTGTTGAACTGGTCCATATTGGCCGGTTGACGCGTCGTGTTGTCACAATCCCAAGTGTGCTATGTGGACATTTGCCAATACACACACACGTTTCAGTACTTGATGTCACAATCCCAAGTGTGTTATAAGGACAGATGCCAATATTCACATATGTTTCTCTACTTGATGTCACAATCCCAAGTGTGTTATAAGGACAGATGCCAATATTCACATATGTTTCTCTACTTGATGTCACAATCCCAAGTGTGCTATATGGACATTTGCCAATACACACACACACGTTTCAGTACTTGATGTCACAATCCCATGTGTGTTATAAGGACAGATGCCAATGTACACATCTGTTTCTCTACTTGATGTCACAATCCCAAGTGTGTTAAATGGATATATGCCAATATACACACACGTTTCACTACTTGGTGTCACAATCCCAAGTGCGTTATATAGAAATATGCCAATATACACACACGTATCACTACTTGATGTCACAATCCCAAGTGTGTTTTCTTGGACAGATGATAATATACACATACGGTTCACTACTTCATGTCACAATCCCAAGTGTGTTAAATGGACACTTGCCAATATATACGGTACAGTAGTTGATGGCGACTTTCTAATTAACCAACATGTTTATAAACTGTCCGTAGAGCGGTCACATTCGAAGTGTTTGCTGTCTACCTTTGTTCGTCAAGTTGCCGTCGTTTCGTCTCCCGTCATTAGTGCCATCCAACAACGAAAGAAACCTAACAGCGGCAAAGACGACATGTGTCGTAGAATTCCATTCCGACACAAATAACTAACCGGTTTATCATGCAAACCAATGCCAATGACAGGTTGGCTAACTATTCGCTTCAATCTTCAAGGTTAGCATGAGCAATGTTTCAAAAAGCATGAACTTGAACAATAGTTCGTGTGAGTCGATGCGAATCGAATCACTCTACTGAACCGTCTTCAGACCCATTTTGTTCAGTTGGAACTTTTTGACTCAATCTCTAATGAACTTTCCTCAGGTCCTTTTTTCAGATGCAACCAATTGTTTCGTCAAAACACCTGTGTTAGTTTTGCTACTAAACGTATTGTCACCATGCCGCTTCGCCAGAGTTACGTTTGTTCGCCGTATATTAAAACACATATGGTACATTACCGGTTGGCAGAAGAAGTGCGTGTCAACGTCGAAGCACATTTGACATGGCATCAGTATGACGTCAAGACCAATGCTTGTGTACGACGGGGCGTGATGCCCTACACAGCGCTAGTCGTTAACGCCCACTTGGTTGTTATATGACACGTTCGCCTCCCCATTGGTTGGATGTCGCTAATACAGACAGATATGTGAATATTATTTCCGTTCAGTTAACAGTTTTCATGTTTATGTCCTTATCATTCATAATACGATTATTCACGTTGTCAGTGTATCCCTTTTTTCACGAGCGCCTCATATATATATATATTTACATATATATATATACGTATATATATATGATACATAATGTATATATATATATGCATATGTATATATATATATATATATATATATATATATAT
>OZ024867.1:30051811-30054311 GCA_964017155.1 Oasisia sp. SBJ-2009 | reverse complement strand
TACATGTGCACTCAAGTGTAACAAGCAGACAGTTTGTTCCGTGTCTGGCGGTAAAACTGTCGCACGTCTTCCCGGAACATTGCACTCGCCACGCCATAGATGAACGGATTAACGACTGAGTTGACAACATATACATGTGTGACGTCCTGAGATAATTTGACACCCAGAAAACTTAGCAACATTGGCATCCAGCAAACAACAAAGACAACGGTGATAATGAACAGCAAAGCAACACTTTTTACGTTCTGTGTTTGTTTCGCAGTTATTCTTATTACGGCTGTCACTGGCGGTGTCTGGGTGAGGTCACTCTGCACAATTGCAACCGTTAGATTGGAGTTGGTTGGATTATTGCTTTGTCTTGAAAATTGTTTGTTGATATCAACGATTTGTTTGCGAGAGGTCATTACCTTTCTTAATAGTGTTGCCCCAATTAGCGTGTAGCAGGTGACCATGATCAAGGCACTAGCAGTGAGAAAACTCATTCTAAGGAATGTGAAAAACACTGTATAGTTCATGTAGCTCGAAAATCCCTGTACAGCTATGAACAAGACTACGGTGAAGAATAAGACAAGTATATATCTCTTCGCTCGTGCTGGGTTCATGTTGAACGTTTGTGGTCGTCTAACCGCGATAAGACGTTCAATTGACACAAAGACCAACAGCAACACTGAGAACGTGATCGCCACAATAAGAATTATTATAGAAAATACTATAGGTACCAGAGAGCGAGATTCATCAAACGTAAAACTAAGAAAAATACCAGAAATGCAGATCGCTGTATCCGCCACGGCCAGGGCAAACAAATATACCCTAGTGGGTGTTGTCATGTTTGTGATGTAGACGACGACAACGAGAACATTGCCAGGTAAACCGAGAACAACGGCAGAAAGTAAGAAGAAGCCAACGTACTGTGCTGTTTGAGAAGCGTTGTTCTTCGCTATGTCGGAACTATCACTCTGCAGAAAGGGTGAAGTGGGCGTCCATATTGAGGTGTTGAACTGATCCATATTGGCCGTTGACACTTCTTGTTGTCACAATCCCAAGTGTGTTATATGGACAGATGCCAATATACACATACGGTTCAGTACTTGATGGCGACTTTCTAATTAACCAACATGTTTATAAACTGTCCGTAGAGCGGTCACATTCGAAGTGTTTGCTGTCTACCTTTATTCGTCAAGTTGCCGTCGTTTCCTCTCCCGTCATTAGTGCCATCCAACAACGAAAGAAACCTAACAGCGGCAAAGACGACATGTGTCGTAGAATTCCATTCCGACACAAATAACTAACCGGTTTATCATGCAAACCAATGACAATGACAGTTTGGCTAACTATTCGCTTCAATCTTCAAGGTTAGCATGAGCAATGTTTCAAAAAGCATGAACTTGAACAATAGTTCGTGTGATTCGATGCGAACTGAATCACTCTACTGAACCGTCTTCAGACCCATTTTGTTCAGTTGGAACTTTTTGACTCAATCTCTAATGAACTTTCCTCAGGTCCTTTTTTCAGATGCAACCAATTGTTTCGTCAAAACACCTGTCTTAGTTTTGCTATTAAACGTATTATCACGATGCCGCTTCGCCAGAGTAACGTTTGTTCGCCGTATATTAAAACACATATGGTACATTACCGGTTGGCAGAAGAAGTGCGTGTCAACGTCGAAGCACATTTGACATGGCATCAGTATGACGTCAAGACCAATGCTTGTGTACGACGGGGCGTGATGCCCTACACAGCGCTAGTCGTTAACGCCCACTTGGTTGTTATATGACACGTTCGCCTCCCCATTGGTTGGATGTCGCTAATACAGACAGATACGTGAATATTATTTCCGTTCAGTTAACAGTTTTCATGTTTATGTCCTTACCATTCATAATACGATTATTCACGTTGTCAGTGTATCCCTTTTTTCACGAGCGCCTCATATATATATATATATATATATATATATATATATATATATATATATATATATATATATATATATATATTTACATATATATATACGTATATATATATGATACATAATGTATATATATATGCATATGTATATATATATATTATATATATATATATATATATATATATATATATATATATAGATTATATATAATCTATATATAGATAATATATACAAATGTATATATATACATTATGTATCATATATATATACATATATATATATATATGTATACATATATATATATATATATATATATATATATATATATATATATATATATATATATATATATATAATATAGTAGAATTTATTTGTTTATCATCATTACGCTTCATTCTAGAGAAAGGCCTTTTACTTAATTAGGTATATATATACACACACACACACATGTATATATACATACATATATATATATATATATATATATATATATATATATATATATATATATATATATAAAGGGCAGCGCTGGTAAGTAGGCCCTATAACATATGCAGATCATGCTTGTACACATACACAGAAAATAAAATTTTC
>OZ024867.1:30044311-30046811 GCA_964017155.1 Oasisia sp. SBJ-2009 | reverse complement strand
GTCTACCTTTATTCGTCAAGTTGCCGTCGTTTCCTCTCCCATCACTAGTGCCAACCAACAACGAAATACAAACTAACAGCGGCAAAGACAACATGTGTGGTAGAATTCCATTCCGACTCAAATAACTAAACGGTTTATCATTTAAACCAATGCTAATGACAGGTTGGCAAACTATTCGCTTCAATCTTCCAGGTTAGCATGAGCAATGTTTCAAAAACCATGAACTTGAACAATTGTTCGTTTGAGTCGATGCGAATTGATTCACTCTAGTGAACCTTCTTCGGACCCATTTTGTTCAGATGCAACTTCTTGACTCACTCTCCAATGAACTTTCCTCAGGTCCTTTTTTCAGATGCAACCAACTGTTTCGTCAAAATCACCTGTGTTCAGATCCATAGTTTTGCTACTAAACGTGTTGTCACCATGCCGCTTCGTCAGAGTTACGTGTGTACACCGTATATTAGAGTAGATCTCTATGGTACATTACCGGTTGGCAGAAGAAGTGCGAGTCAACGTCGAAACACATTTGACATGGCATCAGTATGATGTCAAGACCAATGCTTGTGTACGACGGGGCGTGATGCCCTACACAGCCCTAGTCGTTAACGCCCACTTGGTTGTTATATGACACGTTCGCCTCCCCATTGGTTGGATGTCGCTAATACAGACCGATACGTGAATATTATTTCCGTTCAGTTAACAGTTTTCATGTTTATGTCCTTATCATTCATAATACGATTTTTCACGTTGTCAGTGTATTCATTTTTTTCAAGAGCGCCTCCATTATATATATATTATATAATATATCTATATAATATATACTTATACATACGTATATATTTTATGTATATATATATTATATATATATATATATAGATGAATACATGTATATGTATATATATATATATATATATGAATATATATATATATATATATATATATATATACGTATACATATATATATTTATTTATATACGTATACATATATATATATATTTATATACATAATAGCGTTTATTAGTTTATGATCATTACGCTTCATTCTAGAGAAGTGCGTTTTACTTAATTAAGTATACCTATATGTGTAATATATACATATATATATATATATATATATATATATATATATATATATATATATATCGTGCAGCGCTAGTATGTAGAGCTTCTAACATATGCACATTATCCTTGTACACATATACAGAATACAAAAGAAAAATTTCATATAAATATTGTGATGCTGAGCCATTCATATATGGGTACCTCACACATCCTATTTGATTTATTAACTTACTAAACTGATGCTTTTTATTTTATTGATTTATTTATTATTGATACGTTACTATATAATAATTATTGTGTTTGTTTTTTACTATACTTGAGCTATTTGCATGCATATCTTGATATGTTACAACCACGTGTCTTAATTAGTAAGCATGACATTATAATCGTTTTAAAGTTAATACCTTACCTTAGGATACCTTAGGACGGTTCTGATCGCAGGATTCTGTGTTCCTCTATGACTATGATCAGCTCTTCGTTTTCATTATCTATTATTATTAAATCGCGTGTTCCGGTTCTATTGTTAGTAATTCTTAACGGTGCTTCGAAGTCATGTAAAATATCCTGGTTATACCAAAATTTGTCTAGTCGTGTTTTAAATGAAATTAGAGATTTTGCTGTTACCATTGTACTATATATATATATATATATATATATATATATATATATATATATATATATACACATATGTATGTGTATTTATACTTGATGATTTTATGATTCCATATACTATTGAAATGTTTGTTTGCGCCTAGGAACGGACTGGAACCGGAGACATGGCGCTTTATAAATACTGGTTGTAATAATTGTAATCATATATGTACAGTATATAATATTATGTATATACATTAAAATGTCGTTCCATATATGTTCTTCATAGTAAACAGATAAAACAAAAGCTTAGGCGTAGTCACAGACTACTAACGTGAGACGATTTGGCACCATGTGCAGAAGCAATTAAGTGATAGTGGTAGTTGACTATAAGTAACTGTAAATCGACCGCAACTAAATCAATTACTCGGTTTGGGTTGCACGATCTTAGTAAACTAAGATCGAGTTCACTCCGGTGGGGCGCCGTCTCACTCGGTACCAGAAGAGCCGGAACCACGAGAAAGTAAGTCACTTTCAATGACGTTTCTGTTGCACGCGCTGCGATATCGACTCCAGTTAGTGGATGGATGGATTTATTTAGCATAGAATGTAAAAACTGTGTACATATATACATAAAATATAAATACAAAGTACATTAAATAAAAGTATGACAAAAACAAATTCAGGCACTTATTTCCATTGTGGTCCCAGACAAATATACAGATAAGATACAGACAAATACATGACAGACATTGACGCCATATGACAAATGTAACAATATTAAAAACAACAATAATAAATAAAATGTGATATATGATGACTGCATATAAAAGACATTGATAAATAC
>OZ024867.1:29954311-30034311 GCA_964017155.1 Oasisia sp. SBJ-2009 | reverse complement strand
GTCCTTTTTTCAGATGCAACCAATTGTTTCGTCAAAACACCTGTGTTAGTTTTGCTACTAAACGTATTGTCACCATGCCGCTTCGCCAGAGTTACGTTTGTTCGCCGTATATTAAAACACATATGGTACATTACCGGTTGGCAGAAGAAGTGCGTGTCAACGTCGAAGCACATTTGACATGGCATCAGTATGACGTCAAGACCAATGCTTGTGTACGACGGGGCGTGATGCCCTACACAGCGCTAGTCGTTAACGCCCACTTGGTTGTTATATGACACGTTCGCCTCCCCATTGGTTGGATGTCGCTAATACAGACAGATATGTGAATATTATTTCCGTTCAGTTAACAGTTTTCATGTTTATGTCCTTATCATTCATAATACGATTATTCACGTTGTCAGTGTATCCCTTTTTTCACGAGCGCCTCATATATATATATATATTTACATATATATACGTGTATATATATGATACATAATGTATATATATATGCATATGTATATATATATATATATATATATTATATATATATATATATATAGATTATATATATATAATCTATATATAGATAATATATACAAATGCATATATATACATTATGTATCATATATATATACATATATATATATGTATATGTATACATATATATATATATATATATATATATATATATATATATATATATATAATATAGTAGAATTTATTTGTTTATCATCATTACGCTTCATTCTAGAGAAAGGCCTTTTACTTAATTAGGTATATATATACACACACACACACACACATATATATATATATATATATATATATATATATATATATATATATATATATATATATATAAAGGGCAGCGCTGGTAAGTAGGCCCTATAACATATGCAGATCATGCATGTACACATACACAGAAAATAAAATTTTCATATAAATGTTGTGATGCTGAGCGATTCATCTATGGGTACCTAAAATCTTCCTATTTGATTTATTAACTAATTACACTTATGTGTTTTATTTTATTTATTTATTTATTATTGATATGTTACTATATAATAATTATAGTGTTTTTTTACTATTCTTTAGCTGTGTGCATGCTAGTTACAACTACGTGTCTTAATTAGTACGCATAACATGACAATCGCTTTAGTGTTAAGGTAATGTCATATTTACACACACACTCATATAATATATATATATTGATATATATATATATATATATATATATGTGTGTGTGTGTGTGTGTGTGTGTGTGTGTGTGTGTGTGTGTGTGTGTGTGTGTGTGTGTGTGTATGCCGAGTCGGGTCGGGTGGTTCAGTCGTGACGCGTGGCGTTCCACAAGGGTCAGTGCTAGGGCCTATCATATAGTGTATCTACACAAAGCCGATTAGACGGATTATTACTAGACATGGCATGAAACATCACTGTTATGCTGACGACCTTCAAATATACCTTGCTGTTGATCGAGACAAATCGATTGTGACGGCACTTGCTAAGGTAGAACTGTGTGTAGCTGAAGTCGCTGCCTGGCTGACAATTAACAACTTAAAACTGAACATGGAGAAATCCGAGGTGATAATGTTTTCCTCGGCGAAGAATAGCGACAGCCTGCCTGCTGATGTGTATATGACAGTAGCCGGCCTTCAAATTCAACCTTCATCGTGCGTGCGCAATTTGGGTGTGACATTTGACTGTAACCTGAAGATGGAGCAGCAAATCGCTAACATTGTGAAGATGTGTTACTATCAGATAAGAAACATTGGGCGAATTCGCCCACATCTGACAAGTGAATCGTGTAAAACACTTGTTCATGCACTAGTAACATCCCGGTTAGACTATTGCAACTCTCTCCTCTATGGTATACCAAACAACACCATGCAGCGACTGCAATGGGTGCAGAATTGTGCAGCTCGCATAATTACGAAGAAATACGATCACATTTCACCCGTGCTGCAGCGACTACATTGGCTACCAGTTCATCTGAGACCAACCTACAAAGTGCTGCTATTGACCTATTGTGCTCTAAATGGGGTAGCGCCCGACTACCTGAGTGAATTGTTCAACTACATACTACTACAACTATATATATATATATATATATATATATATATATATATATATATATATATATATATATATATATATATATATATATATATTATACATATACATATACATATATTTATACTTTAATATTTTATGATTAAATATACTATTGAAATGTTTGCGCCTATGAACGGACTGGACCCGGAGATATGGCGCTTTATAAATACTGGTTGTAATAATTGTAATGATATCTGTATATACAATTGGGTTCCATATATGTACTTCATAGTAAACAGATAAAACAAAAGCTTAGCCATAGACACAGACCACTAACTTGAGCCGATCTGGCAGCGTGTGCAGAAGCAATTAAGTGAAAGTTATAGTTGACTATAAGTAAGTGTAAATCGACCGCAACTAAGTCTATTACTCGGGTTTCGGGTTGCACGCTTTACTAATATTGAGTGCATTCTGGTGGGGCGCCGCCTAACTCGATACCAGAAGAGCGGGAAACACGATAAAGTAATTCGCTTTCAATGACGTTTCTCTTACACACGCTGCGATATCGACTCCAATTAGCTGACTCGTCTTCTCTGGTGATGTCTAAAGTTAATAACTGTTAACAGCAACATCGTCGTATCTCTATTTACAGTTAACAGTTTACAGTTAACCAAAAAAAAAGAGTTCACGTGTGCGTGCGTGCGTGTGTGTGTGTGTTTGTGTGTGTGTGTGTGTGTGTGTGTGTGTGTGTGTGTGTGTGTGTGTGCGTGCGTCCGTGCAATTGTACAGATTTCAAACATTCTGTTGAACTGTTCTTTTCGTAGTGACGCAGTTTGCATTGTTGCGAGAAAAACACAATATCCCTTACAACTCATCATTTTTGATTGCAGAAAGCAGCAGCAGTAGCCAACGAAGCCCTCCAGGCTTTAGTGGACTATTTCGCTACCACGTGGATGACGAGCCCACACTGGACCCCAGCAGCATGGTCTGTCTACAAGATGGCCATCCGAACAAATACCGATCTGGAAGGATGGCAACGCAGGCTCAACGGGCGAGCTGGCCATGCTGGGCTGGGGTTCAGCAACCTTAAAACACAAAAGTGAAATTGCCACCACACTTTTTCCTTTTACTGATACCCTAATGATAACATTCAAACCAAAAATTCGCTTTTGGCAAGTGGTTCTCACGGGACCCAGTTTTAGGTACACGAGGACCCTGACTAATACCAAACTATGACGATTATTGTTACGCCCGATACTAAACTTTAATGTCGTCCAGACAAAAGCAGAAAAATCAAATCATTATCGTTGGTATATACGATGTATGCGACATAAGTGAAAAGCATTGTGCATCAATAAATTATTTAAAAAAAATATTGTTGGCCATTTACAAGTTTTGATATATCATAACAAGTATTTACAGGGATTATACGTTTAAAACATATATAATTCATGGTTTGCATGACGAAGAACAACATACATATCGAATAAAAGCAACACGTTTCAAATATAATTGTTTTAAATATTTATTAACGACGCTTGAACGAGCATGAAATCTTGGTACCGGCGTAACACGCGATAATATGTTTTTATTATTATATAACAGCCATTTGGTGAATTATCGGATTTAAATGAAAATATTTTTTGACAATTCCTTCCTTAGAGTATATATGTTACAGCTACCAAGTTAAACGGAAATCGAAGTCTATGACGAAAATTGCATTTCCAATGCCAACTGTCAGACTTTTTTCGAGAATGGCCGTTTAGTTCTACGCATCATTAGTTCCAATCATAGTAGAACATCAACAGAAACGTCATATCTAAATCGTAACTAATTTAACATTTCTGTGCATGTTTTTGAATTGCTACCTCGCACAACAAAAACATAACTTGAACGCTATCATAATATTTGCATGCTCGTTAGCCTCGTAAAATCGCGTAAATTAAAATTAAATCTAAACGATATCATAACTTTTTTGAAGAACAACTAAAATTAAATGTTCCTTCAAGTTCTACACCGGCGAACATTTCGGTCTATCCTGCGGTTTCCGAATATGCACTGGACGAGGGTAACCGGCTCCACGAGTAACGAGTCCATCTTTGTTACTGCGCACGTCGACAGTTCGTTTCTCCTCAGATCGCTGTTCCCTGGCTTGTGGTCTACGGCTTGGTGGTGGCTGAGGTAGCTGAACGGGTTGCTGCAGTTGGCGCCGTTGATCAGGCTCCGTTCCCTCAGTCTCCACAGGCAGACGTTTAAGTCCATCAGCCAGGCTCACTGTGTATGACACTGACCCTGTTTTATCTTCCAGTACCCCTGACTGCCACTTTGGGGTACCAGAGAGGTTCATCGCCCACACAGCGTCGCCAGCATAGAACGTGCATTCCGCATTCCACGTATGACTGTCACATTCCTTGCCTGTGCTTTCACAACACTGTAGCTTTGATGTATGGCTGGACTACGTTCATGCGGGTTCTGGGTTTACGTCCCACCAGTAGCTCTGTTGGCGGCTGGTACGCTGTTGCCTGATATATAACACGGATATGCAGCAGAAAACGGTACAGCCGCGTTTCCGTATTTCTGCCTTCCGGGTTGCGCAGTCCGGCCTTCCTTGACCGTCTGAACTGCGCCTTTCGCCGGTCTATTGTTGGCTGGTCTAAATGGCGCGAATGTAATGTGTGGTATGCCATTTAATCAATAGAACTCTTCAAACTCACTGCTTTTGAGACATGTAGCATTATGACTGACCAAAACGCTAGGCAAACCATAGGTGGCGAACGTCTGCCTCAGCTTCGTGATTTTCGCACTGGATGTGGCTGTGTCAACGACATGCGCATCGATGCATGTACTATGACAAACACCATCTTAACGTCCATAGGCCAGTTTCATAGCAGCTACTTACGATGTCATAGCGGGCGATAAATCGTCTAAAATCTAAGACGTCTTAAAGTTACACTAGTTGCGTTTCATGAGTCTGCTGCATAGTTGCACTTAGGCTTAGCTGCACCATGTATTTAGTAGGTGTAACTTTACGCTGGTTGAACTATTTACGGTATGCTCCCGAAGTTGAAAATGTACGGTATGCTCCCGAAACGCCCACTCTCAACATTATTATTTTTAATGTATACACTGGATATCCTTTACATTCATCATAGCATCCCATTTGCTATACGAACGACAAAGGCACAGCTAGAAAGAAACAAGGATGCTCAGACACATCACAAATACAGAGATTCCCCACAGAGAGCGCAAAGGGGAGAGATGTCACTCAGCCGGTGGCATTTTGGATTTTGAACTGGTGGCGCACCAAGCGGCTGGGTGTCATGCGAGTTCATAAGCAAACCGGTGTGCTTTCATTCATTTGGTTAAAAAGCGATCGACTGCTCGTACGTTGACTTGGGGTGTGTTTGGGTGTGTGTGGGGGTGGACTTGTAAAGATACAAATTTGATATTTTTATGCGCCAAATATATTGATTTTCAAAAATATATAATATTTGATGGTCATTTCACGGCTACATTATGATAGGATTCATGAAATCTCAGATATGATCATTATGCCTGGTTCTTTCTTTACCATGTCCCCAGACAACCTCTCCCTGTCAGCTGAAGATATGCTGCAGTCAGTATTTATGTACATAGCCTGAAAGTGCATTTAAAAATTTGTTGAAATTTTCCGGTTTTATATATACATCTTGATACATGTACTGCCTATGGACACACAACTGGTCCATTGTAAATTTATTTGAAAAGATATATGTACAGTAAATTATGATGTAGCCCTAAGTGTCTTTTTCTACTACTTTCAATCTTTGTATTCTAGTCATATTTACTTCTTGCTTTGGTACACATGATGTTTAAGATCTCACCTAGACATGCTAAACCTACATCCGCCCAAATTGCCAACACCATCATATATGCCTCCCTGTGGTTTAATTGTTCCTCTATTTTAATACGTTGTCATACAGTTGTGTGTGCGTTAAATTATGTGTCTATTCCTAGTCATATTCATAACTTGTTTTCATTATATGTTTAAATTGTATTTGTTTACACCATTGCATACTTTTGTATTTTTAATGTCTGAAGGCTCCACCTCAACAGTTTTATTACTGAACGTGGATTCCTTACTAAATCAATCAATCAATATAATTCAGTTCAGACAGTTACTGTCCAATCCCAATTTTTAGAAATATTTCATTCCTATTCTGAAACAGATCAAAAACATAAAAAAAAGACATGGGTACAATAATACATTTATTGTAGGCATTAATAGCATGGGTACAGATATTAAAGTTAGTATAAACTTCAAATGAGAACAAAAACATGCCAATTTGGTTTGATTTGCCAACATTTGCAGAAAGTATTCAACATCATCTTTCATTTATCAAATACATATCATTTTGTAATCAAGCCACTTCAAATGAGTTTATTTTTATTTTTGACACACCCGTCTACAAATAAATAATGTCTGCACATGTCCATCTATGTTTAGAATTAATGTAATTTCGCAGATGAAAGATGCATATGATACATACAACCTGTGCTGTATATTGACACATGATAATCATCATGCGCCACACAAAAAGTAAAAGAATATGTGCCAGTATTAAAATGTCAATACATTGTCAGCTACATGTACATTTGTTCACAATATTCATTATAGTTAGTCTTCAGTTTCATTGAATTGGCATAGTTTGCAATTCATATCGTGTGACTGCAAAATATAGCCAAAATATTGGTTGCCATTTACAATATTTAGTGTCCAAATGACATACAGAATTATTTCGGTGTTCTCACAAAAACGTTACAATTATTGAAACATACTAATGTTATCAGTTGATTATGTAAAACACATGTATAGCCCTTGCTGGACTAAGGTATAAGGGGGGAGGGTGCCACCAGTAGGCCTACCGGCGCCACCCCTCTTATACCTTAGTCCAGCCAGGGCTATATGTATACTGTATGGTGATGTACTATATATCTAGTCAACTGTCTCAAGCAATTTACAACAATACAATCATCTGGTCTGACATTAATATAATCAAGAACATTAATTTTACCAGGACTGAAGTATCTTGCTCAACTACATGCTCAGAAGATGAAGTTCTGTCCTTGGGGGGCTTGCGTTCTTTATGGCGATCTGATTGGTTGATTGCAGCTGAATAACGTGGGAACTGCATCCCATACCAGCTTGTCACGGCTGTTGGCATTCATGAACTGTGACCGGTGAAGTGTTTAGCGCACATCCGGTAGTTGTTATAGAGATACCCGCAGTCTCTTTTCAACAGATCTTCACTTCTAGAGTTAATAACCAATCGCTTACTCCTGAAATAAGAAGTGCAAAAACATTGAATTACAGCCAGTATTACACATTTATTGCTAATATTTTGCCAAGGCACCTATTCTATTATCTAGAATTTAGATACACCATGTACATGTACAAGGACAAGTAGGCCAATCTGGATACATGATACAGTGTCAGTGATATTTACTCTTAGTTCAGCCCACCACAAGATTCGCTGGGACATACTGTTAATTTATTGTCATTGATAACCACCACCACCCCCCCCCCCCGCCCACGACAGTACTATTACTTGCCCCAACTACTACTAAACCCGTCCCAGCCATACGGAGTGTTTTTGTTTACATCACCTGCTGACATCCAGTCTGACACTGACTGGGGGGGGGGGGGGGGGTGTCGAGGCGTTGCATTTATGCATTTATGTGTGTTATGCATGGTATTTCTGTTTAGATTGTATTGATGTAATGCCTACCTGTCTTTATCTTTCGGGAATCTGAAGAATGAAAGCTCTGCGTTGACGCTTTTGTTGTTGCTGCAGCCAAAGGCTGAGCAAAACGAACCGCCGTGCCTGGCGTACGCCATGTTGATCTGACTTTTGAAACCCAGCCGCTTGGTTCGCTGCGGTCTATGTTTTAAAAATGGCGCCCAATGGGAAACAGCGCATGTGATTGGTCTTCCTTTAATTGTCTTTGTTCCCCACCGCGACGGTGGGGGTGTCAATGCCACTGGCGCGAATGCTAAATTGGTCTCATGAAACCGGCCGTACGCTGCATTGTCTATTCGCTGTTAGCTACGACCAGTAGACCGCGTAATTGCGCGTAAAGTTACACGGCTTCATGAAACTGGGCCCAGAGGTCCAGCATAGTCTACATGTATTCTATGCTGTCCTTGCCACTCCTATGGGTTCAGTTGGGTTGTATGAGGCGCAATCCTTCCTCTGTTGCTGGCACACCTCACACGCACGAACTTTGGCAAAGATCTCGTCGTCGATGCCTGGGCCCAGTTTCATGAAGCCATCTAATTTTACGCGCAATTACGCGGTCTACTGGTCGCAGCTAACAGCGAATAGACAATGCAGCGTACGGCCGGTTTCATGAGACCAATTTATCATTCGCGCTACTAAATCACCGTGGCATTGATCCCCTTACGTCGCGGTGGGGAATCCCTGTATTTGTGTTGTGTATGAACATCCTTTTTCTTTCTAGCTGCCGCATTTGCCGTTCGCATAGCAAATGGGAAACTATGATGAATGTAAAGGATATCCAGTGTAAACATTAACAATAATTTTGTTGAGAGTGGGCGTGTCGGGAGCATACCGTACATATTTCAATTCGGGAGCATACCGTAAATATTTCAACCAGCGTAAAGTTAAGCCTACTAAATAAAAAACAACTTAGACCAACAGTAAACATTGTTTTGAATGGAAAGAACATTGAGCAGGTGTCACATACAACATTCCTTGGTGTAATCATTGATGAAAACTTAACGTGGAGAGAGCAGATAAAAGCGGTTGAAACGAAGGTATCAAAAAGCATAGGTGTTTTGTATAAAACAAAGGATGTTCTTGACATTCAAGCATTACGCTAGTCTTCATCTGTGATTCTCGGAACACGACTAGGGAAAACAAGATTGCTCCTACATGGTTGCATTTGCCTCCACGCCCTGCCACACAAGGACACTCTGTAGTGGGTTTTCTGCCACTGGCAACATGACATTATCGATAACGACTACATCTGCTGATAAAACAACCACTTCTCTCTTCATTAGATATTCATACATGTGTATAGTTACATTTCTGCGGGATATCTGTAAGAGTGTAGGTCCAGTTGTAAAATGCCACATATGTGACTTTAGGTATTATGTCATCCATATAACTTTGCACAATGTCATAAGCCAAAGTCCGGATCAACGATGTATTTAGAAAAGCTATTGGTCATGAGACATTTCACTCTGAAACATGCATACAGCTACCGCCACATTAAAACAATGCATTTGTAAACTTATATGTATAATGCATGCAAAAGTATTGTAAGTGTAAGTAACTGCAACAAAAAAGGTTACTCACTGTATTGATTGGTATGCAGCCCTGAATAACATTTTGGGAGGATTAATTGCATAAAAGGTGAATATAAAGCGTTGTGAGTGTAATGACTACAAACTCCCATTTGAAACCCCATTATTAAACCAGTTTTGATATAGCCAGATCTTGCGAGACACCCAAAAAACATAGGCATTTTAACATGGGATAATGGCGGCACAACAACATTTTGACAAGTACAAAATATCCAAAATGCATTGCGGAGGGAATTCCCTCGCTATAGTGCACAAGGTCTATTGTGTAGATTGTTCGTTCGTTTTTCTGTAAGAACTTGTTGCATGCCTGCTTAAATGTGGGTGTTGGTATTTATTCAATTGTATGCCTATGTTTTATGTAAGCGGATACATAGCACGCACCATACACACCCACCCACCAAAGCACATCCCACCCAACATATACCATCCCCACAAACTCGCATACTTGTAATTATTCAACGAGTTTTGGAAAGGCATCTTGCCCCACCAAGATGGACGTCTTGCCCCACTTATGGGGCAAAACACAGTTTTTGTAACTATTTGAAAAAAAGTTGAATTTTTAATTATGTTTTGTATCTATGTGCAACATGCTTTTACACAAAGTAGGATATATATTTGAGATTGCCTGCAACTTAAAATATATTCGATTGGGTCATTATTAAAACAAATGCAGCGGTTTCTGCTTATGGTGGGTGACTTGCCCTTCCCTACCTTACTATCAACGTTAAAAGAGCGACCTGTTCTGAGACAGTGAAGTCGACTGGTGATGCCATGATAATATTATAGAGGCAATGCTGTAAATCAATAATAATGTAATAAATGGACCATTAATGTAATGAGAGCAATAAGGATTAATATGCCGAGAGTGATGAGGATGCTAAGTGATTATGATTTATGTAGGTGATTACGAGGGCAATGAAAACAGTGGTAATCTTAGTGACGGTGATGGCGATGATCCCATTGACAATGAGGATGATAAATGACGAGGAAGACGATGAAGACAGTAAATATGTCGTCCATGTGATGCGGACGATGATGATTTTATTGCAGAATATACTAGAATCCATGCGCTATAATACTGTCAGGTGGGGAAACCAACAGTGGTGGCGCCATCTGTCGTTTAGTTTACCAAGCCAGCAACAATGTGGCGCCATCTTTCGTACAACTTTGAGGCCAACAGTCGTGAATCTTATTTTGTTTTTTAATTCTTCAGCAACAGGTGTAATGCAACTGTATTTAGGACATACATTTTAATAAGTAAACCCTGTTGACATCACTGAATCTGTAAGGTCCATATATATACATTTACACAACTATGATGAGGATTATCCTTAGGAAGACTATGATGGCATCTTCAGTCTCACCTTTTTTCTTTTTACCAAACTGACTAGCAACCATATCCCATCACACTTAACTAACTATCAGACTCAGTCACCAGACAACCATCAACCTAGGCCCTCATCCCCAACTAGCCATTAACCCTTTAGCACGCAGCCGATTTTAACTTGAAACCTGTGACTCCTCAAATATTTGACCTATATGTTTTAAAATATTGCTTGCTCTAGCGCCTTTAATATTCAATTCTCGCTTCTGCATGTTGTATGCATGTTGTAGATAATAAAAGTACCTAGACAGTGGTGTAAAAACTGTTGTTATAACCTTAAAATATGTTGACCATGTCTTGGTTGACACAATGACATTTTGAAACTGTTGGTAAAATAAATACTTTGTTGCGGTGTAACTTTTTTATGCTTGGCTTTCTACTGCTACAAGTTGAGTTTATTTAAAAGAACATTAAATTATCTACACTCTGGTATGAAACGTGTTACAATATATTATGCATTTTAGCTGTACACATGTCCAACTCCTGGCTGGAGGACATTTTTAAATGTCCAACAATTATTGCTGTTATATTTCGAAAACGCGGTAAATATTTTTGAGAACTGAAGTATCCAAAATAGTCACAATTTTATAGTTTTTGTCTAGATAGGTGTCGCATTTATTGCATCTCTTAATCACTAAGATGCAACCAGGTAAACATAAGTCAGACGCTGCGATGTATTCGTGAGATTATTGGTGACCGTCAATGCCCGACTTGAGTGCTAATCGCCGTAATCGGTTAACTTCAGCCTCCCTCCCCAACTGCCAATCAAACTCAAACCCCTTTTCAGTGGCGTTGCCCCGGGGGGAGGGGGGGGGGGGCATGCCTCCCAATCCCGGAAAAAATAGGATGGTGGGGAACGGAGCACCTATAACGGGCGACCTGATTCATATAGTCACAACGTACAGAGGGTATAAGGATGCCTATGTATGACTTGTTTGAAATTTGTCACAATTCAAATAGGATTAAGTTAGGCATTCTCCACTTCTGTTTTTGGCTGTAGCATAGTACGCGACAGAGCAATGAAAATGTCACCATTCTCATAGTGCAAGATGGCTAATGGCTGTAAAGTATTCAAAATAATAGTTGCCCGGTTACAAGACTAAGGTCAAATTGCATTTTATTTTTGTTCTTTTCTTGGCATCACTGTCACTTTCCTTTTCCATTATCTTTCTTTCCTCTCACTGTTCTCTCACTACGTTCTCTGTCAGCAATCTCCAATTCCTATTTGTTGCTCTTTACACCATTCAATCTCCCACTCATTCTAGGTCGCTACTAATGCAATCACCCGTCGCAACTTCGGTATTCCTCGCCTCCATTTACCCTCAACTGTTCTCTTTGCCAGTTTTTCACCTCTCTTATACCCCAGTCACACATGGCCTTCCGACCACTAGCGACCAGCTGCGACCTCCAAATAGTTGGTGGTCTTCGGTATTCTTCTGATGGTCGGCGACCACCGTGCGATGGTCACTGACGCTCACTAGTGGTTTTTGGGGGTTACGGCGACGTCACTGCGACCAACTGGTCGTAGAGAGATATTTGCTGCATGCACCAAATACCTCTCTGCGACTAGTTGGTCGCAGAAATGGCGCCGGTAGTCTTTTATCGGTCGGCGACTGCCGTACGGCGGTTTGCAGTAGTCTGTACTGGTCTTTAGGTGGTCTTAAGCAGTTTGCGGCCACTAAGGTCGCCGACTGGTGGGCGACTATGGTCGCCGACTGCTAAAGACCGCCTAAAGACCAGTCGGCGACCGCCCAAAATTATCTGATTTCCGCTGATTAGTACCTCAGTACCTCTATGAGGTACTATGAGGTACCCTGAAGGAGAAGCTGAGACTGTGGTAGGTAGCATCACTGGCCGAGAACCTCAGAGTGATGGCCAGCTTGAGGCCTGGCTGCAGCGCTGGTCGCCACTTGGTATCCTGCTTCGTCAGCCTAGGGGTCAGCCTTTGCAACAGTTCATGAAACATAGCTGGGTCCATGCGCAGATAGTTTATTAAGTCACCATGATGCTCTCGTTCCAGCTCTGCCTTCAGGTTGTGATAATGGCCAAACTTCAGTCTCCTAGCAATCATGGGTCGAACCCAATACCGTCTCCATCTTCTCCGTCTTTTCCGTCTTCTCCTCTGATGCAGGAGTCCAAGCAAGGCAGCTGCATCTTGTTGTTGTTGCTGCATCATCATAGCCATCAGTTGCAATTGATTGTTGGGAATTTGAAGCATAGCCATCTTCAGATATGTCCTGGCCCTCCAGCTGGATACAGATCACAGATACATCTGGAACATCTGGAACACCTGGATATGTGTCCTCCTCGACAGCTGGCAATACACTGAAATGTCCCCGCCGATCGGCATATATACCCCAGACCAACTAGTCTTTACGAGGTCTGCAACCCTTCGGGGATCGCCGTGAGACTACCGCCGTATACCTTTAATGCTCGGCGACAGGTCTGCGTTTATCAGGTGATCTCCCTGCGACTGTCGCCGACCACCGTGCGGTGGTCTCCGACCGTCGCCAACCATCGCCGACCTTACGGCGACTATACAGCGACAAATCTTTGCCGATTGGTTCCATTTCTGGCGCTTGTCACCCACCGGTCGTACGATCGGTCCTATAGTGGTCGCCGTTCACAAATATGTGTGACTGCTAGCCATTTTTCCGCCGACGATCGTTGGTGGTCTTCAGTGGTCGCCGACAATTTCGTCGCTTTGTGGTCGCGAACTAGTCTTTGCCTATGTGTGATTGGGGTATTAACCCACGATTATTCTTACCATGTTTGTTTTCTCGAAAACCTGGACTTTCTCCTGTTGTTTCTCTGTTGTATATTTATAGGCATATTGACAGCTTAATATACGAGCTAAGCATATTTCTTTTAAGTGTAATTGACATTCGGCTATCTCCCACCACCCTTTCGACTTTCTTCCAAGCATTAGCACCGGCTGTGATCCTCTTTGAAACCAAAATAATTAATCTAGTCGATTTGCCACTGCATAAATGCCACTTCCTATTGTGAATTTAAGAACTGTAATAGGCAGTGATGCATGTGAAGTGTAATTGTAATCACAATTGTAATCACGAGTACGTAATCGACTTTATAGCTCTGGGTCAAAATTGAAATTAACTCCATAGCGTAAATATAGTCAACCAATTATATGCTAAAAGTAATTGTTGTTTGTCCGGTTGACTCTCACGCATAGGAAGCGAATTCTCACTAGCAGTCCACGCTTGGGGGACCGTGTAGTATGGTTATATATATATATATATATATATATATATATATATATATATATATATATATATATATATATATATATATATATATATGCGCGTTGCTCCCTGGCCGACCTGTTCAATCAAACAGTGTTTCTGCTTTGTTGAGAAGCATCCAGCCGCGCTGCAATTAATGCACGAAGACTTTCCGTAGACAATAATCCAGGTACTCGTTCATACTGGAACCCTGGTAGTGAAAACACTTTCCCAAGGCTTGAGACAACAGAACACCTTCGAAACCGCGTTCTCTTAGTCGATAATCCGACGCTCTAACCACTGTGCCACCGCGCTATGGCAATGAGGCAGAAACCGAGTGATTTTGCGACTGATCTAATACACACAATCTTTTGATATTGTGTCCCTAAATCGGATAATGCAAGCCAACCATATGCAACTACACACAATACGATTATAAGTACATTGTTAACTCAGAATACGGTCAGTAAATGGAAGTTGCTACTAAAATATCCGCTATAATGGTGGTGGATATCTTACAAAAGGTCGCTGGGCTTTATCTATAAGCGCCGGACTATAATGTCGATTATGAAGTACCAGCGTCCGCGATTTGACTTGTATGCATATGTGGTTTGATTGTCATGCATACGTGGTTTGATTGACATGCATATTTGGTATGATTGACATGCATATGTGGTTTGATTGTCATGCATACGTGGTTTGGGTAACATACATAGGTGGTTTGATTGACATGCATACGTGGTTTGGGTAACATACATAGGTGGTTTGATTGACATGCATACGTGGTTTGAGTGGCATGCATACGTAATTTAAATGACATGCATAGGTGGTTTGATTGGCACATATACATATACGGTTTAATTGACATGCATACCTGCTTTGATTGACATGCATACGTGGTTTGATTAACATGCTTCCGTGATTTGAATGACACGCATACGTGGTTTGATTGACATGCATACGTGGTTTGATTGCGATGCATACGCACATTTAATGACCTGTATACAATGTTTGATTAACATGGATAAGTGGTTTGATTGATATGCTTTCGTGGTTTGATTGACTTGCGTACGTGGTTTGAATGGCATACATACGTGGTTTGTTTGATATGCATACGTAGTTTGATTGATATGCATACGCGGTTTGATTTGATTGACATGCGTACCTGGTTTGAATGGTATACATACGTGGTTTGATTGATATGCATACGTAGTTTGCTTGATATGCATACGTGGGTTGATTGACAGGCGTACGTTAATCTGTTGTCACTATCGGACACAGCAAATAAAACACGGTTTGTTTTCCTCGCTTCCGCTTCCGCTTCCGCTTCCGCTTCCGCTTCCGCTTCCGCTTCCGCTTCCGCTTCCGCTTCCGCTTCCGCTTCCGCTTCCGCTTCCGCTTCCGCTTCCGCTTCCGCTTCCGCTTCCGCTTCCGCTTCCGCTTCCGCTTCCGCTTCCGCTTCCGCTTCCGCTTCCGCTTCCGCTTCCGCTTCCGCTTCCGCTTCCGCTTCCGCTTCCGCTTCCGCTTCCGCTTCCGCTTCCGCTTCCGCTTCCGCTTCCGCTTCCGCTTCCGCTTCCGCTTCCGCTTCCGCTTCCGCTTCCGCTTCCGCTTCCGCTTCCGCTTCCGCTTCCGCTTCCGCTTCCGCTTCCGCTTCCGCTTCCGCTTCCGCTTCCGCTTCCGCTTCCGCTTCCGCTTCCGCTTCCGCTTCCGCTTCCGCTTCCGCTTCCGCTTCCGCTTCCGCTTCCGCTTCCGCTTCCGCTTCCGCTTCCGCTTCCGCTTCCGCTTCCGCTTCCGCTTCCGCTTCCGCTTCCGCTTCCGCTTCCGCTTCCGCTTCCGCTTCCGCTTCCGCTTCCGCTTCCGCTTCCGCTTCCGCTTCCGCTTCCGCTTCCGCTTCCGCTTCCGCTTCCGCTTCCGCTTCCGCTTCCGCTTCCGCTTCCGCTTCCGCTTCCGCTTCCGCTTCCGCTTCCGCTTCCGCTTCCGCTTCCGCTTCCGCTTCAATCATCGTTTCCTTGACACTATGGTGTGCGACCAATGAGAGAGGTTGGGTTACTCGTCTTCATTAGTGGTCGCTCCATCATATGCAGTGGACGCTGAACTGGTCGAATGGGAAGTCACGTCTATAACACCTGTCGGACAGAGCGAGTGACGAGACCCTGTTACAACTGCGCAGTAGATTGGTCGTATTTGCCAAATGTGCAGGCAGTCTGGCGTGTGACGGCTATTTCGTCAATATCACGTCTTCGGTGGCTCGATCTTCAACGCTTGCGGAAGAGCTCTGGCCGTTGAACACCGCGACAGGTTGGCACTTGTTTATATTTTCTGTTGATCAGATATCTTCGTATATACGTTTCGTTGTTTGCGTCAATCGGGTGTAGTGAATTCACTAAATTTAAACCGTTTTAATAAGGCATGGACAGTGACAATTTAAATATAATATGTTGTTGTTGCATAACATCGTACTTGGGTGCGTGGTTGAACAATTCCGAGGCACTTTTTTTAGCGGTTCCCACCAATTTGTATGATAGCTGCGTCGCTGCGAATTCTTGACCTTTCAGTCTCAGCGATCGTACCGAGGGTATGACGTCACAGCATTCTTAGTCAACAATTGCTTGTATTCACTGACGTCACCACTTCACGTGCGCCTATGAAATATTACCCACTTTGCACCGCGCGACTCCATTTTGATTCCCAAGCTTTGTAGTGATGATGGCGAGCGACGTGTGTTCAGATTACGTGAAATCCCTTCCCCCAGATGTTCGCAAAAGGTACAACGACAAAACAAGTGTGATAGGATGCGATCCATATAACATCGCGGCCACTTGTTTAGAAAACGACGTTACCAAATGGCCACACGTCGGTTTCTTGGATGTGGTAAATTACCTAATATTCAGCCGATCGTCGTACACCAGCGAACAACTGAAAAAGTACAAGTCTCTCGAATCATACAAGTACTTCCAGGATGGGTGGATTCGGCAGATTCTGCACAAGGAAATAAACAGCGTTCATCTGATCCGTGCAAAGGTAAACATAACATTGTCATTGACTTTAGCTATTTACGGCGTTACGTCTGGGTATGCTTATAGTTGGGTAGGCTGGATCCTGCTGTTCGTCAAGCCTAGCCTCGCCCTGCCCCTGGTCTAGGTGATAGGTTGGGACTTGCGAGCAGGAGTAGATTATGCCAGTCGGTGTTTATACTATACCAATGGTCATAACTAACGTGCAATTAGGGCAATTCAAGCCTAGACTAAAGCTGTTTTTTAAACTGGACATACTTTATATAGCCTACGTTTATAATAAACTATATAAAAATTATTAATATAAAATTATTGTTGAAGGTCCCATTATTTGTAATAAATTCAAAGTTAAATATACATTTTACTGTGTAATCATTGTATAATATAATTCCTGATGTTTTATTTATTTTGTTGTCTGTGTTTCAGGTTGCTCATTCTATGAGAATACACGACAAGCCGTTGGAACCATGGCTGATCATTTCTGACGACGGTTCGGTGCAGTCTGCACACTGCACATGCATGACAGGCCTCAGCGAGGGATGCAGCCACATCGCCGCTGTGCTGTTTGCCATGGAAAACGGCTCGAGGATCACGAAAGAGGCATCTGTGACGGATGTACCTGCGTACTGGCTGTTTCCTACACCTGCAAGGTTTGTGTCACCTTTCCAACGGATCCGTGAAATGGACTTCACCTCCGCATCCAAGAAACGTAGAACACTGGCAGCAAGGACCTTGGCAAGCACGCCACACACACCTACAAATTCACACACACCAGCTGCTAGTGCTACACACACACCTACAAATACACACAGACCAGCTGCTAGTGCTACATACACACCTACAAATACACACAGACCAGCTGCTAGTGCTACACACACGCCTACAAATCCACACACACCAGCTGCTAGTGCTACACACACGCCTACAACTCCACACACATCCAGCACTGCATACCACAACATACCCTCACCAACAAAACACGAACAAGACACATTCTTTGCACAGTTGCATCGTGCTTGCCCAAATGCAGTTGTGCTATCCCTGCACAGCATGTACAGTGACAGTTTTGTCCCTAAGTCTGTCTCCAACATGGCTGCAAGACATCTTGGACAGTTGTATGACCCTGACATCAATATTGACAATTATGCGGACATTCTGACCCACTGTGACAGTTTCGACATTGGTGTAAGTGATGCACAGGTAGACTTTGTGATGGAGCAGACAAAGGCACAGAGTAAGAGCAAACTGTGGTTTACTATGAGGGCAGGCAGGGTGACAGCATCAGCATTCCATGCAGCTTGTCACACCCGCATAGAGAAGCCAGCTATGTCCTTGTTAAGAGCCATATGCTCGCCAAATGATCAATGTTTTTCTTCAGCAGCCACTGACTGGGGTAAATCTAACGAGGCCTTTGCTAGGGATGCATATGTGACATCGCAGCATTCACAGCACAGCGATTTTGACTGTAGCGATTGTGGTTTGTTTTTAAACACTCAATACCCAATGTTTGGAGCTACACCTGATGGCTTAGTAAATTGTACATGTTGTGGGGTGGGGGTTGTTGAAGTCAAATGTCCTATCACTTTGCGGGATGGTAATATGAGTAGTCTAGACTGAATGGTTATAGAGAGTGATGGGAAGTTCAGACTTAGAAAAACACGCCGACATTACTACCAGGTGCAGATGCAGTTGTTTGTGACAAATCGGGAATATTGTGATTTTGTTGTGTGGTCACCCGAAATGTTGTACATAGAGAGGATAGTGCCAGATAGTGTGTGGTGGGCTGAGAAATCAAAGCAGGGCATGCTCTTCCATGCTAAGTGTGTAATGCCTGAGCTATGCATGAAGTATTTCACCACAAAATCAATTTTGGTGCCAAGCAATGCTGTTATTCAGTCAGGTAATACTAGTAAGTATTGTATCTGTGGTGGAGAAGATGATGGCCAAAAGATGATTTGTTGTGACAATGAAAACTGTTGTGTACAGTGGTACCATGTTAAATGTTTAAAGGTAAAACGTGTGCCGAGGGGCAAGTGGTTTTGTCCACAGTGCAAGACTGTAAAGCGCAAATAAGACAATTAGTCAAGTGTTTCAACTGTTGTTATCCGGGTGGTATAGTTCATGTTGTTTACACATTGAACCTATTTCTTTTGGATCAATCTTGGCATTGGACCTAGTATATTAAACATTTACTGTATGTATTGCATAATCATTGTGTTATATTTCATGTTGTTTACACATTGAACCTATTTCTTTTGGATCAATCTTGGCATTTGACCTTGTATATTAAACATTTACTGTATATATTGCATAATCCTTGTGTTCCATGTTGTTGATTATATGAAAACATGGATTAAAGATTTAAACTACATTTCTGAAGTGTATTTTGTTATACAATGCCGAGGTCTATCATACTTGACAAATACAGGACTGTTTTTAAAATACACATTTTATTAAACCAACACCTTTGACGATACACCATAATTACAATCTAACATGCCTCATGTAATCGAACATTGCATTAACTTTATTCGAGTCAACTACTCGAACGGAACCACGGATGGGCAGAGACATGACAGTGCACAACAGACCCTCACAACCTTATCAATTGTTGGTGTGGTCTCACCCTGCTTCAGCTTAAGAAATTCCAGTGGAATTTCCCCATCAAAAATCCGGAATTTCCTAACGACCAGACCTATAACCCGTTCCACATGAATGCGGACATTGGCAATTTTTCTAGTATTCTCAACTTCCAATGGATGGAGCTGTTTTTTCCCCTTAGTAAAGTCTGGGATTACGAGCTTTGCCTGGTAAAAGGCGACATCATCAGTGATTTTAAACCCACGATCAGCCATCAGGATATCCCCAGGCAACAAGTTATTCAACAGACCTGACTTCTCAACAATATGCTTATCAGATGTGCGGCCACCCCAACCGTTCGAAATGAAAGTGACCATTCCTTGCGGAGCAATACCTATTAAATACTTCACAGTTTGGTGGTGTTTGTAATTGGAATAGGTTTGAACCTGATTTAGGGCACCACTCGGCTTCTCCGTGAATAATTCAAAACAGTCAATGATGACAACTACTTTATTATGATATGCTGCTCTAAAACACATAGGCATAGACTTTCTAAGCTCTGCACGCTCTGGCCATCTAATCACAAAACTCAGTTTCACATACATTACATCCAAGGTACTATGGAAATATCTCTGCACAGTAGCTGGTGACACATTAAGTTGGTACGCAATGTCTCGGAAAAGATAATTCATCCTAAGTTTAATGAGGCATAGCAGCATCTGCTGATACTTAGCAAGTATAGAATGTTCGATCATATGTTCATCAATGAAGTTAAATATCATATCCAATACTTCAACTCCTGGCAAACCAGTGTAGAAAGAGGCCTTTTCAGGTGCATCTACATACATCTCGCGATCATACACAGAATATGTCTGTCTGCGATTAGCTTCTTCAACTACCCGGGCCCTGTTGTCACATTCAAGATCAGAAATCTGCTGACATGTAACAGTTGTCTGAATGCCCTGATCACTAGTATGCCCACTGCATACTTGTACAATATCACTGTCAACATCTTCCAAGTTAACAGAGTCATCACAATAACTGCAATCAGTGTCTGCAAGACTGTCAGTGCATTCACTAACTGCTTCGATGTCTCCCTTGTGAACCTTGTTCAGTGTCAACAAAGCTGACACGACACTCGCCTCATCCCGCTTTCGCTTCCTCCCAGCGACCCTGTCGTATCGCGCAGACACACGAGGGTTTGTTGCGCCATCGCCGTATCCAAGCTGCAGTGTCGGGATCCATGAAGGGTTGGTCCGAAGATGCAAGTATGATTTCTCACCTGAAATAAAAGGCAAATATAGTTAATCTTAACTTTTCAGAGATAGTAGGCCTAATGGTATATCATCATCATCATCATCATCATGCTGTCGGTCGCGAAGCGACAAAGACTGCTTCCATCACTTGACTCTTGCCTCTCTGCTGTGAGAGTGATGTCCAGGAGTCGATCTTTATGTCTCTCAGCTTCAGGTTTCTCTTGATGGTATCTTTGAACCGGAGACGAGGGCGCCCTCTCTTTCTGTGACCAGAAGACAGTTGGGAGTAGAGAACCTGCTTCGGTAGCCTGTCTGATGACATCCTCATGAGGTGTCCAGTCCACCGGAGATTCTTTCTGATCAGAAGATCTTCCATAGATGGCAGCCCTGTCCGTTCGACTATTTCCTTGTTTGTCACTTTGTCCATCCAGGTTATCCTCATGATCGAACGCAGATGTCGCATCATTCTTACAGGTTCTTACAGGTCCTTTTCTGGCTGAATTAGGCATTTCTGCCTCTTGTGCCAGCTCTGTCTTGATCATGAAGGCGTGCAACTTTTTCACCTGTCGTCTGTACACTGTCCAGGCCTCGGCTCCGTATAGGAGGGTGGACAGCACAATTGCACGGTATATCTTGCCTTTGACCCGCATGGACACATGGTGGTTGTTCCAGAGTCTCTGGCGTAGTCGGCCGAAAGATGCACTAGCCTTGGCCATCCTCCTCTGTATTTCATCGTCAATGCATCCGTCACTTGATATAGTGCTTCCGAGGTAGGTGAATTCCATAACAGAGTTCAACTTGTTTCCATCAACCATGATATCCTCCTCTCGGGTTCTTGTAGAGTTGGGTTGGTACAGCACCTCGGTCTTCTTGATGTTAATCTTCAGGCCGAACTTCTTTGACGCATTGGAAAAAGCATCCACTATTTTCTGCATCTCTTCAGCAGAGTGTGCAACCAGTGCACTGTCATCTGCGAATAGCAGCTCCCTCATCAGTATCCGTGTAGTCTTGGTCTTCGCTCTGAAGTGTGCGACGTTGAATAGGTCAGCGCTCTGTCTGGACTGTATGTAGATGCCATCCCCCATGTCTCGGAAAGCATTGTCGAGCATTGCTGATAGGAAGATGGAAAAGAGCGTGGGCGCCAGTACACAGCCTTGCTTGACCCCTTTTGTGACCCTGAACGATTCCGAGACTTCCCCTCCAACATTAACAGTCGCCATCATTCCGGTATGTAGTGCCTCGATCATTGTTGTGAACTTCTCTGGGCAGCCATACTTCTTCAGTAGCTGCCATAGTCCGGTCCTCCCAACTGTATCGAACGCCTTACTGAAGTCGACAAATACCATGTACAGTGGTCGGTCCTGCTCAATGCACTTTTCTTGTAGTTGTCGGAGACAAAATATCATATCCACGGTGCTCCGGTTACCTCTGAAGCCACATTGTGTCTCCGGAACTACCTCTGGTGTTAGGTGGGTAGATAGTCTGTTGAGGAGGATCCTGGCGAAGATCTTGCCTGCTATGGAAAGAAGAGAGATTCCTCTATAGTTCCCACAGTCTGTTCGATCACCTTTCTTGTAGATGGTTATAATGCTTGCATCCTTCCATGCTTGTGGTACAGAACCCATCTCCCAGGCATTGGTGATTAGTTGGTGCAGTCTGCTGAACAGATTGTCTCCTCCATGCTTCCATACTTCTGCAGGAATTCCATCTCCTCCAGGTGCTTTGCCATCTTTCAGGCTGGCGATTGCTCTAGCCATCTCATCCATAGTTGGAATCTCATCAAGGCTTGTCTTGGTAATGCGCTGCGGGATGTTGTCCAGAGCTTCGTGATCTATGTCTATGGGACGTTGAGTAGCTTCTGGAAGTGTTCACTCCATCTTGCCACAACTATCTTGCTGTCAGAGAAGGTTTCCATTCCGTCTGTTGATTTTAGTTGAACAGGTCCCTTCTTTTTGGGTCCCCACACTTCCTTCAGTCCATTGTAGAAGCCCTTCATGTTATTACTGTCGGCAGCTCTCTGCAGCTCCACTGCTTTCCTTTCCCACCAGTCCGACTTCAGTGCACGGGTGTGTTTTTGTAGCAGTCCGCAGGCATCTTTGTATGTTGCAGTGGTGGATCTAGTGCTCCTGGTTTGCAACACTCTCTGGTGGGCTTGGTCTCTTCTGCTCATAAGAGTCTGCAGCTCCTGGTCGTTGGGGTCGAACCAGTCCTGGTGTTTTCTGTCTGGCTTGCCAAGATATGTCTTGGCTGTGTTGTACACAACCTGCTGCAGAGCTGCCCATTCCTTGTCTGGTGTTGAGTTTTCCTTCTCCTCCCAGTGGGCGAGAGCACTGTCCATCTCCTGCTCAAAACTCTCCCTATGGCTGATGGTACTTAGTTTTGTAGTGTTGAGCTTGGTCGGCTTATTTGTCCCTTGCCTGTTGTGCTTTTGTCGTATTCTGAAAGCCACTTTTGATCTCAGCATCTGGTGATCGGTCCAACAGTTTGCTCCACGCATGGCTCGGGTGCTGTGGATGTCCATCTTATCCCGACACCTCGTGATGATGAAGAATACACTCCCATCGTATACAACAATTGCCATGACGACAAAAACCAGCAAAACCTTGTCTTTGCTATTCATGGTCACTGTCGCCTTTGTTGTATTCTGGCTTCCGCAGTTGTTGGCCTACCTTGGGTTTGACATTCATGATGACGTTAAGCGCGGGTTCATTCCTAACTCTGTTGTCAAACCCTACATCTACAAGCTCACCAGCGAGACGTTTCATGAAGATGTTCGACATTTCTATCGCCATGTCCGTGCCATTGCTTTACTTTACTTTACTTTACTTTACTTTACTTTACTTTACTTACGTATGCCTTTTCGCTCGCTGGGAGCATAGGCCATCGACTAAGGAACGCCACCGTTTTCTGTCAGTGGCTATCCTCTCCATTTCTCTCCTGGTGTATCCCATATCCTTTGTTTCTTTTTCCGTGTCTCTCAGCCGGGTGGTTCTCCTCTTCCCTGGGGGTTCCATATGATGGCTTGCCGGGTGATTGTTTCTAGTGGTTTCCTGAGTGTATATCCTATCTACCTCCACTTTCTCTTATTTATTTCATTTTCTATGGGTGGTTGCTTGTTCATTTTCCAGAGTGTAATGCTGGGTACCTTGTCTGTCCACTTCTGGTGTAGTATTCTGCGCAGACATTTGTTGATGAAGGTCGGTATTCTGTTTAGTGTCTTCTGTGTACTTCGCCACGTCTCCGATCCATAGAGTAAAACTGCCTTGACATTTGAATTGAATATTCTCAGTTTGGTGTTAATTTTGATTCGTTTTGCTCTCCGTGCCATAGCATCCGCATTATATCGCTGAACGATTCAAACCAGAGCTATTGGACAGGGAGCTGGTGCACTATATAATAAATATTGCTGGGCCATTTTGAAAACCCCTGATTTGTGTTCTATTTCGCGCCCTGATTTCCCTTAATCTTGAATGTCTCGTCAATTTGGCGCCATTTTCAACGACAAACTATAGCAAGAACAATGTCTTACTTATGTGACATGAGTAAACATTTGCACAAATTTATGTTCTCATACATGCTATGACGCAGAAGTAATGTAAACATATTCATATATTTAACCGTTAGCAACTGTTTGACAAAAGGCAAAGTTTGACGCAGGTCTCGCGCATAATTGTGATTGTGACGTAAACAAACCGCGACGTCATCAGCTATTAACAGAGCTAATACATCAGAGTTGGGTCTGTTCGTACACATAGCACCCTCACACCGATGGGAACAAAACATAACGCAATTTGTTATGCCACACTAAGCGACGAGACGTCCGATATTGAGCGAGATTTGTGCATGTTTGGTTCCATCTGGGGAGGGGGTGTCCCAGCTCTTATGGCTTTGTTATCAGACTGTCTGTGTGTAAGCATGATGTTCCGTTTTCAGTGATCATGAGCTATTTTACTCGCAGATGCATCGGTGTTTAAATAAGTTAGCAGTAATGAACACAACGTAAGCAAAACAAATTGGTCTTATCCGTGTGAAGGCGCTGTCAATATCAAAATGACATGAGACCGAAGAGAAACAAATCTGTGAACAATCAGTTCAAGTTGATGTAAATGGCGAAACTACAAAAACTAATACACTAGGTGGCGCCGTTACGCAACTCGGTTCTCTTGCCGTCAACCGCCAGCGTGGTCCGTGTATATACCGTTTTTTCGTTTTTCGTTTTCAAATTTGCGAACGAAAAACGGATAACGAATTCCTTTTTCGTTTTTCGTTTTCAAATTTGCGAACGAAAAACGAAAAACGAATTCCTTTTTCGTTTTTCGTTTTCAAAAGTGAAGTAAGAAAAACGAAAAACGAATTCGTTTTTCGTTTTTCGTTTTCAAAAATGAAATAAGAAAAACGAAAAACGAATTCGTTTTTCGTTTTTGCATTTAGGATGCTTCGGTCGTACTGCCACATCGGGTGGCCGGTAAAAATTGGTAGTTTCGGCGGGATGCCTCGGTCGCACTGGCAACGTTTTAAAAACAAACTCACAGAAATTGCATCGGCGAAGTGGTATATCTATGTACCTACAGGTGAATATTGGTCATTTCGGCGCTGTTTTTTATGTTTCGACAATTTAATAAACTGTACTCAACCTTATTTATAATAGATCGAAAGATGGATAAATCGAGAGTAGATGTATTTATTTTGTAACTGCAACTATGTGATGCAATAGTTATTTTAAATTTAGTTTGTAAAATATTTGACTTAGGAGGCCCCTATTATGACTAATAAATAGTCGCTATCTTTGGGGCCACTTTGGGTTTTTAAATTAGCTATTTTTTATGTAATTAATGAATTCCATTGACGGACCATTACGGATAGCCCAATTGTATTTAGGAGCATGTATATTTCTGAGTATTGTTTATTAACATTTGCTACTTTATGCATATTGTAAGTAGAGGATATGTGGTAAAAATATAATACGTTTATAGCTTAATGTGTTGCTAGACATAGTGTTAATTCATTATTATTTTGCATAAGTAGTAATTTACAACAGTAGAAGTATGTTTGCATCCGTGGGTAATGTTACATAATGTATCAGTCTTTTTAAAATTGTGATTGGCTATGTTTTTATTAAACAAATATAGGTTTTGCTTATTGTGTGAGGCATACTATTTTTAATACTGTTTTACAAATGTATATTATGTCCTGAATGTATGTATACTGCTGTGTGCTGGTGTGAACTGATTATGCATATTTCTGGTTTGTGTTATCTGCCAATTTTGAAAGTATGCGGGTAATGTTTTATGTTTATATTTATAATAAAATTATAATATAATTATAATAAGTTAGTATTCTCTACCCAGAGTAAATACCAACACGACCAAGAACTGCTTCATTAACTGGTGCCTTTTCAACCAAAAGAACTCACAGTGACACTTTGCAAACTTTCATGAATGCTGATATGGAAATGTGTAAAATATTGTAAAGCGTTAATTTATTCTTTAGATCTGTTTATTTTAATGTTTTAAAGTATTTATTAAAATATTTTATTAAAGTATTTTTTTAAGTTTACTCAAATATACACAGAAAATATGTTTTAATGTCTTAACCTATTTAAATTACCTTTATAGATACATTTCAAATAAATTATTCTCTACATTTTAATTAATTTTATAATTATGCTAATATATTAAATTATATATTATTTCAATATATTTCAACAAATATATTTGGCATGTTTTATGTACCTATTTCAATCTGTATGATTGCCCAGAGTGAAATAAAAAAACACTATTATTATTATTACTCAACTTTTGCTTAAACATTAATTCTATGTGGGAGCTATATTTATTTAAAAATATTGTTCTTACAATTTTTTTTGCAATTTGTTTATTCAATTACATTTGTGTCCCTAGATCAGTAGATGGTAATTAGTGTGATGCAATATTATAGAATTACAAAGTGACATTTTTATTCTTTTTTGAATAATATGCTTTAACCTAGTAATAGGTCCAAATGTTTGCGAATATCTGTTTGCTATTTTATCAATATGTTAAATCCAGTTTAAATGCGAGATTAATGTAAAGCCCAGAATGTTAAACTGGTTAAATCTCTCAATATCTACACTGTCAATTGTTAATGTTACTTCATCAACCTATTTATTAGGCATTTGAAAAAACTTTTGTTTTATTAATATTTTAATGATAATGTATAATAATAACACAAGTGTTATTGGCAACTCAACTGAGTTGGATTGACATTATATCATAAAATACATTTAATGCATCTGTATGTAGTTTTAGCTATATGTTTATTATAGGTCTTTATTAATCAAATATTCAATATTCACTGTGTTTCTGTCATCTGTGAAGGTTTTAATTGTACTTGTATCATCAAGTATCTTGAGCATAAGTTATGCTGGCTTTTGGAAATCATTGATATAATTATAGTAAATAACAATGTCAGTGGCCCTAAAATTGATTCTTGGGGGACGCCTCATTTTATAGGTAAAGTATACCATTGTACTTCTTCTAGTTTTACAGACTGCTTACAGTTAGTTGCACATTATTGTGTTAGGTGTATTGCTGTGAGCTCCATTCCAATGGCTCCTGGCTACTTCACTGATCCGTTCACGTTAAACAATAGTGTATATGATTGTCACAATTGCAACTGCACAGATATTCCTGTCAAGAAGTACAACTTGTCATTAGGCCAGTGTAAATTTGCTTACAAGTTTGGAAAACTTTGGGACACTATCCCGCAATGTATACAGAATGCAAGCAGTGCAGAGATCTTTAAAACACGCGTTTTAACAGTTTCTCGTGATAGATGTACACACTTCAAACATTTCATGATAGATATGGCTGAGTGATTGTTTGCATTTGGCTGGTAGATTGTTTAGATTAATAAATATTTGTGTGGTGGTGGTAGTGGTAGTCATAGTAAGGACTTTATCTCAGACAATCAGATTTTTATTATTGTTATTACTATTATTGTTATGTAGAAGTGGATGAGTTTGAGCAGTTTGCCAGGCAAATGTGGACTGTCATTTAGTGATGCCTTTTGGGATGTCTATGAAGTGCACATAATCTTATGTCATTATAATTAAAGATTTAACTGTAAGCATAATGATTTTTAAAATTATTTGTAATATTTGTTATTCATGTTTCCAACAGAATATGAAACAGTGTCACCTGACTGTTTATTAACAACTGAAATGGAATATATATGTATGTAGTTGCAAGTGTGCCAAACATGCATTCTATTTTTAATGCAAACCGATCAGTGAGATAGCCAGGAGCCATTGGAATAGAGCTCACAGCAATAATATTCAACTAACTGTAAGCAGTCTGTAAGACTAGAAGAGGTACAATGATATACTTTACCTATAAAAAGAGGCGCCCCCAAAGATCAATATTAGGGCCACTGACATTGTTATTTACTATATGATTTCCAAAAGCCAGCTATTTCCAAAAGCCAACTATAACATAATTAGAGACCTCATTGAACAAGTTCACCGGCGCGCAACACGACTTGTGCCGGAAACAAAGGGACTACCATACAACAACAGACTAATAGAATTACAGCTTCCTACCTTGAACTTCAGAAGACAGAGAACAGACATAATCCAGACATTCAAAATTATCAAAAGAATAGACTCGGTCAACCAGGATTGCAGATGTCCACAGTGCCCATCAAAGCTGATGTTAAAAAAAACCAGTGGTACAACAAGAGGGCACAGCGAAAAACTCCAAACACAGAGAGCAACTGGCTACAGACACCACTTCTTCTCGGTGGTTACAATGTGGAACTCCCTTTCAGAAGACACAGTCCAGGTAAGAACAGTAAACGAACTGAAGTCACGCCTCTGAAGAGATTGGAGAGGTCACCCAGACCTGTATAATTAAAAAAAATCAAATTAACCAGCCTTGACAAACCGGATATAAACCACAAAACATGAAAAAAAATACATCAATAGAGAACTGCAACATCAGAAAACAAATCTTGAGACGGTCTTAATGCTCAGTTTTGGGCAACTACTGACCGGTCTTGAGGTAAGATCTTGAGGTAAGATAACTTTTGCTCATGATACTTGATGATACAATTACAATTAAAACCTTCACAGATGACAGAAACACAGTGAATATTGAATATTTGATTAATAAAGATCTATAATAAACATATAGCTAAAACTACATACAGATGTGTTAATTGTATTTTATTGTATAACGTCAACCCAACTCAATAACACTTGTGTTATTATTATACATTACCATTAAAATATTAATAAAACAAAAGTTTTTTTCAAATGCCTAATAAATAGGTTGATGAAGTAACATTAACAATTGACAGTGTAGATATTGAGAGATTTAACCAGTTTAACATGTTGGGCTTTACATTAATCTCGCATTTAAACTGGATTAAACATATTGATAATATAACAAACAGATGTTCTTGAACAATTGGACCTATAACTAGGTTGAAGCATATTATTCAAAACTAGAATAACATTTTCACTCTACAATTCTATAATATTGCCTCACACTAATTACCATCTACTGATCTAGAGACACAAGTGTAATTGAATAAACAAATTGCAAAACAACTTGTAAGAATAATATTTTCAAATAAATATAGCTCCCACATAGAATTAATGTTTAAGCAAAAGTTGAATACCAACTTATTGTAATTATATTATAATTTTATTATAAATATAAACATAAAACATTACCCGCATACTTTCAAAATTGGCAGATAACACAAACCAGAAATATCCATAATCATTTCAAACCAGCACACAGCAGATTACATACATTCAGGACATAATATACATTTTAAAAAAAGAGTATTAAAAATAGTATGCCTCACACAATAAACAATATCTATATTTGTTTAATAAAAACATAACCAATCACAATTTTAAAAAGACTGATACATTATGTAAAGCAGCATATTACACACGGGTGCAAACATACTTTTGTTGTTGTAAATTACTACTTATGCAAAATAATAATGAATTAACACTAACTCTAGCAACACATTAAGCCATAAACGTATTATATTTTTACCACATATCCTCTACTTACAATATGCATAAAGTAGCAAATGTTAATAAACAATACTCAGCAATATACATGCTCCTAAATACAATTGGGCTATCCGTAATGGTCCGTCAATGGAAATCAATAATTACATAAAAAATAGTTAATTTAAAAACCCAAAGTGGCCCCTAAGATAGCGACTATTTATTAGTCATAATAGGGGCCTCCTAAGTCAAATATTTTACAAACTAAATTTAAAATAACTATTGCATCACATAGTTGCAGTTACACAATAAATACATCTACTCTCGATTTATCCATCTTTCGATCTATTATATACAAGGTTGAGTACATTTTATAAAATTGTCGAAACATAAAAACAGCGCCGAAATGACCAATATTCACCTGTAGGTACATATAGATATACCACTTCGCCGATGCAATTTCTGTGAGTTTGTTTTCAAAACGTTGCCAGTGCGACCGAGGCATCCCGCCGAAACTACCAATTTTTACCGGCCACCCGATGTGGCAGTACGACCGAAGCATCCTAAATGCAAAAACGAAAAACGAATTCGTTTTTCGTTTTTCTTATTTCATTTTTGAAAACGAAAAACGAAAAACGAATTCGTTTTTCGTTTTTCTTACTTCACTTTTGAAAACGAAAAACGAAAAAGGAATTCGTTTTTCGAATTTATTGAGAGATTTAACCAGTTTAACATGTTGGGCTTTACATTAATCTCGCATTTAAACTGGATTAAACATATTGATAATATAACAAACAGATGTTCTTGAACAATTGGACCTATAACTAGGTTGAAGCATATTATTCAAAACTAGAATAACATTTTCACTCTACAATTCTATAATATTGCCTCACACTAAGATAGCGACTATTTATTAGTCATAATAGGGGCCTCCTAAGTCAAATATTTTACAAACTAAATTTAAAATAACTATTGCATCACATAGTTGCAGTTACACAATAAATACATCTACTCTCGATTTATCCATCTTTCGATCTATTATATACAAGGTTGAGTACATTTTATAAAATTGTCGAAACATAAAAACAGCGCCGAAATGACCAATATTCACCTGTAGGTACATATAGATATACCACTTCGCCGATGCAATTTCTGTGAGTTTGTTTTCAAAACGTTGCCAGTGCGACCGAAGTTTTCCGCCGAAACTACCAATTTTACCGGCCACCCGAAGTGGCAGTGCGACCGAAGCATCCTAAATGCAAAAACGAAAAACGAAAAACTAATTCGTTTTTCGTTTTTCTTACTTCACTTTTGAAAACGAAAAACGAAAAACGAATTCGTTTTTCGTTTTTCTTACTTCACTTTTGAAAACGAAAAACGAAAAAGGAATTGGTTTTTCGTTTTTCGTTCGCAAATTTGAAAACGAAAAACGAAAAAGGAATTCGTTATCCGTTTTTCGTTCGCAAATTTGAAAACGAAAAAGGAAAAAACGGTATATACACGGACCCAGCGTCCCGTTACCTGGTTACGATGCATTCAACCTTTGCATCCAACATTATTACCCAACGTTGTAGATATGCCTTATATTGATAACAGTTGTAGTGTAAACTAATTAAAAGAAGAATTGAAATCAAAGAAACGAACAATGCGCGCGTAAAGAGTGCGATTACGTCACAGGCCCGAGTTGCATATCAGCGCGCCTTAGAGATCATATAGGTTCCCCATTTATCAATTTGTTTTTGCTGATTGGTTGGTAAATGTTAGTGTCCACACGTCAGAGTACATATCCCTAAAGCCTATTAGTTAATTTGTCAATGTGATGACACCATTATCTTTGTGTTATGTGACGCCATCAAATTGTACTTTTGGAGTTTAGTACCTCATATTTTGAGTTCTGCAGCGTCAAAGAGGCTTCCTAGGTATGCATTAATTTGATTACATATTCGGTCGTTTATTGCAAGATGTCTCATAATATAATGCTAATTAAGTTTTACGAACGACGGCGCATTAATATGACGTCAGAGTATTGACTGGACATAGTGCTCCTATAGTTCAGTGTCCGTCGTTCTGTTTGTCGCGTTGGATGAACCATTGACATATGATAATATCTACTGCATTCTTTGACCAAACACCCACGGCTAATCGATACTGCTAAAATACGGTGAAATTGGAACTAATATATCCTGTTAGTAGAAGCGATAGTCAAAGTTCGTCATTTAACACAACATATGCATATCCAATGCGCGTGTCCAATGAAAATGAGTACATCCACTATTCTATATCCTGTCCTTTTACATAACAGCCGTTCTTTCTGTCTCCTTGGTTTCTTAACTAGTTTCGATATTCACAGTTACTGGGATCATCTCAATTTAAAATATAAGCATTTGAATAAAACGTTTATCAGAATTCGTCATACCACAAATGTAATGTTGTGTTATTAATAATCATAACATTATGTTACACGCAGTATGTTGGCATATACCGTGCATTCTATTTACGTAATAGTTAAATTTTCGATATAGCCACATAACACACATTAAACATTCAACTTAGGTTATATATACTCATAGCTGATATTAATATACTTCACCATAATCATCATTGTGCAGCCATAATGTCCCGTGGATGGGCGAAGGCCTCAGCATGCTGCTTCCACATCTGCCTATATTGCGCTATCCTCTGCCAGATGGTACCCTTTCAGTAGTCGTCTAGTTCGTCCGTTCTTCGTTTCGCCGATCTTCCCCCAGATCGTTTCCCTTTATCAATGTTTAAGGATGCGCTTTGTCCATCAGCTATCTCCTACTTTACTTATATGTCCTGCCGTTCATTTACGTATGTGACCTGTGTCTTTAACACTTAATTTTAAATAATGTGGTATGCGAATAATATGTTTGCTTTCACTAATGCTATCAATATAATAGGCACGGAATTGTGCATTGGTGATAATTTTCCTTTCTCATGTTTCCAGGTGGTGATACGGTTTATTGTTCTCGTCTCGCCGGTCTTCCTGGTAATATATATATATATATATATATATATATATATATATATATATATATATATATATATATATATATGTATATATATATATATATATATATATATATATATATGTATATATATATATATATATATATATATATATATATATATATATATATATATATAATATATATATATATATCATCATCATCATCATCATCATCATCATCATCACGCCGTAGTGTCCCGTGTTTGGGCGAAGGGCTCAGCATGCTGCTTCCACATCTGCCTATCTTGCGCTATCCTCTGCCAGATGGAACCCTTCCAGTAGTCGTCTAGTTCCAACCTCTCGCCGGTCTTTCTGAATGTCTTTTCATTTCGTAGGGTTTCGGTTATCTCGTATCCTGGTGACGTGTCCTGCCCAGGTCCACTTCCGTCTCCTGGCATGTTCAGTCACATATGTGACCTTTGTCTTTTCTCTTACCCTGATGTTTTTCTGTCCCGGTATGTGACGTTTGACATACTCATTTCCATCTATGTTTGTGCGGCTGCTAGCTTGTTCTTGGCATGGGTGGTTGGTGCTAGAAGTACGCATGAGGTGTAGATTTGTCTCTTCAAGCATGTCCCTATGTTACCCTAGAATATGTCGAGGTGCTTGACCAGTACTGTCCATCCGGCTGTGATTCTTCTTTGAATTTCCTTGTCATGTTTTTTGTCTCTCATTTGATCTCTCTAAGGGTCGTGATTGCTAACGCAAGTTTGTTGTAAAACATAATATACATGCACTATACATATGTACTAGTGTGTAAATGTATATCTATGTATAGTTGTATGTGTTTCTGTATATCTCTGTATGATAAGACAGTTTTAGGGACTGTGCTACTTGCACGATCTGAACAACGTTTTGCATCGTATTTCGGGAAGGTTATTAACACATTCCTTATTCTCTTTTCTAATTGTTATTCTTATTTCCAATTTTTTTCTTATAATGCAATATTTTAGAGCGATGCACATTCACAAGCGCTCGCACATATATGCACATACCCACACACATAAACACACACACATACCCACAATCAAACACGGACACGGACACGGACACGGACACGGACACGGACACGGACACGGACACGGCACGGACACGGACACGGACACGGACACGGACACGGACACGCACACGCACACGCACACGCACACGCACACGCACACGCACACGCACACGCACACGCACACGCACACGCACACGCACACGCACACGCACACGCACACGCACACGCACACGCACACGCACACGCACACGCACACGCACACGCACACGCACACGCACACGCACACGCACACGCACACGCACACGCACACGCACACGCACACGCACACGCACACGCACACGCACACGCACACGCACACGCACACGCACACGCACACGCACACGCACACGCACACGCACACGCACACGCACACGCACACGCACACGCACACGCACACGCACACGCACACGCACACGCACACGCACACGCACACGCACACGCACACGCACACGCACACGCACACGCACACGCACACGCACACGCACACGCACACGCACACGCACACGCACACGCACACGCACACGCACACGCACACGCACACGCACACGCACACGCACACGCACACGCACACGCACACGCACACGCACACGCACACGCACACGCACACGCACACGCACACGCACACGCACACGCACACGCACACGCACACGCACACGCACACGCACACGCACACGCACACGCACACGCACACGCACACGCACACGCACACGCACACGCACACGCACACGCACACGCACACGCACACGCACACGCACACGCACACGCACACGCACACGCACACGCACACGCACACGCACACGCACACGCACACGCACACGCACACGCACACGCACACGCACACGCACACGCACACGCACACGCACACGCACACGCACACGCACACGCACACGCACACGCACACGCACACGCACACGCACACGCACACGCACACGCACACGCACACGCACACGCACACGCACACGCACACGCACACGCACACGCACACGCACACGCACACGCACACGCACACGCACACGCACACGCACACGCACACGCACACGCACACGCACACGCACACGCACACGCACACGCACACGCACACGCACACGCACACGCACACGCACACGCACACGCACACGCACACGCACACGCACACGCACACGCACACGCACACGCACACGCACACGCACACGCACACGCACACGCACACGCACACGCACACGCACAAACTCTCTCTCTCTCTCTCTCTCTCTCTCTCTCTCTCTCTCTCTCTCTCTCTCTCTCTCTCTTACCCACTTACTCCAATCACACAAGTATGCATGCACACATACAGGCAGACAATAAACAATCTTATTTGATAGGCCTCAACCCATTTTTCTTTGGTCTCTATCTAGTTGACGTTGTATAGAAAATAGCCAAACGTAATATTAAGATGACGTATGTTTGCATTGATTTTTCTTGAATATACACATAGCTGTTCTGGACACGAAAGCTTAACCGATAGAATATAAATATGAATATAAATGTTTTGAAGAGCTAAACAATACCAGCCAAGTTAAAGCATATTTTACTTAGTTTTTGTCACACGTTGTGCTGAGATTCGGTAAATGTTTGCTGTATACAACAGTTACTATCCAGGTGACCTTAAATTTGAAATGCGTCAGGCAATTCACACGTAATGGTATTTACGTCAATCCTATGGCAGCCAAGATTCGTTATCGCTTTTAACTTATCATTTTAGTTCACGAAAACGGCGTTTTGTTTTACAGAAAGGCATCGTTTTACACCAGTGTTTTGTTTATGTAACTAGAATATTAGTTGATTTTGGAACATGGTGAATAGCATATCGTGTATGGCACACACGGAGAACGCATGTCAAGTTATCGCAGGTGTTCCATAGATTCTGTCAACAATTATTCACAATCAAAATATTCACAAAAACGACCTTACTCCTGATGTAGTTATTACGTGTTTCTGCTACGGTGGACGTGACTCCGTGTAGCTTCTCATTAGAGTACTGCGTGTTGAACGGAAAGAGGTCGGGCTACAGCAGTGTAGTGTTCATGAATGTAGTAGTTGTATTGACGAGTGAGCTAAACACATATCCAGTTGCCCCTGTCACTTCCGCCACCGACCCCAATTAACTTGTAGTTGCAGTAAAAGCGTAATATCACGACGACGTGGTATATCGTGTTTTCTTCAATGCGCCATCATCACCTGCCACACTCTGAAATATTTACAATCAAGTTTCAGATAAAATGTGTAGTTCACAGCAATTCAAATAAAATAATAATAACAGTAATAGTAGTAGTAATAGTAGTATTACAAGTAGTAATACAAGTAGTAGTAGAACGTCGTCGTCGTCGTCGTCGTCGTCGTCGTCGTCGTCGTCGTCGTCGTCGTCGTCGTCGTCGTCGTCGTCGTCGTCGTCGTCGTCGTCGTCGTCGTCGTCGTCGTCGTCGTCGTCGTCGTCGTCGTCGTCGTCGTCGTCGTCGTCGTCGTCGTCGTCGTCGTCGTCGTCGTCGTCGTCGTCGTCGTCGTCGTCGTCGTCGTCGTCGTCGTCGTCGTCGTCGTCGTCGTCGTCGTCGTCGTCGTCGTCGTCGTCGTCGTCGTCGTCGTCGTCGTCGTCGTCGTCGTCGTCGTCGTCGTCGTCGTCGTCGTCGTCGTCGTCGTCGTCGTCGTCGTCGTCGTCGTCGTCGTCGTCGTCGTCGTCGTCGTCGTCGTCGTCGTCGTCGTCGTCGTCGTCGTCGTCGTCGTCGTCGTCGTCGTCGTCGTCGTCGTCGTCGTCGTCGTCGTCGTCGTCGTCGTCGTCGTCGTCGTCGTCGTCGTCGTCGTCGTCGTCGTCGTCGTCGTCGTCGTCGTCGTCGTCGTCGTCGTCGTCGTCGTGCCTTCTGTGGCAGTGGCAGTGGCAGTGGCAGTGGCAGTGGCAGTGGCAGTGGCAGTGGCAGTGGCAGTGGCAGTGGCAGTGGCAGTGGCAGTGGCAGTGGCAGTGGCAGTGGCAGTGGCAGTGGCAGTGGCAGTGGCAGTGGCAGTGGCAGTGGCAGTGGCAGTGGCAGTGGCAGTGGCAGTGGCAGTGGCAGTGGCAGTGGCAGTGGCAGTGGCAGTGGCAGTGGCAGTGGCAGTGGCAGTGGCAGTGGCAGTGGCAGTGGCAGTGGCAGTGGCAGTGGCAGTGGCAGTGGCAGTGGCAGTGGCCGTGGCCGTGGCCGTGGCCGTGGCCGTGGCCGTGGCCGTGGCCGTGGCCGTGGCCGTGGCCGTGGCCGTGGCCGTGGCCGTGGCCGTGGCCGTGGCCGTGGCCGTGGCCGTGGCCGTGGCCGTGGCCGTGGCAGTGGCAGTGGCAGTGGCAGTGGCAGTGGCAGTGGCAGTGGCAGTGGCAGTGGCAGTGGCCGTGGCCGTGGCCGTGGCCGTGGCCGTGCGCCGTGGCCGTGGCCGTGGCCGTGGCCGTGGCCGTGGCCGTGGCCGTGGCCGTGGCCGTGGCCGTGGCAGTGGCAGTGGCAGTGGCAGTGGCAGTGGCAGTGGCAGTGGCAGTGGCAGTGGCAGTGGCAGTGGCAGTGGCAGTGGCAGTGGCAGTGGCAGTGGCAGTGGCAGTGGCAGTGGCAGTGGCAGTGGCAGTGGCAGTGGCAGTGGCAGTGGCAGTGGCAGTGGCAGTGGCAGTGGCAGTGGCAGTGGCAGTGGCAGTGGCAGTGGCAGTGGCAGTGGCAGTGGCAGTGGCAGTGGCAGTGGCAGTGGCAGTGGCAGTGGCAGTGGCAGTGGCAGTGGCAGTGGCAGTGGCAGTGGCAGTGGCAGTGGCAGTGGCAGTGGCAGTGGCAGTGGCAGTGGCAGTGGCAGTGGCAGTGGCAGTGGCAGTGGCAGTGGCAGTGGCAGTGGCAGTGGCAGTGGCAGTGGCAGTGGCAGTGGCAGTGGCAGTGGCAGTGGCAGTGGCAGTGGCAGTGGCAGTGGCAGTGGCAGTGGCAGTGGCAGTGGCAGTGGCAGTGGCAGTGGCAGTGGCAGTGGCAGTGGCAGTGGCAGTGGCAGTGGCAGTGGCAGTGGCAGTGGCAGTGGCAGTGGCAGTGGCAGTGGCAGTGGCAGTGGCAGTGGCAGTGGCAGTGGCAGTGGCAGTGGCAGTGGCAGTGGCAGTGGCAGTGGCAGTGGCAGTGGCAGTGGCAGTGGCAGTGGCAGTGGCAGTGGCAGTGGCAGTGGCAGTGGCAGTGGCAGTGGCAGTGGCAGTGGCAGTGGCAGTGGCAGTGGCAGTGGCAGTGGTAGTAATAATACTAATCATCATCATAATCGCAATGGTAATAATGCTAATAATATACCCATTTATAATTATAATAAAGGTATATTTAAAAAATAGGGAATATATTATTTTATAAAAAAAATTGTAACAAATTTAGAATAACAATTTACATTAGGAAATGATAATAAACAACACACTTATAAATATAAACATATATTATGTATGTGTCCTACGTTTAAATCAGAATAACAATGACGTTAAAGTGTATACAAATTAATTTAAGCAACTTTGCCAAACATTATGTGTGACACTGTTTCGTACTGTATTCAAAGAAATAAAGAACTACAAATTATAAGTAAATTAAAATACTTTAGACCTACAATTAAATGAAGAATTGTATATGCCTGTATCTAGCGTGAATCAAAGTAATGCATTGCGGTACTGCTTTTAGTATATCTAATGGATAGATTCATATCACACAATCAATAAACAACAACAAATAAGCACAGTTATTTGCAAATAACAAAACAAGCATGTTGTTATTAAGTTGAAGTATTACGTTCACCGCATCGACGAATGTGCGTTAATTAAATAACGTGTAGAACAATTGCAGTTAAATTATATTACTTTTAAAATAATAAAACAATAATATTCACTGAAGGAATGAATGTACAATCATTACTTTAAGTCTAGAACATTTGCAGAGCTATTGTCTTATACTGAAATACTTTATACACTGCATGAACGAAGGCGCATTCATTTATTTGCGTGTAGAACATTCATTTATGTGCTAGATAATTGCAGTTTAGTTATATGAGACTACAACACACAAACAATTTGGGCAGGGAAAAAACGAATGTTTTCAACAGTCACAGAGCACACGGCGACGATACCGAACCACCAGAGAGACAACTCAATTGTGTACCACGGTGGCGGACATAAGAGAGATAAGTGTTTATATAGCGCACTATCTAATCATTAGGATTGCTCAAAGCGCTTTACACTTTACTCCCTCACATACCTGTTAGATTAGATCAAACGCCATCTCGCTGAGAAGCATCCAACCACGCTGCAATTAATACAGAAGACTAAATCGATTTGTACATCAATGCTCTCGCGGCGTTGCTAGTCTTTCATGTAACCTTTCCGTTCACATTCAAACATTTTATCACCAAGGTGTTTTCTACAACCAGTTCAATCACTTTAGAGACAAATGCCGCATTGCGTCGAAAACAGCGGTATTAATAATACAGTTAGTGCATTAACTGTATTACTGACACTGTTTTATTGTCATTGCCATTAAAGGTTCACTTATTTTTTATCCTTAGCTTTGTGTTTGTAATTAACGGATGTTCCTCTTTGTATGATGCTTGCACACGGTAATAATCTTAATTAAGTGCTTAGGCAATACATTTAGATGTATAGTCTATCGAATATGCAACTCATTAATTGTATTTAATGTTTCATACAGCAATATACAAATAGGCCAGCTAATGTATGTGGGTAGTACCTTTTCATTTGATTACATGGTGAGATCATTTTTACAAGCAAGCTTACGATACAAGTTGTGCGGGTTATTGTTACTTGTTTCGCAATCATTAGCTTTAAGTAAGACCGGTGTGTGTGTGTGTGTGTGTGTGTGTGTGTGTGTGTGTGTGTGTGTGTGTGGGTGTGTGTGTGTGTGTGTGTGTGTGTGTGTGGGTGTGTGTGTGTGTGTGTGTGTGTGTGTGTGGGTGTGTGTGTGTGTGTGTGTGTGTGTGTGTGTGTGTGTGTGTGTGTGTGTGTGTGTGTGGGTGGGTGGGTGGGTGTGTGTGTGTGTGTGTGTGTCTGTGTATGTGTATGTGTGTGTGTGCGTGCGTGCGTGCGTGCGTGTGTGTGTGTGTGAGTATGTGTGTGAGTGTGTTTTTGTAGTGTGTGTGGGGGGCATGTGTGTGTGTGTGTGCGCGCGCGCGAGCGTGCGTGCATGTGTGTATGTGTATGTGTATGCGTAAGTGTAACTGTATGTGCATGTGCATGTGCATGGGTATGGGCCGGTATGGATATGTGTGTGAGTTTGTGTGGGTATGTATGTGTGTACGTGTGCGTGTGTGTGTGAATGTGTGTGTGCTTGTGCGTGTGCGTATATGTATGTATGTGTGTGTCTGTGCGTGTTTCGCTATAAGATTTTCCTCCATCACCAGCTTGTGTACCTTTCAACACTATGCAAGACTGTCCGAAGAAAGGCGAAGAAACTTCGCTGTATCTTCTATGTATAATTACATTTACGTGGCCAAAGAGATCAGTCGGTATCCTTGTTTCATTTTATAGCAAACACAATCAGATAGCTTGACGGTCAAGTATGAAGTTCTTATGTGGTGCTATGTGCTGAAGACCAATCTATGTAGAACGAGACATTACCAGGCAGTGTTAGGCCGTGGAGTGTTTAGCTGATTCTATACCGTGGTCAACAATGGGAAAGCCTGTATTGCAATTAACATTAAAACAGTATTTAATAATCATGCTGTTTATGCTATTTACTTGCGTATGCCATATATTTATTCCCAAGAAGAATGAAGAAAACAACTATATTTTAGGAAAGTGGTCTTACTAAATTAGTATAAACACAGAACACGTCGGATTCAGTATTTCTGCATTCACTCTTCTCGCTATCTCTGGCCATTCTGGGGTGCAGGTTGTTGTTGTGACGGTATGTCTGTCAACCATGCGCAGAAAAATGCCGCCCAAATGTAATTACGGGCTCTCCAAAAAAGAGATAGATTAACAGGGAAACATACACTCGAACCCTAATCAATATAATCTTAATCCAGCCCCCTTCCCCCAACAATGATAATTATGCCCCTCCCCCAAATAATGCAGCTAATCACCCGTCACAACTATCGATAACTTAGCACATAGCGGACTCCAGTTTCCAATTGACATCAGTATCACAATAATAATTGCTTGTTGCTACATGAATCGTTTCCGCTGGCGAATAGACGTTCCATTTTGGCATTTGGTTATTCCGTGTTGGTCGCCAGGTAGCGCCACCAGCATGCCAATAAGTAATGTAGCCTCAATTACCCAGACTACGCGAGGTGGCAGCACTTTTACCCCTCAAGTCCGTCTGGTTGCATATGCATACCCGACGTTACCATAAGGGCGGCCTTAACCCGACTAGGACGTAAACACTATTTGGCTGTCATGCAAATTATGGAATAAAAAGGAAAATAAAAACACACTTTTATAAGATAATACTATACAATTAACAATATTCAATATTAAACTTATGTTCACTCAAATATAAATAGAAATACAAATTTGCAGTTGTTTATGATGCGGGAATTGTGGAAAAATAACTTTCGATTACTCCTACTCCGTGTGGTGGCCGCACTTCTAGACAACATTCAAAACAACGAAATTCTTCCCACGTGCGAGATTATCGTCAGACGGTATGAATAATATCGCAAGGAGACATGCTACATTCCTCCCGTGGTGTAATCGGTCACGGTTTCTATGCTATTTAACCATAACGTCGAAAACAAATTGCATTTATCATCTTTTACCGATCAGCCTAACGAAGCTAACATTGTTAATGTGCGCATGCGCTGCTGACGTGGAACATGGCGCAGTGTAGCAGAGTGAAACAGTGAATTGCTAATAAATACGCGATATGCACATCACATAATAATGTTTACATTAAAGTATATTATATTAATGGATTGCCGTCTATCAGTGAAATATGAAGAAAACGAACTCAGTGCTGTATCACGTTGATAAAGTCTAACAAGAATGTCGTAGTCAATATTTTTAACTGAGGCGGATAGACCAATTTGATGAAGACGTGTAACATCGCTCCATATTCAGTATTTCATTATACTAAATCTAGTATTAGAACGAGATTTTAATATCGAAAGTATAAAATGTATTGGAATGGTATGATTTCGAAAGCGAAGTGGCAGTCGTCTAACCTCCTATCCACGGCTATACTGCAGTGCTTAACGCAGATCTTACTTGCTGTCACCAGCGCTTTCAGCAAATTAGCTATTTAATGACGGTTTCAGAGAATGTGCCCGCTGCTCGACTAGAGGGGATAACAAGTCTACTTTGGTAACGAGGAACTACTCGCGTTGTCCATTTAGGTTATGCTTCCAATGAATGCCTGGAGCATGTCTAATCTCAGTAACAGGTGCGCTCTGAGCAATTACCTTCGGTGTTGGTTATTAGAAATTTGCGTGCAGCGGAGGAGATTAACAGTGACATTTACCAGTAGACGCCGAATGAAATTGCAACCCGAGAACTGAAAAGGCGTTGCTTATTAGCATTGCATTTCGTTGCCTTTATTACAAGACAGTCTTGGCGTTAAAGATTCACGGGACAGGCGTAATGCTAACATCAAGAGTTCTGGCACAGAGTCGCGAGTTGTGTGGAACTTATTAGGACAGGCAACAGGAATTCATACACGTTGTGAGTATGTAAATGTCATCGTTTAGAAGACCAACTTGGATTGCCGAATTTATGCTGTGTGTGCGAAGCTTTTGTGACTATCGCCAATGTGACACTTAGCGTTTCTGTTAAACACTACGACTACATAAACATCGCAGAACACACAAGTTGCTGACGGTTCACGTGGAGATAACTGCAGCGGAAACATTAGTGGTTGACGTGAACACAAAAACTAACTTGCCGTGGAACATACATTGGTACTTCTGGAATAGTGTGGAACTTGTTAGGGATGATGAAAGGCTGCGTGGAACACAGGAACGTTCGAATGAAATTAAACCTGTGTTGACCAGGTGTGTAGCCGTTTAAATGAAATTATTAATATCAATGTAGCGAATGATTGATGGACAATACTGTCACCGGAGATCACATCGTGAATATGTCAATGTCATCGTGATAAGACCAACTTGGAATGACGAGTCACGGTTGTGTGTGCGAAGCTTTCTGTTAATCGCCAAGTTAATACTTAGCATTTATGTTAAACAACAGAACTGCATCACCACTTGAGAACCAATTGCTGACGATATGGAAAGTAGTTGCTGAGCAAACACAAGTGGTTGATGTGAACGAAAAACAACGACTTCTCGTGGACCACACTGAGGTAACTATCAAACAATCCAAGATAACAATCAGAGGACGTTTACAGATTGTGTACCATCACGTTGTTTGTGCGAATATGGTTTAGTGAAATTGTCGCGTAACTAGGAACAAGAAAGCCGTCGTCTAAGCGATCGTCAGTTGACCATTAGTAAACCGCAATATGGATTCGTCAAAAACAACACATTGGTTGAACACTTCAACAGGCCTGCAACACCAATTCCATGACATTTCGGATGTGGGAACGAACAACGCATCACAACTGTCTGATCTCGCTACCGTCGCTACACCAATACTGTGCGGTGTCGGTCTCCCAGGCAACCTCCTCGTGATTCTGATCTACGTCACAAAGATGACGTCATCCACGAGGGTCTACCTTTTCGCGTTGGCCGTAGCAGACACGGCGATTTGTGTTTGTGGCATTGTTCTAACGGTCGCTCCTATAACCTTCATGATACATGAGATATTTATGTTCGTCATCAACTTGTCTATAATCTTCTCCATGTATCTCCTTGTCTTTGTCTCTGTCGAACGCCTTATCGCCGTCAGAAGGCCACTCGCATTCAGCATGGGAACACGACGTGCTAATGTTGCTGTGATTGCAATTGGCGCAGCTTCACTCGTACTAACAACCGTGGCCAATGGTTCTGTCATCTTGAAGCTTGAACTGGTATATTTGGTCGTACAACTATTCCTGCTTTGCTCCACTATGTGTGTTTTATCGACCTGCTACATTCTAATAGCAATTACGTTGGTGAACTCCGTCAGAGTATCTCATAGCAAAATCGGAGTTATCAACACTGCGTCTACAGTACAACGGAAATCAACAAAAGGACCATTCGTAAGACAAGATGCTAGTCAACAGCAATCTCAACCTGGACCGTCAAATACACCAGCGCAGAGTGCATCTATAGAACGAGGATTAACCGGAAATGCACCAGCAACAAAGATAACGACCAAGAAAGCCAATCAACTTAAAAACGTTTGTTTGCTCTTCACGATTACCGTCATCTTTATCGCGTGTTGGTTGCCCACAGGTTTACTTGCCGTTGGTGTTGCAATACCGGCGGGTGTAACGCGGATGTTTTTTCTAAACTCAGTCGTCAACCCGTTCATCTACGGCGTGGCGAGCGCAATGTTCCGGGAAGACGTGCGACAGTTTTACCGCCAGACACGGACCAAACTGTCTGCTTGTTAACGATGATCAGACACATTGCGATCAGTGTGTAGAGAGGAGTTGGATATCCCATTACAGGTGTATTGTTTATTTGAACATTCAAAGCATGTTGCTGTTGATGTGTGTGTGTGTGTGTGTGTGTGTGTGTGTGTGTGTGTGTGTGTGTGTGTGTGTGTGTGCACGCGCTTGTGTGTGTATGTTGTATGTCTATTTGTATATATGTGTGTATTCATGTATATATATATATATATATACAATGTATAAATAAATATATATATATATATATATATACATATATATATGTATATATATACATATTACTTGGATGTGTGCTGTGATTGCGTGCGTGTTTGTATGAGTACGTGCGTGCGTGCATATATTATGTGCGTGTGTTTTTGTGTTGTGTGTTTGTGTTTTGTCTATATGTCTATCTGTTAGTATGTCTGTGTGTCTGTGTGTCTGTGTGTCTGTGTGTCTGTGTGTCTGTGTGTCTGTGTGTATGTGTGTCTGTGTGTCTGTGTGTCTGCGTGTCTGTGTGTCTGCGTGTCTGTGTGTCTGCGTGTCTGCGTGTCTGTTTGTCTGCGTGCCTGCCTGCCTGCCTGCCTGCGTGCCTGCCTGCGTGCCTGCCTGCCTGCCTGCCTGCCTGCCTGCCTGCCTGCCTGCCTGCCTGCCTGCCTGCCTGCCTGCCTGCCTGCCTGCCTGCCTGCCTGCCTGCCTGCCTGCCTGCCTGCCTGCCTGCCTGCCTGCCTGCCTGCCTGCCTGCCTGCCTGCCTGCCTGCCTGCCTGCCTGCCTGCCTGCCTGCCTGCCTGCCTGCCATTCCTGCCTGCCATTCCTGCCTGCCTGCCATTCCTGCCTGCCTGCCATTCCTGCCTGCCTGCCATTCCTGCCTGCCTGCCTGCCTGCCTGCCTGCCTGCCTGCCTGCCTGCCTGCCTGCCTGCCTGCCTGCCTGCCTGCCTGCCTGCCTGCCTGCCTGCCTGCCTGCCTGCCTGCCTGCCTGCCTGCCTGCCTGCCTGCCTGCCTGCCTGTCTTTCTCTTTTTATATGTATATGTGTGTATGTGGTTGTTTGCGTTTATGCGTGCTTGCGTGCGCGCGCGCGTGCGTGCATGAATGTATATATGTATATATATATATATATATATATATATATATATATATGTGTGTGTGTGTGTGTGTATATATACATAATATATATATAATATATAGGTAAAAAACTTTGAGTGTGCATGGGTGTGTGGGTTGATGTATTAGTTTGTGGCTGCTAAATTACGACTACAAGAAATAATCAGCCGTATTTATCCTTGCATGTATAATGTATATTCGTCGTTCAATGTAATTATATATAATTGCTTAATAATAAATACAAACAGTTATGTTGCACTGCGTTTTATATAGTTGATGTATTATTGTCACTGCTGTCGTACATTTTCCATCGCGTCAAAATATTAACAGTAGAAACAGTTAGGGTTGATCAATATACGTGATCGTGCCGTAATCTTCTTACAATACATCAACATTATCATTATGTAAATGTATATGTGTACATATATATATATATATATATATATATATATATATATATATATATATGTATATATATATATATATGCATATATATATATATATATATATATATATATATATATATATGCACAATTATATGTCGCACATGTGTCATATTGTAACCAATGTAATACATATGGGTAAATGTAAGATAAATGCTACATTACATTTAAGTAATTAATTCATGTGTGTAAATAGGGTATCTTTAGATGTCGAAATGCTACAATATCCCGTTATAGGTATGTATATCTGAACGAGTACATATATGTTCGTGACTGCATGTCTGCCTGTCTGCGTGCGCCCTAATGTGTTTCTGGCCACCGAATCTACACGCCATCAACCATAATTCCAAATCACTATCTGGCCCATAGGGCATGATGTGGTGTGGTGTGTGTGTGCGTGCGTGTGTGCGAGCGTGTGTGCGTGTGTGTGTGAATGTGTGGTGTGCGTGCGTGCGTGCGTGCGGGCAGGCGTGCGTGCGTGCGTGCGTGAGTGCGTGCGTGCGTGCGTGTGTGTGTTTGCATATGTTCATATTGTCAAATGCTTCCTAAAAACGATTTACTTCTATAAAACGCACGTCTTCACATATTCGTCAAATTTTACGCCCCGTACATGATATTATAATAAGACAACCTTAGCTTGAGTGTTTTAATGGACCTTGTGCACTGTAGCGAGGGATTTCCCTCCGCAATGCATTGTGGATATTTTGTACTCATCAAAATGTTGTTGTGCCGCCATTATCCCATGTTAAAAGGCCTGTGTTTTTCGGGTGTCTCGCAAGATCTGGCTATATCTTAAACTGGCTACCTAACAAGAAAATGTAGTGAAAAAGACTTCACGGCATATATTCAAAGTGTGTGAATCCGTCATCAAAGAGCGCCGCAACTTATTATATTACTGGTTATGCCATACTATTTGACAGCAAGATTCTCGTTGAAGTCAACTTGTGAAGTCACGCGTCTGCCGCCAGGTTTGACAGCGCCTTCATCTTCGACTTTTTTGTGCAGCTGCGTTTGCCATGTCTTAGTTGTTATAATTATATGATTAACTTGATGTGTAGAACCTTTTTGTATAGAAATGTATCGCTTGAGGCAATTTTCTAAAGTATAATTGTAGTATTATGTTCCAAAGCTTAGCCTTAGGCTAAGCCTATAGCTAAACAAAACTCAAAAGGCCCACAATCGTAATCATGGCGTAAAGACTAAAGCGGACAGCTTCAAAAATAAAATCAAGATATGATGATAAATATGGCCCATGTGAAATTATCTGTGTAGATTTATTTCTTATGCATTATTGAATCAAGGTGTTGCTTAGTATAATATTGAATTCACTGTTATGTAGCATCATAATGACACAACTATGAAATCTTCTGCCAGGTCAAAAATCCGTGTCATTTAAGATTATTCAAGGGCAGGTAACACGCACGGTATATTTGACATACCCTGGGGTAGTCATAGGCATTTCGAGATTTAGAATTTGTCATTTTAATATCTTGTATTGTAGGTACTGTTTGGTTTATGATAATTTATATATATATATATATATATATATATATATATATATATATGGCAGTGTAAATTGAGCAAAATAAAAAAATTGATAAATATTTCAGGTATCTGTCCACATCTTGACAGAATGTCATCACTGGGAAAACAATTGACAGTTTGGTACAAAGATAACTGAGGAATATGTAAATGGTCATGCCAGAATTTTGTTAGCAAAAGTAAAACTATGTAAACATTTCAGGTATGTGTGTTCTACCACATTTTTACAGAATATCATCACTGGGAGAGATGGACAGTTTAGTTAAAAAGATGTAAAAGGTGCGAAATTGGAAATGCCAAATGTGGAGGATAATCTTCTGGACGACCTGCATAGGTGGCTACGCACACGTGGGTTGTCTGCCTCGGTGTCTGAATCAAAAGCATGTCTCGTGAAAAGGTAACTAAGGAAAATATCTTGTAAAGCAGTACTGTTCTCTGTCTGACAGTGTTTGTGGAGCCATATCATCAATAATTTTGCTTATATGGGGTTTCAAATGGGAGTTTGTAGTCATTTAACTTACAACGCTTCATATTCACCTTTTTATGCAATTAATCCTCCCACAATTTAATCAGGGCTGTATACTAATCAATACTGTGAGTCAGTGACTCTAACCTTTTCTGTTGCAGTTACTTACGCTTACAATACTTTTGCATACATTATACCTATAAGTTTACAAATGCATTATGTTAATGTGACGTTAGCTGTATGCATGTTTCAGAGTGAAATGTCTCATGAGCAATAGCCTTTCTAAATACATCGTTGATCCGGACTTTGGCTTATGACATTGTGCAAAGTTATGTGGATGACAGAATACGTAAGGTCACTTCTCCGGCATTTTACAACTGAACAAACACTATTTCAGATATCCCGCAGAAATGTAACTGTACACACATGTATGAATATCTGATGAAGAGAGAAGTGATTGTTTTATCAGCAGATGGAGTCATTATCGATAATGCCATGTTGCCAGTGGCAGAAAAACCACTGCAGAGTGTCTTTGTGTGGCAGGGCGATAAAGCCCCAGATCATTGGTGAGACAATGTGAAAGTATACTATCCATAAAAACTATACTGATCATGGTTTTTCTAAGTATATGTAATTGTATGTATATATATATATATATATGTCAGTAATTGTCAAATTTAGGAATTTATCGTATTTGTATTTAAATACCTTTATAAATTACTCTAGACTTAATTCTTAAAAGTCAATTAATTTTAATGTGTCATTTGGCAATTCACTGAGAAGTAATGCAGCAGTGTCGATGACAGGGTCTTGTAGTTGCTGTATCCATCTAGAGGTATCCTCGAATGCTCACCTCGACCATACACATGTGTCTTAACATCTCTCTCCTCTGAAGTAGTTATTGAAATCAAATAAATATATTCATTAATCCTTGTAGTATATTTTCATTCAGTATCTTAGAAACTTAGAAAAACCATGACCAGTATAGTTATCATGGATAGTATACTTTCACATTGTCTCACCAGTGATCTGGGGCTTTGTCCTCTTTTTGCTTATTCTAGAGGGCAGATGCCATTGTTGAGGTTGTCCTGTGCAGCTATTCTTCATCTCATATTCTCAGAACTCGACTAGGGCAAACAAGATTGCACCTACATGGTTGCATTTGCCTCCACGCCCTGCCACACAAAGACACTCTGCAGTGGTTTTTCTGCCACTGGCAACATGACATTATCGATAATGACTCCATCTGATGATAAAACAATCACTTCTCTCTTCATCAGATATTCATACATGTGTGTACAGCTAAATATCTGCTGATATCTGAAATAGTGTCTGTCCAGTTGTAAAATGCCGGAGAAGTGACCTTACGTATTCTGTCATCCACATAACTTTGCACAATGTCATAAGCCAAAGTCCGGATCAACGATGTATTTAGAAAAGCTACTGGTCATGAGACATTTCACTCTGAAATATGCATACAGCTAAAGTCATATTAACATAATGCATTTGTAAACTTATTGGTATAATGTATGCAAAAGTATTGTAAGCGTAAGTAACTGCAACAGAAAAGGTTAGAGTCACTGACTCACTGTATTGATTAGAATACAGCCCTGAATAAAATTGTGAGAGGATTAATTGCATAAAAAGGTGAATATGAAGCGTTGTAAGTGTAATGACTACAATCTCCCATTTGAAACCCCCTATAAGCAAAATTATTGGTGATATGGCTCCACAAACACACTGACAGACATAGAACAGTACTGCTTTACAAGATATTTTCCTTAGTTACCTTTTCACGAGACATGCTTTTGATTCAGACATTGAGGCAGACAACCCACGTGTGCGTAGCCACCTATGCAGGTCGTCCGGAAGATTATCCTCCACATTTGGCATTTCCAATTTCACACCTTTTACATCTTTTTAACTAAACTGTCCATCTCTCCCAGTGATGATATTCTGTAAAAATGTGCACACATACCTGAAATGTTTACATAGTTTTACTTTTGCTAACAAAATTCTGGCATGACCATTTACATATTCCTCAATTATCTTTGTACCAAACTGTCAATTGTTTTCCCAGTGATGACATTCTGTCAAGACTCAAGATGTGGACAGATACCTAAAATATTTATCTTTTTTTTTTATTTTGTTCAATTTACAGTGGGGTCAGTGCTATATATATTATATATATATATATATATATATATATATATATATATATATATATATATATATATAATAAATTATCAAAATTCATAAACCAAACAGTACCTACAATACCTGATATTAAAATGACAAATTCTAAATCTCGAAACGCCTATAACTATGTCAAAAATACCGTGCGTGTTATCTGCCCTTGAATAATCTTAAATGACACGGATTTTTGACCTGGCAGAAGATTTCCTAGTTGTGTCATTATGATGCTACATAACAGTGAAATCAATATTATACTAAGCAATACCTTGATTCAGTAATTCATAAAAAATATATCTACACAGATAATTTCACATGGGCCATATTTATCATCATATCTTGATTTTATTTTTGAAGCTGTCGGCTTTACGCCATGATTACGATTGTGGGCCTTTTGAGTTTTGTTTAGCTAGGCTTAGTCTAAGTTTTGGAACATAATACTACAATTATGCTTTAGAAAATTGCCTCAAGCGATACATTTCTATACAATAAGGTTCTACACATCAAGTTAATCATATAATTATAACAACTAAGACATATGGAAAATGCAGCTGCACAAAAAAGTCGAAGATGAAGGCGCTGTCAAACCTGGCGGCAGACGCGTGACTTCACAAGTTGACTTCAACGAGAATCTTGCTGTCAAATAGTATGGCATAACCAGTAATATAATAAGTTGCGGCGCTCTTTGATGACGGATTCACACACTTTGATTATATGCAGTGAAGTCTTTTTCACTACATTTTCTTGTTAGGTAGCCAGTTTGTGATATTGCCAGATCTTGCGAGACACCCGAAAAACACAGGCCTTTTAACATGGGATAATGGCGGCACAACAAACTTTTGACGAGTACAAAATGCACAATGCATTGCGCCGGAAGGGCTTCCCCAGATAATGACGTCATAGTGCACAAGGTCCATTGACAATGGACTGTGAATGAGGCAGTATTTAACACTTTTTATTCATGGTGGAAGTGTAATTAGTTTCTTCGCATGACTGCTAAGCAGACAAGACGTCATTTCCGCTTGCTGATGTTTCGTTGTAATGAGAGGAACATTGCGACGTCTGCATAAAGTGGTGATAATTAAACCTTCAACGTTGCTTAGCAACAAATGCTGGCGATTGCTACTAGGAAATTAACAATAATTATTGTAGCAGCAGTCGATGAAATTGTTGCAGAAGCGCCAATTTTAGATAGAAATTATTCTTTCGGGAAATCGTGGTGCGGTATTGATTGTGTGTTGATTATACGTCGAGCAGTTGAAACGTGAAACTTACAAAATGCGTAATTGAATAAAAGTGCATCCGAAGAAGATTAGAGAAAAGGAGTCATGGCTGTGAAGGTGCGACGGTTTGTTGTAGCAATGACACTCGATATCTGATTCGGTCTTGAATCATTTGTCAAAATGGTATGAATAGTGTGTGAGAAACTGGAATTATACGATCCATGTAGACTTGCTACTCTAGAGTATATGCATATATATATATATATATATATATATATATATATATATATATATATTATGTAATCAATAGTTAACAGCAAGACATTCATAATCATATATCTTCCAAATTACATGCGTACAATCAGTTACATGGGTATCATATGACTTATATACCCACACCCCCACCCCCCGATTATCCAATTAGACTCAATATGAATATGAAGATTGTGAATACCAAATGGAGCTTTACCAACTAGGAAGTCCGCCATCGCTCGAAGGAGACTCCTGCCAGTAGTGTGAGTTGCAAGCGGCACCTTCAGTAGCTCTCACATGGTCCACGGCTTCTCCCCTCAAGGGTTGCCACCAGTTGTTGTCATCAACGCAAGAAGGAAGAAGGCGGAGAAGCAACGACTGACACCAGACCATCCAGCGCCACGTCCATCGAGTAAACAGCTGGCTGCTGGCTGCCGGCTGCCGGCTGCCGACTGCCGACTGCCGACTGCCGACTGCCGACCGACCCAACTGGAGAGCGTTGACAGCCTCACACGTCGGACGACTCTGGAGGTCCAAAGTATCCTCCTATGTAGCTCGACTAGTGCCAAAATACCCCGTTGTGTAGGTTACAGTGTTACACAGTCTTAAGCGATGGCTGACATTTTATTAGAACGTCCTATTTTGTACATTTAACCTGCACTTACATTATGCAGCTAATCCGAATTTGGCGAAAACTTTACGAAAGTAGATTGATACTTTTCTGTTAGGTTATAATGTGACGCGAGGCCACCTGACATCGTCACGTGACTAGATGAGCGCAATGCACGATCCACATCGAGTACGTTACTCTTTGCAACAGCCATTAGTTCTTCGCTGTAGAGTTCGTGATAATCCACTGGTTTCTTTTTTTTTCGACAGTATTCTCCCTGGGCGTTCTGCACAGCGCAGTCCACGAACGTTGGAGTAACATGAAGAAATCTCGCGATACCTTCAACCTCTCGTCCCAAATCTCGCTGGAGGTCTTCGTAGATGATCACGTACACGGGTCCCGTAAAATCTCGCAGCCATGACAGATTCATTACGTGCCACTGGTGGATGTTTCGTTTTGCAAATGACTTCCATTTGTCTGAAATCAAACGAGACAGTCAGAGTTAATGACATCCACTCTTAGTAAAAAATGTGTTATCTCTATGAAGAAACGAATGTGTAAATTTCCCAAATTCAACAAGAAAGGATGGACTAATTACACAGTCGCTTCGCATATCATGTTGCCGCACGAGAAGTATTCGTGGAAATAGGGCACGCAAGTAATTCATGTTTCCGGTGCGATGTTAACGATACTTAACGAGACCATGCCGCCAGCACAACATTTAAATCGATATAGGCCCCAAATTATAACATATGTTCAAATTGCAACTTACGCAGGCATTCATATAGCTCATGATATTACAAATAGGCTTTGGCTGCAATACTGATTGTCTTTAAATGTAATATAAAGTAACAATGGTATCTATCATACGAATTATTACAAAGATAATCACAGTTGCATGCGAAGGTAAGTTTTATACGTGATACGCAGCGCATCAGTTAGAACGAACGAAACGACCGAACGAGCAAACGGGCAAACGAGCGAACGAACGAGCGAACGAGCGAGCGAGCGAGCGAGCGAGCGAGCGAAAGAGCGAACGAGCGAGCGACCGAACGAGACAGCGACCGAGCGAGCGGGCGGGCGGGCGGGCGGGCGGGCGGGCGGGCGGGCGGGCGGGCGGGCGGGCGGGCGGGCGGGCGGGCGGGCGGGCGGGCGGGCGGGCGGGCGGACGGACGGCCGGACGGGCGGGCGGGCGGGCGGGCGGGCGGGCGGGCGGGCGGGCGGACGGGCGGACGGACGGACGGACGAACGAACGAACGAACGAACGAACGAACGAGTCAAGTGTCAGGCCTATCTACCTGTCTGTTAGGTCCAGAGAAAGTCATTTCCTGTGTGAGAGTGTCTGCCTACCGACCCCTCTATTAGGCCTCCATAGAGACAGTTCCAATATAATAGTGTCCAGCCTACCTACCTGTTTGATAGGCCGCCTTAGAGGCAGTTCCTATGTGAGAATGTCCGGCACTATTCAGTCTGTTGATCTCTGAGACAATGGCGTCGAATGGAGAGCGAATGATGAGGATGGCGCGTGCGTAGCTGGGGTTATGTGGCTCAGTAGCAAGCTTGTGGGTCTTGATGACGACCACGGCTCCGTCAAGCAAACCCTCTCCCGGAAAACCGTTTTTCTGCAGAGCAGGATCCCGGTAGACGGCGCCAGTGTACAACCCTGGAAGACAAGAACCATTCAGGAAATCTCATGGGAGTACCAATACTATTTTTCCAGGATATACTGCTGCTGTTGCTGCTACTCTTGGTACAGCTACTGCTGATACTGCTTCTACTGATGTTGCGGCTGCTGTTGACATTACTACTTTGGTACTACTGCTGCTATTGTTGGTTCAGCTAAAGCTGCTACTTCTGCTTATATTGCTGCTACTGTTGCTACTGCCAAAGTTGCTATTGGTGTTATTGTTGCTGATAATGTTGTCGTTGATAGGGTAGCCGTTGATATATGTACTCGTTGCGTTACACTGGTCACATGCACGTGTTAAGCGAAATTAGAAAATTTGAAAAATACGATGAATGTTTCCGCCATCCAACATTACAGATGGCATAAGTATCTTAAGAGTGATATAGAAAAACACGATGTATTGAATTTGTTTTAATATTGCGGTTCGTTAATTCTCCAACCCCGAACGAATTTTGGAGAAAGTCTAAATTCACGATAGTTCTGTTCAAGCTGCGTCACATGCACAATTTAACACCGACAAAATTGAAAATTTTAATAATATACATGGCGTTCGCCCTGTGCAACGGATATCACGCCTAGACATCCACAGGCTATTGTTTCAAAACACAGAATATACTGGTGGTGATTTGACAGCAATGCATTGTATGTCGTGGTTGACTAACATAACAATGACAATGTGGTACCACAATAACTAATCGGATAGAGGACGCTCTGTCACAAATAGGATCTTTGTGCCGTCTGTATCGTATTCTTGACGTGTGTAAAATGCGGCACGGCTTTGCGTAAAATATTGCGGAACGCTGGTTTAAATCATCCTACAATCAGCTGTTGAACTCGCATGAATCCGAAGCCTCACACATAGCTAAATATGGATACACTCTGACATCTCTGTCAATGTGAAGGCATGATATGTACATTAATGTACATTTACAGCCGATGGAACGTGGACTGGTGGCCAGACGACAGGTGTGCTGGCTCGATACCGGAAAGGATGTTTAAAATCATCCACAACTTGCCGTATGCATCACACGAGACTGCTACGTCTTCACGCATAGTTAAATATTGATATCGTATAATACTTCCGTTAATATGAAAGCATAATGTCAACATTAAGGTACATTTACAGTCGATGAAACGTCGCGGGACGTGCGATCGAATTCAGTGCAAAGATGGCGTTGTTTTGGCGGTGCTGTCTATTGAGCATACAATGTCACATGTCATGACATGCCCACACATACAATGTACCGCTGGCTACGCCTGCACAGTCAATAGCTTACCCTTCATATATACGAAAAGGATGATCTAAGCAATCGTTCCACAAAACATGCAAACAAATCCACGTTGTCGGTAGAGGCACTGATACGCACCTAGGGTCTAGTTGCGTATCAGTGCCTCTAGTGACTAACGTGGATTTGTGGAACCCAATTATTCGCGTAGCGTCGGTTAAGTTTGGCCTTTGGCGATAAAGTATGGATAAAGGTAAAATGTGTGAATTACATCATTACTGCGACATGACAATCTAGAACAAACATTACTGCATACATTCAATATTTTCATTTATATTTTTATCATAAAGATATTTTAAAGATAATTTCAACAAAATGTACGACAAAAACATGTGTTCGGGCAGCCATTTTTGACTAAGCAACCTGGAAATGTCAATTGCATAGTCGCGTCTGCAAAACTATCGTTGGTCTGACAACGTCACTTGCCTGTGGCTTGTTGAATGAGATGTCGAACCCAGGTATTACCTGATCCAGCGTAACTGGCTAAAGCCGTCAACGGCAGCGCTTCACGGGCGAAGTGAAGATCTGGACATTCAGCCTCACGTCGGAAAAGAACGAATCTGTCAATTCTTTCTAACATCCAACATGTTGCCTTGACGCAGACGACGAATAATATGAAACGTATGACTACCGATCGAAGGCGCATGGCCGCTGAGTCGAGTGACATGTCTGACGAATTAAACACAATGGACGGACTTGTATGACCGGATATAAGGCGACACCAGCCAACGGTCATATTCGATGACGTATGCACACATCTCTTTTTATTATCGGTGTGGGTGTCAAGTTTTTGTAACTTGACCAACGATCAGTAACTTTAGTTCGGCCAGACAGTGAGCGTAAATCTAATGATAATCTTTATGTGTATAGTGTAATGATATCCATTGCGTTCATAGCGTAATTTTCCTTTAATCGCCTCGTTAGGTTGTTGATATGTAACCTATAAAGTGGGATTGAACTGCAATAACACCAACGGCCACACTAGGCCTACTAGTAACAATATGCTATTCAATTATTACGTGTTTGCTATTATACATGGGCCACATTCAGAGTGATAACAAATGCGTTTTGTGTTTCCTGTTCTTGGAGAAATCTTGGCATAATAACGGATTAACGGACATGAATGGAAACCGAACCCGCCTGGGTGTATTAAACAATTGCTTGCATAAGACAGTCCAAATACATACGACAATCGCCATTACATTGCCCGGGACCATGATCAATTGACCGCTCTATTGATGTTGTAGTAACAATTCAGCAACGCTTCAATTAATGCAGCTAACGTTATTACCATTATTACTATTACTATTATATTTGTTATTATTATATTGTTATATTTTTGGTTATGATTGCGATTGCAATTATTATTATTATTATTATTATTATTATTATTTATAAAGCGCCATATTTCCGGAACCACCCCTTGCTAACGTAATTATTTATGAAATATTAAAAGTTAAATATTATGATTATTATATATTAAAACAAATAATAATAATACGATTGTTTTTACAATTTACTCAATAAAATATATAAATAAATTAGTTTATGAAATACTTTATGTCTTACACCAGTATCCACCATAGCCATTGGCCAGGTACGCGTGCAACTGATTGAACCAGAACAAGAAGGGCGAATGAACCCAATGTTCGCAACGAAAGAGCAGACTTCGAGCCTGGCTTCTTCGACGGCCTTTCATATCCTCTGTCCACAGCGCATAGTCTGGTTAACACGTCGCCCTGACGCCGTAACTAGAGAGTTTGATTCTTGAATAAGAGAACTAGTGTTCGTATCCGGTACTGCTGTGTCGAACCTTGTACACGAAACGTGTCAACTATACATTGCTACAGGTCACTCAGCTGTATGAACGATTAACTGAACATAGACACTGATGGATATTTGTGTACGATTAGTATTCGCGCATTGGTTGCACCGTGGCTGGACGCTTTCCACTGAATTCGAGGTGGTGTGAAACTGAACTAGCCTGTCCGGATGTGAAGTGTACAACGCTTTGAATAATCCCGAGGATAGTGTACAGCGATACTCGTATATAGCTGGTCTCGTATGGGCGTGAACAATAAACTTGACAGTACTTGATACTGACCTACTTTTACTACACAATTGTGTTATTGTTCACACCCAGCTACACTTGATACGCAACAACTCGTCAGCGGCAAAGGATTATATTATTGTAGTTTAAATCAGCGTGCGATATCATATAGCACGTATCATCTCGTGTGTAGTAAGTAGCCACGTTAAATCGATTACAGTTTGCTCGGCAATCCGAGCTTAATGATCATGTTTATGTATGAATTGTGGTATCTACTACGTAACAACTAGAACATCAAATGGACTCAATGGCAGCAGCTATGCACATCACAGTGGATAGACAATTAAATATTAAACGTAAAACAACATGACTGGAGTTAATGTTTATCCGTCCACTCATTCATCGTCTAATCGTGATATGATTATCTCTAAATTCATCGCGGCTAGATCAAGAAGATTCGATCGGCAGGTACAATGTGTTTGTCTTACAAACACTACATGGCGTTTGTCTGTATTCCTATGCGATGTGAACCTATCATATGTTTATGCCTATATGGTCCAATAGTTCTAGCTAAGCAGACGTTTCGTTCAAATGTTGATAGCTATTGAGATCAGTTCACGTTCAGTCACACACACACACACACACACACACACACACACACACACACACACACACACACACACACACACACACACACACACACACACACACACACACACACACACACACACACACACACACACACACACACACACAGACACATACACACACACAAACACACACACACACACACACACACACATACATACATACATACATACACACATAAACAATCCCATACATATATACACTTCAATACATACATACATACATGCATACATACATACATACATACATACATACATACATACATACATACATACATACATACATACATACATACATTCATACATACACATACATACATACATACATACATACATACATACATACATACATACATACATACATACATACATACATACATACATACACACATAAACAATCCCATACATATATACACTTCAATACATACATACATACATACATACATACATACATACATACATACATACATACATACATACATACATACATACATTCATACATACACATACATACATACATACATACATACATACATACATACATACATACATACATACATACATACATACATACATACATACGTACGTACGTACATGTACGTACGTACATACGTACATGTACGTACGTACATACAAAAACGGACACACACCATGCAATCCCGAATAAAAGAAGTTGTTCCTGCTGGAGTCATATTGCAATCAACGCATCCGTATCACACCATGACATCTCCAATGTAGGCAATGTTTACCATTTGAACGTTTCTTACTTTATGTACTTGGTTGATTAATATGTGTACTGTTTGCGTGTGCGTGTGCGTGTATATTATATATTGTAGAGCGCAGTGTCTCAAGGGTAGAGCTTCGGACTCTCGACTACGAGAACCTGTGTTCGAATCGTGTGCTGCGGTGTTAAAATCGTCGGCAAGTGTTTTTCTCACTCTACAATGCTCCAGTTCACTCAGCTGTACAAATGAGTACCTGGCTATTGACAGTGGTGCATATGTGTACGAGCAGCCTTCGCGCATTACTTCAAGCATATCGCTGGATGATTCCCAGAGAAGCCGAGAGTGAACAGGTCTGTCAAAAAAATAAAGTGTAAAGCGCTTTGAACGGTTCTGAGGACTGGATACTGTGCTATATATATATATATATATATATATATATATATATATATATATATATATATATATATATATATATATATATATATATATATATATATATATATATATATATATATATATATATATATATATATATATATATATATATATATATATATATATATTCGCATGCACGCACAAGCGGTCAACACAATGATTGCCCGAACACATGTTTTTTGTCGTATATTTTGGTGAAATTCTCGTTTCACAAATCTTTGTACCAAAAATAAAACTAATTTCAATGAGCAAAATGTATAATGTATGCAGACATGTGTGCTGTTTGTAATGTCATGTTTCATGAGTAACATAAAAAACTGAAATACATCAATTAGGTATCAGTTAAGGTAACGCTCTTAAAACTAATAAAACATGCAGTTGAACTGCGACATAAAAATCAACCGAACGTAACGTAATGCATAGCTATTTTCATACCATATCTGCGCAACTGCGTTTTAATAATATAACTAATCACCAGGTGGCGACTCTCATGCCAGTATCCACATAAAGTCTAGATTAAATGGCTTATCATTCATACTACGCTAACTGCACATAACTGTAAGGAAAGATCGTAGGGAAAAAACAATCATAATATGCCTGAGCAATGCAACCAAATATTAATTCTGGTGGAAATTCCGAATAGAAGAAGACGTATCATGTTCCTGCTGCAATCATATTGCAATCAACGCATCCTTAGAACATCATGACATCTCCAATGTAGGGGGACTTGTTTACCATTTGAACGTTCCTTACGTTATGTACTTGGTTGATCAATCTGTGTACTGTTTGCGTGTGCGTGTGTGTGCGTATGTGTGTGTGCATATGTGTGTTGAAGTGCCGGTGTGCGTGTGAATATGTGGTAATAAAAATAGTAATTATTATTATTAATTTATTCAACCGCCGTTGCCGGAGAATAAACAGTAAATACTATATATATATATATATATATATATATATATACATGTTCATACATGCATTCACATACAAAAGACACGGTGAACAATAAAATGTCTGATAAAATATACAGCAACAATATATACAGTTAATATATATATATATATATATATATATATATATATATATATATATATATATATATATATATATATATATATATATAGGTATCATCATCATCGTCATCATCATTATGCAATCATAGTGTTCCGTAGTTGGGCCAAAGCCTCAGCATGTTGCTTCCACATCTGCCTATCTTGCGCTATCCTCTGCCAGATGATACCCTTCCAGTAGTCGTCTAGTTCGTCTTTCCAACGTCTCACCAGTCTTCCTTTAGGTATTTTTCCTTTCGTAGGTTTTCCAGTTCGTGATACGCAATGTGCATCGGTTATCTCGTATCCTACTGACGTGCCCTGCCCAGGTCCACTTCCGTTTTCTGACACGTTCAATCACGTTTGTCACCATGCCTTTTCTCTACCCAGATGTTTGTTTGTCAGTCCCTGTATGTCAAGTTTAACATACTCCTTTCCATCTTTGTTTATGCGCGGCTAGCTTGTTCTTTGCACGGGTGGTGAGTGCCCATCTGTCCGCGCTGTATGTCATTGATGAAATTACACATGAATTGTAGATTTGTCTCTTCAAGCACGTTCCGATGTTACCCTTGAATACGCGGTGCTTGGAGAATGCTGTTCACCCGGCTGCGAGTATATAATCAATACAAAGACAAGTGTGACGCTGCTCTCAACAGCCGGACAATTCTGCATAAATCCTTCTGAAATTAGCCGTTAACTAATGCCAGGATGTGTCTTGGCACCTACCTTGTTCACTCTCTTTCTGTAAGCATTACTGTCAATGGTTTCCGAACACATTAATGCAAGATTTTTCATCCGCAATATATCTGACAGAAATATATATTTCAGTTGGCTAGACTAAAATCAAGCATAACAACTCCAGAACTTTGCATTCGTGATCTACTATTTCAGACGATGCTGCTATCATTGCACATACACAAGAAGACACCAGAGAGAGTTGTAAACACTTTGAAGAAGCTGCCACTCTGCTTGGACTTAGAATCAATCACTCTACTGAAATCAGTTAAGAACTCCACCTATCTGGGTAGAACTGTTGTTACATCTGACAACACCATTGATGTGGACAGTAACAACCGCATGTGTTCTCCTCTGGATTCTGGAAGATATGGTCACAACATGGTATTAGTTTTCACATAGTGCAAGATGTATAAGCAATTATGTTTCCAACACTACTATATTCAGCCGAGCCATACACTCTCTGCCATCGACACATTAGAAAACAAACTTCTCCTGCATCTACGACAAATCCTCGTGGTCTCATGGAAAGACAATATCCCAAATGTTGACGTCCTGAGACAGGCTAATGTGGCCAGCATAAAAGCCACTCTACCCGCTTCCTAACTCAGTTGGACTGGACATATCACCGATGTGAATGACAGCAGACTCCCAAAGGCGGTATTCTATGGGGGGGGGGGGACCAAAGGGAAACGTTTTCATGGCGGACAACGTCTGCGATACAAATGTGTAGTCAAAATTAAAAAAATCACAAGGGAGACTCTTATACAAGGTAGACAACAGTGGATGCAGGCCAATCACGAAGGATATAGCCATATTGAAGAAAACATATCACAAAATTACCAGCATGATCAGAATCCCCGACAAGGGCTTCCAGATGCTTGTGCACCTACCGTCTTCTGTACCAACTTTGGCAGAGGCTTTGCAGCTCCGATCAGATTAATATCACACCAACGAGCAAAACACATGGACGAAACCCTACAGTTATTGTCATTAGTGAAAGAGACTACCAAGCCCATAACATTACTGTCTGCACTTTGGTAGTTTGTTGGTGACATGGTTGGCATCATTACCGATTGCCAACGATTAAACACATTACCAAGTACATAAAGTCATTCATCTTCATAAATATATGTATCGTCAAGCCTCCACTTTGGTTTTTAGTATAACGGAATTTTTCCAACAATCGCTCATTTCGATTTTTCAACCCCAAACTTGAATCCCTATCTTTTACTGTGTACTGCACACATATCAAACAGGGTTTGCGTATCGTGTACATGTGTTGGGAATACGGTAATATCATCAGCATAAGCCATATAAGTGTACAGTGTATCCTATTCTGATGCTCTCTCTGTCTCTCTGTCTCTCTGTCTCTCTGTCTCTCTGTCTCTCTGTCTCTCTGTCTCTCTGTCTCTCTGTCTCTCTGTCTCTCTGTCTCTCTGTCTCTCTGTCTCTCTGTCTCTCTGTCTCTCTGTCTCTCTGTCTCTCTGTCTCTCTGTCTCTCTGTCTCTCTGTCTCTCTGTCTCTCTGTCTCTCTGTCTCTCTGTCTCTCTGTCTCTCTGTCTCTCTGTCTCTCTGTCTCTCTGTCTCTCTGTCTCTCTGTCTCTCTGTCTCTCTGTCTCTCTGTCTCTCTGTCTCTCTGTCTCTCTGTCTCTCTGTCTCTCTGTCTCTCTGTCTCTCTGTCTCTCTGTCTCTCTGTCTCTCTGTCTCTCTGTCTCTCTGTCTCTCTGTCTCTCTGTCTCTCTGTCTCTCTGTCTCTCTGTCTCTCTGTCTCTCTGTCTCTCTGTCTCTATGTCTCTCTGTCTCTCTGTCTCTCTGTCTCTCTGTCTCTCTGTCTCTCTGTCTCTCTTTCTCTCTCTCTCTCTCTCATTTGTATTTCGTTGTTACCTGACAATACATTTGTATTGCGAACGGCCACAATTATCTAATTTCGCCCTGATGTCGACATAAATCCATAATACAATTGCATATAATGCGCACCTGTCTAAAAGCAACACTTGCACACATTCGTAATTGGACGTTCGTCATCAATCATTTACATGCGGAACACGGTTCAATTCGAACATGTATTACGCACTTCCTGTACAACGTTGTATTATAACACATCACGCTAGTTCCAACTGGATATTATCTTTAAGTATCTCCACTTACGTGCGACAACAAGTTGCGGCAATGGTCGATACAAACACATAATTTGTGTGCTCAGCGCAACTTAATTGATGACGTTGATATAACCAGCTTTCTTCACTGCGCATTTTATATTGTCGCGTAGCCAATGCTCACGGCGGATTGCAGTGGCATATGCGTGCTCGCGAACGAGTACTAATTAACGCACGCACATGTATGGGAAACCCGGACAATATGGGAGAGTTAACGTTCCGTTGTTCTTCGCACCCACACTTTGCGCATTATGGTAACAGTTTGTTGTGTATCGCCCAAACACACCAAAAACACAACATCGTATTGTTATTTTGTTGACATAATTATATTTTGATAAATCCCGTTTTACCAGCACAATTCCCATTTTACCCGCACATACGGGTAAAATGGGATTTTGATCCGGGAACTATGGGATGCATATTTATTTGTGTCATTCGCTAATGTGACGTGGTCCTATACGTATTCAGAATAGTTATTTTAAATAGCTGATATATTAGAACTAGTAAATTACAATACTAATAACTAGGATATGCGTTATGGTAAGGTCACATAAGCAAAATGTCATATTTCTTTGTGTTTTGACTGCCGAACCTTGGGCAGATTACTATTCCTGTATAATTATGTTATCCATAGACCTCACATCTTTATGTAACTTAGTGAGCTACTACTAGTTGAATTAAGCCATCTACAAAAACAGGCATAGTGTCAAAGTAAATTGCATTTTTAATGTGTTTCGATGACAAGTACAAAACAAGACGGCATAACATGCATAGCTGTTGCAAACCAGTGAACATTAAACATCTCAGAGTCCTATGGACCTTTAGCAAAGGCCGGATCTAAAACAGTCAACGTGCTTGAATATATTATGGTGTGTAATACTTATTCAAAGACATTACTTAGTCGAAACTTCCGCTGGTCATTAAACAGGTATCATGTCTGGTAAACACGGGTCACGCACACACGTACATACGTACACACGTACGTACTTACATACACACATCGCACATTGCTTACCACACTTCACACAACACACTCACACACTCACACATATAATATCACACATCACACATCTAATAACAAACATCACAACACAAAATCACACACAGTACATCAAAGATTACACATCACATATCACACAACAAACATCACTTATGATTCAACACACATCACACTCCACTTATCTGCCTGCCTGCTTGCCTGCCTGCCTGCCTGCCTGCCTGCCTGCCTGCCTGCCTGCCTGCCTGCCTGCCTGCCTGCCTGCCTGCCTGCCTGCCTGCATGCCCGCCCGCCCGCCCGCCCGCCCGCCCGCCCGCCCGCCCGCCCGCCCGCCCGCCCGCCCGCCCGCCCGCTTGCCCGCCCGCCCGCCCGCCCGCCCGCCCGCCTGATCTGACTGCCTGATATGACTACCAAGCTGAAATGTATGCAAAGTAATACAGTAAAGGTGTACATTCACCCATTCACCCATTCACCCATTCACCCATTCACCCAGTCACCCAGTCACCCAGTCACCCAGTCACCCAGTCACCCAGTCACCCAGTCACCCAGTCACCCAGTCACCCATTCACCCATTCACCCATTCACCCATTCACCCATTCACCCATTCACCATTCACCCACTCACCCACTCACCCACTCACCCACTCACCCACTCACCCACTCACCCACTCACCCACTCACCCACTCACCCACTCACCGACTCACCGACTCACCGACTCACCGACTCACACACTCACCCACTCACCCACTCACATACTCACCCACTCACCCACGCACCCACGCACCCACGCACCCACTCACCCACTCACCCACTCACCCACTCACCCACTCACCCACTCACCCACTCACCCACTCACCCACTCACCCACTCACCCACTCACCCACTCACCCACTCACCCACTCACCCACTCACCCACTCACCCACTCACCCACTCACCCACTCACCCACTCACCCACTCACCCACTCACCCACTCACCCACTCACCCACTCACCCACTCACCCACTCACCCACTCACCCACTCACCCACTCACCCACTCACCCACTCACCCACTCACCCACTCACCCACTCACCCACTCACCCACTCACCCACTCACCCACTCACCCACTCACCCACTCACCCACTCACCCACTCACCCACTCACCCACTCACCCACTCACCCACTCACCCACTCACCCACTCACCCACTCACCCACTCACCCACTCACCCACTCACCCACTCACCCACTCACCCACTCACCCACTCACCCACTCACCCACTCACCCACTCACCCACTCACCCACTCACCCACTCACCCACTCACCCACTCACCCACTCACCCACTCACCCACTCACCCCCTCACCCCCTCACCCCCTCACCCCCTCACCCCCTCACCCCCTCACCCCCTCACCCCCTCACCCCCTCACCCCCTCACCCCCTCACCCCCTCACCCCCTCACCCCCTCACCCCCTCACCCCCTCACCCCCTCACCCCCTCACCCCCTCACCCGCTCACCCGCTCACCCGCTCACCCGCTCACCCGCTCACCCGCTCACCCGCTCACCCGCTCACCCGCTCACCCGCTCACCCGCTCACCCGCTCACCCGCTCACCCGCTCACCCGCTCACCCGCTCACCCGCTCACCCGCTCACCCGCTCACCCGCTCACCCGCTCACCCGCTCACCCGCTCACCCGCTCACCCGCTCACCCGCTCACCCGCTCACCCGCTCACCCGCTCACCCGTTCACCCGTTCACCCGTTCACCCGTTCACCCGTTCACCCGTTCACCCGTTCACCCGTTCACCCGTTCACCCGTTCACCCGTCCACCCGTCCACCCGTCCACCCGTCCACCCGTCCACCCGTCCACTCGTCCACTCGTCCACTCGTCCACTCGTCCACTCGTCCACTCGTCCACTCGTCCACTCGTCCACTCGTCCACTCGTCCACTCGTCCACTCGTCCACTCGTCCACTCGTCCACTCGTCCACTCGTCCACTCGCCCACTCGCCCACTCGCCCACTCGTCCACTCGTCCACTCGTCCATTCGTTCATTCGTTCATTCATTCATTCATTCATTCGTTCATTCATTCATTCATTCATTAAAAGTGGCGCATTCGAATGTACAATACAGTACAAGACAAACATCCCAATGAAACGTCTTCGCAGTCTTATGAGCCAATTGTACTTCAATGTCGGAGTGTAGCGGATGTTCTTACATGCATCAATATCAATGTCTACATGCGATTCTCAAATCTTGCTTAAAACATAGTAAATATTACCTGCGCGTATTTCAAACTCTACTGTTTGTGTACAGAAGCTTCTTGAGAGGAAAATAATAACATTTGTATATGCTTACTCTATACGTGAATGGATATTGGGTATAGGGTTATGGGTAATTATATGAGTAGTCTCAAGTACTGATACTACGTGGTTGAATACTGCCCAAGGAAGCCGGCGTGCTGCTAGATTAAACATCTCTAACAGGATGTAAGGCATAAAACATTCTGAATAGTCCATAATGTCGATAATGCATCATATAAAACACACCTGTTATTGTGTGTAAGTGGAGTGCAATTAGCAACGGTATTGCAGTAATGGAATTACTCGGATTACTAATGGGATTGACATTATCATGAAATATGCTTGCACAAACATCCATATTCATGCCCGTGTCAGTATTAGCGACAGCTGTCCAATGGCGATGCGACATAAAACACTTGACCCAATGCAGCCTAAAAGACTAGCCATAATTACATCAGTGTGAACAACACAGCGCTATGCATTCGAATCGTTCTTCTTTTGGCAACTGATTTGCTGATGGTGTATTGTACACACGTGACACTTACAACACGGTATAACGGACACCAATGTATAAAGAAACGTTTCAAGCAAAATACAGGTGGGTTTCAAGAAACGTTGACTGAAGAGGCTGAATACAACCGTAGATCTGGTCCAAACGGTTGACTTGAAGTGTGTTCGGTAGTGAAGGCGTATCGATTCACCACAACAACAAGACTATGTGTCACGTTAAACTATTTCGTGCTGCCTTTCCCGCGGAAGATCGAACTGGTCAATGACAAGTTAATTGTACAATCATAGCAACACATAACGTCGAACAACGCCGTGGCATCACGAACGGTTTCTAAGCAACTTGTTAGTTAGCTTCACTACACTGCTGTAATTACGAACGAAAGACCAATTCAGTGTCAACAGTGTGCTGATCTGTTGCCATTTGGCGGATATTGAATCGGGTTGTTAACCAGAACCAACATGGATACACTCAACGCAACAACACAGATGAACAACTCAACATTTCTGCAGAGTGTGAACAGACACAGTAGGGACTTAGCTACGAACACGCTATCTCACGAAGTACAGTATCGCCACGTTGTCTTACTTGTTGTCATTTTACTAGGTTTACCTGGCAATTTTCTTGTTATTACAGTGTACATCGGAAGAATGACAACATCAACTAGTGTATACATGTTTGCGTTAGCCATTGCTGACACAACGATCTGTATATGTGCTATTGCAATAATGTTTTCTTATGCTCACATGGTGACAAGAATAGTGTTTATTATCATACTTAGTACAACGATAACATTTTCAATGTTCCTTTTGGTTTTTGTGTCTATTGAACGTCTGATTGCTGTTAGACGGCCTCACACGTTCAACATGAATCCAAGACGAGCGAAGATATATCTAATTGTATTTCTCTCATGTGCAGTGCTGTTCACCATAATGACCGTATTTGCGAGATTTATGAAATTTACGAAGTTTGGCGATATCTTAAAAATAAGTGTGCTCGTTGGTAGCGCACTAATCATGGTCACGTGCTATGCGCTGATTGGTCTGACGCTGTTGAAAACTGCGGTGACGTCACGCAACAAAATAACTGTTATCAATATGGGAGTTATGATGCAAAACAATTGTCCATACAACGTTACTCTGACGTGTTCAAATATGCAAAATGACGTAACACAGTCAACGTCAGCGAATGCTATTGCCAAACTGAAAGCGAAACAAGCAAAGCAGTTAAAAAGTATTTATTTGCTGTTTGTTATCACTGTTGTGTTTGTTGCGTGTTGGCTGCCGACGTGGCTAAGTACCGTGGGAGTAAATGTGTCTAATGACCTCACTCGAGTATATGTGGTCAACTCAGTTGTCAACCCGTTCATCTACGGCGTGGCGAGCGCAATGTTCCGGGAAGACGTGCGACAGTTGTACCGCCAGACACGGGCCAAACTGTGTGCTTGTTACACTTGAGTGTACGCGTATGTATGTGTGTGCCAATGTGTATGTGGGTAGGTGTCACGTGTGCTATTTGAATATGTTATCCCATTTGAGAAAGTGGAAAAGCAGTTACGCAAACCAGACACGAACAAAGCACCGGACCCGGATTCTCCACCAAGCTGGGTCATTAAAGAATAATCTGACTTGCTAGCCGGCCCAGTCGCCGCACTGCCTCAGCTTACTTTGAAAGGGGCATGTTCCACGTATATGGCGTGCTGCATACGTCATACCGTTCTGAAAAAGAAATCGAAATGAAAGAGTTCGTTTTGAAATGGGTATGGGGCATTGTTCAAGAGAGAGTTGATCCAAACCAACACGGTTCCATTAAGAAGTCGCCCACTATATATGCCCTCGTTGACTTGCTGCATAATGTTACCAGACTCCCAGGCGCAAATCTCCCGGAAGCAGCCGATGCAGCGTACCTGTGGACGATCCAAAATAACATGAACACACAAGTAAATGGGACGTGCACGTTAATGAAATAACACCAAAACCAGGCAAGAACTTGTTTCTATTGCTACTACACAAACGATCAGGCATTCCCGTTGATGACCTTCTAACGGTATATATATGATTGTGATCCGGTCTACACTTGAATATGCATGTCCAGCATGGTCGATCTCACTCACATTGGATCTCCGAAGAGATATGGACTGAATAGAAAGACGTGCTATGAACATCACGTATCCGAACACTCCCTATATAGAAGTATTAACGAAAGCACAGCTGATTTCCCTGAAAGAGAGACGTGAGCTATGTGAACATTTGTTGACATAAATCGAACAACCGGAACACAAAACTGCACAAGGTACTTCCAAGCGCAAGTACTACAACACATGCACGATGTCGTACTCGATATTCTTTATCCAGAGTAAAAACCAACAGGACAAATAAATGTTTCATTGTCTTGTGTATGTTCAATAAAATTAAAATAAATCACAGTGACTCTTGTAATAAAATACGTGCATGTTGGTATGATATATGTATGTGTGTATATATGTGTGTATATATGTATTCGTCTGTGTATATGTGTATCTGTATACATAGGTCTGTATATATACATATGTATATGTATATTTATATGAATTATGTATGCAAATACAACATATTGGAATACCTTAATTGTTCTACACTTAATCACTTTATATTTATTATTTAGTAGTTTTAGCAAGTTTAGTCAATAATCACATATACTATTTTGAATGTCATAAATTCGTTTTATTGAAACATATTGTATATTGTGTACATTATTTATATATATACGCTAATGTCTTAAAGTACATTTTATTTCAATATATATTGACAACTGTATTTTGCATGTTTTATGTACTATTACAATCTTTGTGATTGCCCATTGTGAAATAAACTATTATCATTTAACAATAAAATAAGTGCATGTGTGTTCGTAGCATTTTAATTTTGTATTGTCAACTTTCGTGAATTGATGTTACATTACGTCACGAATTAAGAAGAAGAGGAAACCAGTGCTTTCATATTGTAATTAGCAGTTAATAGTAATATTTGTATGCAGTGGTATTTAATCAGTCATCACCCTCCCGTAGCGAGATTGATATGTATTGGCGTTATACCTGCCCATGTTATGCGATGTCAATTTAGGAAGAACGTTACTAAGATAAAGAATATCGTTATATATATATATATATATATATATATATATATATATATATATTTTATATATATATATATATATATAATTTTATATACATATATATATATATATACTTTTATATACATATATATATACTTTTTATATACATATATATATATATATATATATATATATATATATATATATATATATATATATATATATACATGAATATATATAGAGGAAGGTCACAACGACAAGCCACATACATGTCGTCAGCCAGTTGCTGCAAAAGTACCGACAATATAATGTATCGTCTGCATCGTCTCCGTCAACTACGAAAAGGCTTCCGTCTCATGGCAGAATCCAGCAGTACTGACACCGCTCGCTTCATGATCAAAGGGATGGACATGTTAGTAGAACGGCTGAAAGACATCTCCACCAATAACTCTATGACAGTCCACTTTCACAAAGAAAACAACAAATTAACATAAGGACAGGTGTATGATAGTAAAACACCACACAGCTACAGCGATCTATGGCAACATTTTAAAGCACATTCTGAAGATTGGTTGGCTACAGAGAGAGAGTGGTGGATATCTCTATTCGAGTGTTCTTCTCCCCCTAAGTTATACGTATGAAAATGTGCCCAGATAAGTTATAGTAATACTAATTTAATCAGGTCTGTCATGATGTCAGGTGCATAATGTTACTTCCAGTCTTTATATAGAAACCCGTCGGCCGCAATATAACGACAACGTCACAATACGTACTACGAATGAGAATATCAGTGATGTCAGAAGGGCGTTTTTGAATACAAATATCCAATAACTTCACTCTGCAGATTAGCCAAATTCATCCAATGGCGATGCATCTGAAGATACGTGAGGCGTTGCTGAACAGCGCTACGTAGAACGACCACATCTAGTAGAAAAGCTGCTCTTGTTTAAAATACTGTATCAGAGTTAGCGTACAGTATGTGACACAACCATTAAGCTAACGACGGGACATAACGAAAGAGAGCTTAGTAAACAACCGTGCAAAGGAAAGGAAACATTGGCTTGGAGAAACGTGGCCTGAAAAATCGCAGGCGTGAGAGAACCGTAAAACTACAGAAACATAGTGAAAACTGATTGAGGATTATTCGTGGATCAAGCATCCTCGACTCAGACCAAGAACACTACAAGTCGAAGATTACTCGTGGGTCAAGCCGCCTAGACTCAGACTAAGAACACTACAAGTCCAAGATTATTCGTAAGTCAAGCAGCATCGACTCAGATCAAGAACAGTACAAGTCCATGTTACTCTTCAAGAATCTTCATGGAATACTAATTCTGACTAACTTGTCAAACTGTTAGTTGCCCTGATTTGAACTGTAAATATTGTTCGTGCGAGAAACGCTTTTAAAAGAGAATATATACCTGCTGTGTTTTGTGAAACTTTGATTGGTCTTTGTTTATGGGAGAGAACTGAGAATTGACGAGAACATTAACATAACGTGTTGAGCAATCACATGTATATAAAACATCGACCTCGTCGCGTCAAGAACGGATTCTACACGTGTTTTCTGGTACGATCTATCTGATATTGATACGATAATACACAACTCAACACAAGCACCTGAAATATCTGCATGTGGATATGTTGCCATAAGACGGGTATTGAATTGTGACGCCCCGATATGGATATACTCAACTCTTCAACAGTGTCAAACAATTCAGCATTTGTGCCGAATATTCTCAACGACAGTTCTGAGATAACGAGGAACATCACCTCTCAAAAAGTATTGTATCACAGCTATGTTTTACTGTGTACCTTTTTACTGGGTTTACCTGGCAACGTTCTCGTTATTGTTGTTTACGTCGCAAACATGAAAACCTCGACTAGGGTATACATGTTTGCATTGGCCCTGGCTGACACGGTGATCTGTGTTTCTGGAATTGTCATAGCACTTCCGTTTTATAGCGCAACAACACCTCTAATCATACTAAGAATGATGATCAAGTTCTCTATATTGATTTTGGTATTTGTATCGATTGAACGTCTTATCGCTGTTAGAACACCGCACTCGTTCAACGTGAATCCAACACGAGCGAAAATATATATAATTGTCTTTCTCTTATGTGCAATTGCACTCACAATTATGGAAATATTTGCGAGACGAATTCAATATTTACACGTTGTCACGATCGTAAAAGCGAGTGTTCTCGTCGCTAGTGCCGTAATCATGATAACTTGCTACACATTAATAGGAGTCACCCTGCTAAAAAAGGCAATTGAGTCTCGCAAGAAAATTGCAGGCAACAAGATAGTGTCTTATACTCAAAACAGCAACCCGTCCAACACCACTCTGACGTTTGTGAGTGCCCACGATGACGTTGTCCAGGCACCGCAAATAACCGCTGTATCTCATAATTCCGCGAAACAATCTAATAACGTGAAACGTATATTTTTGTTATTCGTTATAACCGTTGTATTTGTGATTTGCTGGATGCCAACATGGCTTCGTAACTTGGGCGTGAACGTCCCTAGAAACGTACAACTTGTATATGTCGCAAACTCTGTCGTCAACCCGTTCATCTACGGCGTGGCGAGCGCAATGTTCCGGGAAGACGTGCGACAGTTTTACCGCCAGACACGGACCAAACTGTCTGCTTGTTACACTTGAGTGTATGTGCTTGCGTGCGTGCGTGCGTGCGTGCGTGCGTGCGTGTGTGTGTGTACGCGCGAGCACGTTCGCGTATGCACGCGTGTGTGTATGTGTGTATATGTGCGTGTCTAAGTGTGTATGTATGCATGTGTGTGTGTGTATGTGAGGAGGTGTATATGCATGTGTATGTGTATGTATATGTGTGTGTTTATGATTTGTTTTATACAATTATCCTATGCGAATAGTTATGCATAATATAATACTGTGGTGGAGAAATTGTAATTCTGATTTTCTGAGGCGTAAGGATGCAATGATTATGAAACTAAACCCAAAACAATCAGTGTAAAATCATTCTGCGTGTGATCTTGTCGTACACTTTTTTGTTGTGATTTTATTGTTACTTCTTGGTTGATTGTAGTTGAGTTATACTTGAGTGTGTCGAAGTCGTCCTGTCGAGTTTAGAGTTTTATGTCGTTTTCTTAGAATCAGTTGTGTGCCCTGAATAAAAACACGGCTTTTTGTCAAGGTTTGTCGGTCTTGTCGTGGACTGTGGTGGTTTTAATGTTGCAAATCGTGTAGGCTGGTGAAAGTGTGAGAAAAATAGACGTAGTGATCTCGCCAACATGGTATCAGTTGTAAATATAATATAAGGATTCAATTCAATACATCTTTATAGTTGGTAATACGTCCATGACATGTATGCATTAGTTACCACTGCGCCGGCATGCGTTTTGCGAACGTGTCTTGCTGTGTATGTTGTTGTTTACATTGTAAACGTAACATAAGGAAAGAAAAATGTATTCAATTGTCTATATCACACACACACACACACACACACATATATATATATATATATATATATATATATATATATATATATATATATATATATATATATATATATATATATATATATATATATATATATATTAAACTGAACGGAAAAACAGACCCGGTAACTTGGTCAAAACGGTGAAACTATGTGTCAATCCAGCTAATAATACATGCAACCGTTATAAATATGTATTCAATAACCATCTCTTCAGAGAAATCGTAAAAGGGAAGAGATTACTTCACGGATTTATTTACACTGGACGGCTGTCTCCGGGTTCAAGGTCGTTTGAGTGGCGCAGCAAGGTCATCTCGGCATGAGATGTACTGCTTTCTTCCGGTTGTCTGCTGGTAGCCACAGATGACATGAGGAACACATAATTAATTTAAGCATATCGACGAAGTCTTCCATAAAATGTATGTTTAACCAAATATGTGCAAATACATGTTTTTGGGAAGAAGTTGGTTTGAGTGAAGTATTGTGTATATTTACAATTTTATTTTGCGAATTTGCATTAGCACAAAGTGGAAGAGTGTCAGTCAGTATCATAGCTATAAACAGTAGCGTTATGACTGTAGCAATATCTAGCAATCACGGAACTTTGCTCTGTAGCTTATCATATACTAATTATTAAATCATACGTTTTTATATTAACATGATAATTCAGATTTTTTTTTTAACCCAGCTTTTTTGGTTTGGCATCGGCAGTTCACCATGCTTGTTTCTCTGCACGACAAGTTTGTAAACACGGCGGCTACCGCTAGGACAAGATACAGTAAGGAGGAACATTTTCTATGTAGGTTATTAAATATGGAAATATGTAAAAGCATGTTATATAATACGAATTCAAGCATCAGTTGTTGATATTCCCTTTAATAATAATTTATTTGGTAAAATAAATAGATTTTTACAGATATTATGAAGATGTAAACAAGTATTGTTAGCTAAAGCTATTGTAAAATAATATGAAACATTTAGATGCTAATCAGAGTGACGTACTTTGAGTAATTTTCCGTTATGTCCCAACCTTGCGTATTAACCACTAGCAATGTGACAGCCGTATGGCCCGTGTCATAAAGGCAAAACCATGTTTGTCTAGCTATGTGCATAACAGTTTCAATACATACTATATTATTATTTAGTGAAAGCATAAACAAGAGTGTATAAAACATGACGGCGAAGCTCATTCAGACCTCCACGAAACCTCTGGCTTCATGTTTTACATAACATGTTATTCGTGTTGAACAGTAAGAAAAATAATACTTGTTCCCGTTGATGACCATTGTTTGCATTACAGTATAGCACAATAATTTATTATGACGCTCATTTCGACCCAAAAGCTATCCTTGTAAACAAACATGTTCTGAATACGTAGAAAGGGTCCGCCACGATACCACGATACGCCTTGTTAATTAACTGCCAGCTTTCCGCGGGAATCAATGTGCAGATGGGTTTTAATCCGCATTTTTACTACAAATGTATTTTATTTATTTATTTATTTAATGTTGTCAAATGCTACATGCATACTTAAACTTTATGTTTACGTGGAAAACGAATTTTAGTTTAAGTTTTGTTTTTATGCCTTTTAACAGTGAGCTGTTTACTAGATATTATGTTTTTTGTGACCCATGATCGTTAGGAATATTTGGTAGTAAAACAGCTCTCACATATGATCCATTTAATATATTGGCTAGAATATATATATATAATATATATATATATATATATATATATATATATATATATATATATATATATATATATATATATATATATATATATATATATATATATAAATAACCTCAACAAATTATTATTTTATGTTACGTTGAAATCACATAACTAGTTGACTAATATAATAATTGGCAGCAACAACACTATTTTGCTATAACTAATTCAGACATGTTTTCGGTAACTTTTCATAAAGGTGAAACTACTTAAGATATTTATATTGTCAACTAATTATGTAACCAAACCATGAAACCTTAGTAATTGATTAAATTGATAGTAATATGCCTGTCAAGGAGTAATGTGTGAAGTGCATTGATTAGTCATGAGGATGTTTATTGCGCTATATGAAAACTTACCTGTTACCTCTGCATAAAGGAGGCCAAATATAACTACTAACTGGGAGACATGGGGCCGAACAGATTTTCACGAGTACAAGTAGGAGTGCATTGCTGACAGATGAGTATAAGTAGGAGTTCATTGTTAAAATCTGAGTACAAGTACGTATACAATGGTAAACGATACAATATCAATATATTAAAGATCAATGGGAATCAGAGCATGAAAATATCCTATCCTGCATATAAGATTTTTCTAACTAGGCTAATATATCTTCCATATATATATATATATATATATATATATATATATATATATATATATATATATATATATATATATATATATATCTGTTATACCCTGCTGATGCTTATACTGGCAGAGATTTGAGCTTGTTTGCAGAAATAATAAACAAGAGTTCTTGTTGTTGATAAAGGTCATTTCATAAATTTACTCAGGATGTATACAAACTCCTCAAGGCAAAAACATTATAGATTCAATTAGTAAATGCAATATTAGCAAATGTGGGATGTTCAAACAAATGTTCCTCCACCATAGTAACAAATGACAAATGATGCAAGTAAAGAACAAGAAATAAATGCAAAGCTAGCGATGACGGCAGCCAACGCAATAGTATATAATACAGAATAGATGTAGACTAAGCTGATCTATCAAATCGAAGTGCATAAACCAATAGGCAGATGTACATAGCACAAACGAAACATTAAGATTGTGTACGTAAAAGGAGCGAGATGGTGGTAGCCGTGGGGCAGGATGGAGGGATTGAACATTCGATCTTCCTTTGTACTGTGACATGTGTTAACTTGCGTTAACGAAAATTTCAGTACAAAGGGATCGAGCCTCGTTCTGAGGGTAACTGGTCGCGTCGGCAGCGTTACCACGTCGGCGGTGAAATCTCTGGACGCCTCGGCGAAATCCTTGGACGCGTCGGCGAAATATTTTGGACGCGTCGGCGAAATCCTTGGAAGCGTCGGCGAAATATTTTGGACGCGTCGGCGAAATCCTTGGACGCGTCGGCGAAATATTTTGGATACGTCGGCGGCGTTTTGGTCGTCTCGGCGGCACACGATTGGTCGCCTCGGCAAGGATACCACTTCGGCGACACATTTTTTTGACACTTAGACATATAACATTTGTTGCCTCGGTAGGTAGTCTTTTCGGGGAAATGTGTTTTCACGATGTTGTTTATATCAGTCTAGATCCAATGGCATGCGTCATATAGATAAATAAATGAATTGTAAATAAAAAGTTGAATTAAATTATGACTATTTATAACAAACGAAAGCCTTTTAAACGACACATTGCGGAGTTGCGGACTTGGGAATCTAGGGCATTTCAAATCGCTAAACCTCGGCATATAGCATTTGTCGCGTCGGTAGGTAGTCTTTTCGGCAAAATGTGTTGTCATGATGTTGTCTATATCACTAATAGCTGCATTTCGTTCGTCTAGCTCTTTGTCACCTCGGTAGGTAGTCGATTCGGCGAAACTATGGTATGCGTTATATCACTGATAGCTGCATATTGATTAATGATTATTCGACGATATGATGCTGAGTAGTTAAGAAAATATCGGACAAACAGCGTGGTCTGTTGCAGTAATAACAGCAAGTACACGTGTACTCGTATCCCTTGTAGTAACTGCTGTGTTATTTAGGGTGACCCTACTTAGAATCCCTTTGTTCATGCTCAATCAAATTTAGGCCGAGTAAACTTGGAACAAAGTGCTCTTTGTTTTACGTTGGCATTAGTCACGTTCGCCGATGGCTTCATTGTTAAGACCTCCAGTCAATTTATTGTCAAGTTAAATAATTACACTAAACAAAATTGCTAATAAGACAGTAAATACAGTATGCTAAACGAGTGTAAAAATGTATACAGGATAATATATATATATATATATATATATATATATATATATATATATATATATATATATATATATATATATATACTCACAGGTTTTCAAGTCTTTAAAAGTCAAGAGGCAAAAGGTCGTCGTCTTTACAAGAAGAATATGTACATTATACATTTGTGAGGGCTACATTATATTACAACCACATTCGTTTATGGTTTATTATCATCTAAACAATAATTATTGTTATCGTCTTAAAGGTAAACCGACTAAATCATGGCTAACTTGCATATATATATATATATATGCTAACTTTACATATATAACGCTTTCAATGACAATATAATCAGAACAATCTGCTCAGAACTCGATCTGCTTGCGCGGTGTACCACTTGCGGTACTATCAGAGAAAACATCAAATATACTTTGAGGAGCTTAGGGAAGCCAGTCAGACCGTGCATGATTAACAGGCTCCGACGCTAATGCCTGTGGAATTTTGACCGACGGGCTCAGTCTTGATTGTAGTCTAGATGTTCAAACAGTGTGATTCTGAATCGGTACTCTCTATTCACGCTTGCCCGTTTACTGTCATTATGTGGCTTCTAAGCGAATATGGTACAAAGACAAACACATAAATCAATAGGAAGCGTTATAAGTGAGCAACTGAGTAAATCTACCGTGTCACTTTGCAGCAGTTTAACTACAAACTAGTACATTTGCTAACATGCATTCAATTGACGTTAGTATTTGCATTTAGATTGGTTTTAGTAGGAGTCTTCCATTCCACAATAATTGGTTTTGTTTTCCTTTTACGAAAATATATATTATTATATTTTGATTGCACGTCTTCAGTTGTATAACATTGACTGTATTGCTAATATACGTATGTGTGTACACACACACACGCATATATATATATATATATATATATATATATATATATATATATATATATATATATATATATATATATATATATGTGTGTGTGTGTGTGTGGTGTGTGTGTGTGTGTGGTGTGTGTGTGTGTGTGTGTGTGTGTGTGTGTGTGTGTGTGTGTGTGTGAGTGAATGTATGGTATATATATATCACAGTTATCACAATATTAACAACATTCGGCGAAGTGTCATTCTAGAAATGACGCCGACTCGACCAAATAAATTCTAAATTATTTGGCTGCATCGGCAACGATACCACTTCGGCACGAGTAAAAGTTATTTCGTCGACGCGACCAAATTCACCGCCGACGCGTCCAAATTTCCCGCCGACGCGTCCAAAAATTCTCGCCGACGCGTCCAAACTTCCCGCCGACGCGTCCAAGGTTTTCCGCCGACGCGACTATTTTATTTTGGACGTCTCGGCTAGCCGAGTTGGTTACGCTGCCGACGCGACCCGGAACCGTTCTTGGTGCGGAGAGTTAACGGGCACGTTTGCGACACGTTTTCGGAATACTCATCGTTCAAGGACTAAGCATCCGCATCACATTGTATAACTGTTATTTTGACATGTGTAAAAATATTCAATTAACAGAATCATATAGACATTTTTGTTTTTAAGAAAAAAATGTTTTTTTATTTAAAAACAAATTTAGATTTAGTGTTATGCTGAACACGTTACACAATAGTCAATACAGATAGTTCTGATCAAGCTAGACAACATAGCGCACACTACATTATGTCGACAGAAAACAGGTTTGAACAGGGTTTCTCCTCGTCTAATACATGATTCACAATCTATGACGTAGGTTGAATGCATGCCAAATCAGGCTAAAACCTGTTTTTTTACGTTAGCCCTTGTACTAAGGCTATGCATAATATAAGGCGTATACGACGTTGGGAAATGTATACAACACATACATTATAACTACACTGAAATAAACAGTTATGTTAACCGCAAGAATCCTGCCTGTGTATGGCAGCTCAATGCAGCAACTCGGAAACCGGAAGTGCGGTGTACCTCTTTTGCGTTCGTGACCTTTGTAGCTCAAATTGTTTCATATTACGTTTTCTTTATGCTTTATGATTATCGCAGACATCACTGGTAGTAAATAAAAAAAATATGAAAGCAAGTGATTTGCAGGGAAATACTTATTAATCAATATAGCTGTGATACATAATATAATGAAATTCATCTATTGAGACATTTTATTATGCCTTCCATAATTGATAAACTGTACATATATTGCATGACCAGGAACGTATAACGATGATACGTAGCGGTATAATGACGTAAGTAGCTTCTTATATAGCGCAATATTCAATCCTCAGGATTGCTCAAAGCGCTTTACACTTTATATCCCTGACAAACTTGTTCAATCAAACACCATCTCAACTTCTCTGGGAAGCATCAAGTCATATGCTACAATTAATGCGCGAGTGCTGCTCGTACACACATCCACCACTGCCTATAGTCAGGTATTCACTTATACAGCTCAGTGAACTGCAACAATGTAGAGTGAAAACAATTGGCCAAGGTTTTAACACCGAAGCATGGGATTCGAATCCGGGTCCTCTTAGTAGAGAGTCCGACGCTGTACGCCTGAGCCACACCTGAGTCATTGCATTCATAATATGAATGCAATGACTTAATAAACATTCCTACATATACTGTTACAATTAACAGGTAATAGCAACGTTACAACGGTAATGTTGTTTTTACCAATTGTTATAACCGCAGC
>OZ024867.1:29949311-29951811 GCA_964017155.1 Oasisia sp. SBJ-2009 | reverse complement strand
CGTCGCCGTCGCCGTCGCCGTCGCCGTCGCCGTCGCCGTCGCCGTCGCCGTCGCCGTCGCCGTCGCCGTCGCCGTCGCCGTCGCCGTCGCCGTCGCCGTCGCCGTCGCCGTCGCCGTCGCCGTCGCCGTCGCCGTCGCCGTCGCCGTCGCCGTCGCCGTCGCCGTCGCCGTCGCCGTCGCCGTCGCCGTTATCGTATATATCATTATCATTATTATTATTATCATCATCATCATCATCACACCATCATCACCATCATAATCATCATCACGTTATTACTATTATTATTGTCATTACAGCTAAAGACAGCCACAACGTGACAATGTGGCCCTGGTTTGACGAAAGAACTGTTGCGTGTCTTCACGGAACATTATACTGGCTGCAGTATAGATGAACGGGTTGACGACAGAGTTGACAAGAAACAGACGTCTCACGACATCCGGTACGAACACGTTGACTTGACTCAACAACTGAGGAAGCAAACACACTATGAAGACAACTGTAATCACAAAGAGCAGCGTTATATTTCTGGCGGTGTTGGCATCAATTCCTCTCTTTTTGGGTGCAGGTTTTGCTGTGTTGCAACGGTTACGACTACCTCTATGTTCTGGAGAAACTGTGTCCATTTCCATGGATTCTTGTGTCTCACTTGGCGTAGTATTCTCAACGGCGGATATCTTATCCAAGCTCGACGAAACAGTCGCAATAGTAGAATTCGTCAAACACGGTCGTTGTTGCACCGTGTACTTTGAACCTTTGCGTCGATTGAGTATGGCGACCACCACAACGATGTAACACACTGTTATTGTCACCATGCACACAACAAGTGTCATCAGGTTGAGCAGTAAATAAACCAGGCGATGTAAACGCCAAAGCACAAATTCTATTGGTGTGTACAACAGAGAGACGACGCTGATGTAAATTACGGCCTTCTTGGCGTGTTCCGCTTTCCTGTTGAAACTGTGTGGCCGAGTGACTGCCAGAGCGCGCTCTATGGACACAGCGGTGAGGAGGAACACCGAGAACGTTATTGCGACGTCGATGACTTCTGTCACGACTACTATTGTAATGGCATCCAACGACGCCGTACTGAGGACGACACCAATGATACAAACGGCGGAATCAGCCACTGCCAAGGCAAACATATACACTCTCGTGGATGACGTAAGCTGTCGAATATAGACTGCAATAACAAACAAATTGCCAGGCAGACCTAACACACACAAGCTGAGTGGGATGAGATTGCCAGCTAGTGTATGGGTATTACTCCTCACGGTGGAATTAAAGCTATCAAATGAGACGTTGTCTGCAACACTTGAATCGGTTTCCCATATTGAATTGTTCATGTTGTCTGTCTGAAATCATACAGTATTATTAAGGATAGGATATCTTTACACAAACTGCTACTTTAAATAACTTGATTCGTAATTAAGGTAGGGTGGGGTAAGGCGCCTATACGGGGCGATACGCCCACCCGTCCTATTTACATAAAAAACGGCTCAGATCGGCACTAAGGTTTTTGTATATCCGTGCTACCACATAGCGGATGAAAAGAAACGTAAAAAAGAAGCAAATTGTTACAATCATGAGTACAAAATATGATTTAGTTGATTTGTAAATGAAAATAGTAAAACATGTCATTTCCTATATCATTGCATGCCTACGTCAGACGTAAATAAGCGGATAGACTGCACGCAACATACCCACGCACCCATCTAAGCATATCCCACCCACCACATACCATCCACACTAACTCGCATACTTGTAATTAGTCAACGAGTTTTGGAAAGGCATCGTGCCAGATGCGCGTCTAGCCCCACCTATGAGGCAAGTCGCCATTTTCATAGCTATTTAAAAAAAAGTAGAATTTTAAATCATGTTTTGTATCTTTGTGTAAAATACTTTTACACAAAGTAGGATATATATTTTAGATTGCCTGCAACTTAAAATATATTCGATTGGATCATTATTAAGACAAACTCAGCGGTTCCTACTTATGGTGGGCGCCTTGCCCCACCCTACTCGTATCGTTTGTTTCATATTCCAATTCGTTTGGTATCCTTAGTAAATAAATCACATACCTTTATACACTAGCTGTGTAGTCGTAATCAAGAATGATTGTCTTTGTCAGTTGTCACCTTCAGCCGCCATTTATAAAGGAGGATAGTAGTTCTCAACGCGTGTGCACATCTACCGCTATATAACACGAGTGTTCCGTGGCGCCCGTATTTGCGCTGTTGTTTTCCGTGCTTCTGGACGCAAACATATAAGACGATTTTGGCGCTCGTCTATTACTGCATTGCTGAGACGTATGCGCCAATCAGCGCGCTGATTTGGTGTTGTCATGCACGCTAATGTTACGCCGTGATTATATCAAACCTACAATGGTTTCGTGAATACATTATGATACATATATAACAATTAAGTGAATGCCTGGTATTGTATCAGTGACATGGATACGACTTGATATATTAGCACATATACATACTAAGCAAAGGCCTA
>OZ024867.1:29926811-29944311 GCA_964017155.1 Oasisia sp. SBJ-2009 | reverse complement strand
TATATATATATACATGTAAATGGCAAAGGCAAATTGTTATATAGCGCAGTATCCAGTCCTCAGGATTGTTCAGAGCGTTTTGCACGTTGCTCCCTGGCCGACCTGTTCAATCAAACAGTTGTTCTGCTTTGTTGAGAAGCACCCAGCCGCGCTGCAGTTAATGCACGAAGCCTTTCCGTAGACAACAATCCAGGTACTCATTCATACTGGAGTCCTGGTAGTGAAAACACTTTCCCAAGGCTTGAGACAACAGAACAGCATTCGAAACCGCGTTCTCTTAGTCGATAATCCGACGCTCTAACCACTCTGCCACCGCGCTATGGCAATGAGGCAGAAACCGAGTGATTCTGCGACTGATCTAATACACACAATCTTTTGATAGTGTGTCCCTAAATCGGATAATGCAAACCAACCATATGCAACTACTCACAATACGATTATAAGTACATTATTAACTCAGAATGCGGTCAGTAAATGGAAGTTGCTACTAAAATATCCGCTAAAATGGGGGTGGATATCTTACAAAAGGTCGCTGGGCTTTATCAATAAGCGCCGGACTATAATGTCGATTATGAAGTACCAGCGTCCGCGATTTGACTTGTATGCATATGTGGTTTGATTGTCATGCATACGTGGTTTGATTGACATGCATATTTGGTTTGGTTGTCATGCATACGTGGTTTGATTGATATGTGGTATGATTAACATACATAGGTGGTTTGATTGACATGCATACGTGATTTGATTATCCTGGTTGCGTGGTTTGAATAACATTCACACGTGGTTTTAGTGGCATGTATTTTAGATGACATGCATAGGTGGTTTGATTGGCACATATACATATACGGTTTAATTGACATGCATACCTGCTTTGATTGACATGCATACGTGGTTTGATTAACATGCTTCCGTGATTTGAATGACACGCATACGTGGTTTGATTAACATGGATAAGTGGTTTGATTGATATGCTTTCGTGATTTGATTGACTTGCGTACGTGGTTTGAATGGCATACATACGTGGTTTGATTGATATGCATACGTAGTTTGACTGATATGCATACGTGGGTAGATTGACAAGCGTACGTTAATCTGTTGTCAATATCGGACACAGCCAATAAAACACGGCTTGTTTTCTTCGCTTCCGCTTCCGCTTCAATCATCGTTTTCTTGACACTATGGTGTGCGACCAATGAGAGAGGTTGGATTATTCGTCTTCATTAGAGGTCGCTCCATCATATGCAGTGGACGTTGAACTGGTCGAATGGGAAGTCACGTCTATAACACCTGTCGGACAGAGCGAGTGACGAGACCCTGTTACAACTGCGCAGTAGATTGGTCGTATTTGCCAAATGTGCAGGCAGTCTGGCGGGTGACGGCTATTTCGTCAATATCACGTCTTCGGTGGCTCGATCTTCAACGCTTGCGGAAGAGCTCTGGCCGTTGAACACCGCGACAGGTTGGCACTTGTTTATATTTTCTGTTGATCAGATATCTTCGTATATGCGTTTCGTTGTTTGCGTCAATCGGGTGTAGTGAATTCACTAAATTTAAACCGTTTTTATAAGGCATGGACAGTGACAATTTAAATCTAATATGTTGTTGTTGCATAACATCGTACTTTGGTGCGTGGTTGAACAATTCCGAGGCACTTTTTTTAGCTGTTCCCACCAATTTGTATGATAGCTGCGTCGCTGCGAATTCTTGACCTTTCAGTCTCAGCGATCGTACCGAGGGTATGACGTCACAGCATTCTTAGTCAACAATTGCGCTAAGAATTTCGTGCACTTTGTGCGAGCATACTGACAGTTCCCTTGACTTCTGTCAAAACATCCTATCCGTGTCATGCATGTGTGGTTGAGCGCCCTCTTCATCGTAGAAAGATAGGTCCGATGCGTTCTAATCATTATCACTCTCAGTCGCCTCTCCTAAACATTGCTGCGTATGTCCTCCATTGTTATACCTGGTGAGACGTCGCAGGTAATGATTTCTATCGCTAGGGACGTACGTATTGTTTTCAAAGGCATGGCTTGAATGACGACAAAACGTCACAATTATCTCACGTAGTACATATCTCAGGAAGACGGCAGTACATGTACTTCATATGTTCAACATGGCCTTTTAAATTATGCAAAAATCAACCAATATCCGCGTGTGTTAATACATAAAGCACATAGAACAATATGGCTTGGGAACAATATCATTTTTAATGGGGGAGTGGGTTAATGAAGACAATTGGCTATTGACGCCATATTTCATTGCGAGGTTCTCGATTCCCTAAGACGCTATTCGTGTATCTTGCTATGCCAAACGTTGAATCGCAGTAAAATGATTGTCTGGTGGTCACTTGACCGGTACGGCCAGTCTAGATCTGACAAACAAGTAGCGGCAATTAGAGGTGTGTTCAGCCGCGTTGATTGCACCTGTCCAAGATACACAATTATTCTGTGTGCAACATTGAAGCGACATACTATATATATATATATATATATATATATATATATATATATATATATATATATATATATATATATATATATATATATAAATGCATATGACGTTTTGATTATTTCACTTCGATGTTGCACACAGAATAACTGTGTATCTTGGACATAAAAGCTCTAATAACCAAACCGTATATATTATATATATTATATATATATATTATGTATATATATTATATATATAATAGATATATATATATAAATATATATATGTATATATATATATTATGTATATATATATATATATATATATATATATATATATATATATATATATTATGTATATTTATATATATATTATATATATATATAATATATATATATATATATATATATATATACGGTTTGGCTATTAGAGCTTTTATGTGAACCAAATATAAAGAGGTTAATAAATGTATAAGGAAACGTTTGTCTTTGGTGGATATGATCCGAGAATGTCGGTTTCGTGTGAAGCTATTTCCAGTAAATAAGGGATAAGGTTGTCAGATTTCCTTCGGTAATGGGCAGTGGTAATTAATGTAACATTTGGTGAATTGCCTTTGGAAACATGGCATTATTTTTCTTGAGGCGTACGAGTCCATTCGGGCATAAAAACTGGCCATTTGACTGAGAGAACAGTGAGGTCGATGGGCTGGACACCAATTGACAAATGTTGACCAGATTGGTAGTGCTATAATTACTCTGTAACTGTTTTAACTTACATTTGAAGGACAGGCAGTATATCGTCATTCCATTACCATTGGTGAAGTAAAACGTTATCCGTGAACATGATCAACTAGAAATAAAACGTATCGCCGTGCGTATCTTTGAAAGAAGTTTTTATGACAACCAACATGTATCGACGGAAGCCATGTATATCATTACTGTCCCCGTCTGCTCTTATTATATGCCAACATGTATTGGCTGTCTTCGGCCGTGAAACATGTTAAGCTACATTTATGTGTCACACCTCGTTTATTCATTTTGTATTGTACATTTTATCGCAAGTCGCCACTGTAAATGGCTTCCATAAGAAGTGGTTTCCGATTGTACGGGAAGCATCATTCGATGAATGTGGACGTTGGACACACTATTTGACCGGCGGTAGTAGGTAAATAAGAAGTTTACGTTTATGTCAATGTACATAAAATACATTACTCTGCGCCAATTGTGGACATGAACTATAGTGTACGATACCGTTTGTGTTCAACGGAAAAACTCATGCACAGGCGAAACAAATAGAGTCAGGTGCAGTTATGATGCAGTTGTAATATAACGTAATAAAGCGTGGCTTAATTACCGATGCATGAACACGCTGGGAAATAACATTGCAGTCTGATGTGCTGAACACATTTTTAATACAAACTAGTTGCGACATGTATATACAATGAGATGTTATGCATATATATGTACTGATACAAATTGACATGTTAACTACGGCCTACGGCTGACTCTTCACAGTGCTGACTGCTGACACAATTCAGAATTAACTCAGATTACGATCAATCGTACTATTATCCACGTAGCGCATGCATGAGGACATGCTACTAATTTCCTCACGGAAGCTCGTATCTAAATCACACTGTTTGCAGGGATTAATCCATGGCAACACGAATGTAACGTAACAGTTGTAACTGGCTACAAAATAAGTTTCAAAGTTTTAGAACACATTTTTATATATTTTAAATATTAAGGTATCTTCAGTTACGCATTACAATTCCAGTAATACATTAGTCAACCATATATAGCTGACAGGACACTTTAAACTGATGATAATACTAATCAGCACTAACATTGGTAAAACTAATAAATGAAGTATATAAATACGTACAATAAATAAGTATAATAAATAAATAAATAAGCAGGTAATATTTTAAAACTTATTATATAAAACACAATATAATAGCAATAGTAATATATCCAAATAATCGGTAGATAGATAAGATTAATTTGTCAAAAGACGTTGTAATGTTCATGTGATGACAAATGCCTGTACGAATGCATCGCAATACTGTGTTCTCTGAGTATATTGACGGGAAGGATTGGTCTTTGTATAGCCACAAACGCAAAAGCCACCGGCATTTTTACTTCTACTAGAGTACCCTACTGATATGTTGCGAATGTCAACAACATATTTATTGAAGCATTGTGAGGTGATGGCGTACACTTCCGGCCCGAGTTGCGTATCAGCGCCCCCTAGCGATCATGTTGGTTCCCCAGGATCAAAACTATTAGCATAATACGCTTTGCCTTTGGCAGCAATGTTGAGTTGCGCTGATTACATCTCATTTGCGCTATAATATCCTCTACACGCATACATTTGTCAATTGGAACTTTACTACAGTTTGATGCCATAAAGTAAATCTTATGAAACAACAATGTCCACAAAATATATGACGAAACGTTCGTGTTCGGCACCCACTTTTGCATCTCTTAATGTAGTTTTTGCTAAGTAACTGGTCACGTGACGGATATTTCAAATGTATATTATATCGATATTCCCGTCGGCTTCAGCTGAATCGAGACAAACCCGGGTTTGGGGCATTTGATGTAGTGTCCACCATGCATCGGGCTATTGTTAGGATGATAGTCATGTGCCTATGCTCAACGTGCTTCAAGAAGTCAACACTGAAATAGTTCCCCGCATAGAGGCCTGGATTGGTCAAGGAATTGACCCATCGGTCACCTATCTGGATCTTCGTCGGTTCAAGGTGGTGTCGCCACAACCATTCATTGACACTACTCTGGGTGTTGTCCCAAATGTCGTTCATCCAAATCCGAGTTTGGAAAGCGAACCTTCGACATTCGGAAACATTCTGATTGAATTAGCAACACCTGATTGGGTATTGCTTAGCTACGATGTACCCGCGTTTTTCGAACTCGTATTTCCGTTGCTAGAAGTTGACGGCGCTTGATGGTGTATACGATATGTCGCTGTCCAGTTCCCATGGTAGGATACCGGTTAATGTAATCGCTTCCAAAGTGGTCCCGCAGTTGGCGCGGCAGAAAATGCCGAACTTCTCGCAAAAGTCAAACGTCTCTTGAATCAGCATCGTGAGGAGATTCCTGCAGCAGATCTGCCACCGAGCAAATAAACGATAGTTGTTTTCCGTCGGCGATATGGACCACTTTGAGGGCGTGGAGCCGTACCGTAGGCACCCACTGATTGTGTTGAATTGACTCGCTTTCGTGTTTCCATTGCATGTCAAATATGACATCAGGACACGACACAGCTAGCTTTCGTAGTTTGTTGAAGCGGAGGAAATAGTCGCGAAACATTACTTCCGATGACGCCATGTTGAATTTGACAGCGCGCTATGTGGAGATTCTGCTGACGCATGGCGTCGGAACGTAATCGCAGAACGTATAAGACTTGCACCATCCATAATAGCCGTCGATATACCTGAGTCTGTAGTGAGCCAGCTGGGTCTGCTGACATCCCAGTGACCAATGTCCGCCTGGTGTCCGGAACGCGACACCAGCGGCGTCAACGGCGTTTTCGGACATCACCCTGACCAGTCGCTCAAACTCCACGTTAGCGTGCCACAAATATCGCTCGAATCGTTTTCCGACCAACACGAAGTCGGTCGTCGCCTGTTCAGCCAAAGTGTTCCAAGTGACACTGGCGGGCGCCGACTCAGCCAACACGCGCTGTTGGGTGATGAGTTTGATGTTGCTCGGAATATTCAGTGTCTTGTATACAGCCACGTGATCGGTCAGCGTAGATCTCGCGCAAAACCACGAGAATCTCGTCGCCAGTGACGTAATCGAAACCACTCAGGAGGACGGACAAGACATCGGGAAACGATCGCGCACTTGAGCAGTTCGCCATCACCCTGTTCTTCTCATACACACGTTCGTCTGATTTCCTCCCCCAATATACATCGAAGAGGTTCCCATTTTTCGTCTCCACCGCCCGTACCCCGGCCGCTGTGACGTTGAAGTCTGGGGGAGCTACACCCAATCGCTCCAACAGTTCTAGTACCAAGTTTAACGATGTCTGTACATGTCCGCGTACCTCGGCTCTGCGTATTTCTTTACGCAACCTGTAGTTGACGTCTGACTGGTCTACGCGTGTTGACCTAATTTCTCTCCCTCAGTGGTTCTTCACGCTTCGCTTGTGGCACTGTCGTCGCTGGATAAGCCGGTGTCCGTCGCTCCACACATCGCGACACGTACACCAGCACTACAGGCACAATGACAAGGGTTGCGTCAAAAATATGTCTCATCCACTGAATAGTCGCCATCTTGAATCGTGAGATTGTTTCACGATCGCGTCAATTTCCACCGCTTCATGCACTGTCACAATTGATGCGGTGTGAAAACAATTGGAAATAAATTATATTATAACAAATTATTTGTAAACAGTACATACCATTATTTATAGCGTTAGTGTGTGCATTTAAGACACATCCTAATCTTCATTAAGTAAGTAATCGAGTACACATTACGCGTCTTTCCTTTCACGTCAGTGGAACATACCGATCACTTGACTCTCAGCAGCTAGCTCCGCCTCGAACCACCAGTCTATTGTGCGTGTAGTGCTTGCTTGTATTATGTATGTGCTCTGTGTTGTGACCCTCCCGTGTCATCAAGCGTCGTGATATTTAACAATGTATAAGCGATCAAAACCAATGAAAGTCACGTGCATGCAATACAAAACATGTTAATTATCGAATTAATTAGTAACATGATTTATATGTTTAGAGACTGTACAGGGACATATGGATAGTAGTAGTAGTAGTAGTAGTAGTAGTAGTAGTAGTAGTAGTAGTAGCAGTAGTAGTAGTAGTAGTAGTAGTAGCAGTAGTAGTAGTAGTAGTAGTAGTAGTAGTAGTAGCAGTAGTAGTAGTAGTAGTAGTAGTAGTAGTAGCAGTAGTAGTAGTAGTAGTAGTAGTAGCAGTAGTAGTAGTAGTAGTAGTAGTAGCAGTAGTAGTAGTAGTAGTAGTAGTAGTAGTAGTAGTAGTAGTAGTAGTAGTAGTAGTAGTAGTAGTAGTAGTAGTAGTAGTAGTAGTAGTAGTAGTAGTAGTAGTAGTAGTAGTAGTAGTAGTAGTAGTAGTAGTAGTAGTAGTAGTAGTAGTAGTAGTAGTAGTAGTAGTAGTAGTAGTAGTAGTAGTAGTAGTAGTAGTAGTAGTAGTAGTAGTAGTAGTAGTAGTAGTAGTAGTAGTAGTAGTAATGATAAATACAGTATTTGTCTACGCCATATATCTAGGAATAAAACCATTCAGAGGCGCATTACACTTTACATGAATATACAGATTACCTAAACATTTTAAATAGAGAAGTAGTTGTAAAATAAATAGATCAGTACAAAATAAAATTCGTTCAATATGTTCAATATAAATAAATAATATTAATCTTAATAATACTAAAATACTCATACTGATAAATAATAGTTAATCATATTTCAATTCGATTATATATCAAAAGTAGTATATATTAAAAATAAACAATAGTTAGTTATATTACAATTAAATAAATAAATGATAAAATAGTTGATAAATAGTACATATTAAAAATGCTCGAATATTAAAAATAACGTGAACAAGCTCTTTTAAACAGAAGTGTTTTCAGAAAATGCCTTTTCTCCCTGCGTACGCAGTATGCATCGAGGAACCTCCAACAGGTGGGCGTCCGCGGAGCGTAGCGCACGGGTTCGTAACGAATTAGTAGGTCGGTTATGCATGATGCAGCTAGTCCGTGAAGGCTTCGAAACGTCAACAGTAACAGTTTATACTCGATCCGCTGTTTGATCGGAAGCCATTGAAGATTGATTAAAACAGCAGTGATGTGGTCGTGTTTCCTCGTTTTGGTTATGAACCGGGTAGCAGCGTTTTGTTCTCTTTGGAGTTTGGGAAGAAGGTGGTCGGAAATGCCGTACAGCAGGCAGTTTCCGTTGTCAAGGCGAGACGTAACGTAAGAATGAATCATAATTTCTGTTATTTTCCGATTGAGAAGGTTTCGGATATTTCCAATACAATGGATATGGAAATAGGCTACACGGCAGATGTACTGCACTTGGTTATTCATGCTTAGAGCATCATCGAAGAAAACGCCAATATTATTAGCAACAGTGGACACTGGCACAACGGTGTCACCAAGTTCTATGTGCGGCATAGAAAGTTTGAGCTTTTTTTGTGGCGCGCACATCACAATAATTTCTGTCTTTGTAGCATTAAATTTCAGTCTATTTATATTTATCCAATCTTGTAAGTCAGCGACACAATCTTGGATGCGCGTGACTGCCTGGATTGTGTCTTCGTTTGAGTGCGGACAGAACGCGAGATACAGTTGGGTGTCATCAGCATACAGGTGAACGTTTAGCCCGTGTCGACGTGCGATATCACCGAGTGGAGCAGTGTAGCAAATAAACATGAGAGGGCCGAGAACGGAACCTTGCGGAACACCGAACACCACTGGACGTTCCGCTGATAATTTGCCGTGCATTTGAATATGTTGACTTCGGTTCACCAAATACGACTCAAACCATGCAAGACATGTTGCAATGATTCCAAACCGATCTCTGAGGCGGGTTAACATGAGTGTGTGAGCGATCGTATCGAATGCTGCTGATAGATCTAGCAGCACTAGTATGGCAGCCTTGCGCTCATCAAGTATACAGAGCAAATCATTGCGTACTCTCAGCAGTGCTGTCTCTGTGCTGTGGTTTAGAAGATAAGCAGATTGCATTTGCTCATATAGGTCGTTGTCTGACAAATGTTTAGAGAAACGGACAGCAACGACCTTCTCTACGATTTTGGACACAAAACACAGGTTTGACACTGGACGATAGTTCTTGACTTCGTTTGCATCAAGCGTTGTTTTCTTCAGCAACGAGAGCCTTTATAAAGGCCGAAGGGAATACTCCTATCGCAATCGACATGTTCACAATATCAGCGATGACCTGTGCAAGGCTGAATAAGCTGTCCTTCAGCAGGTGAGTAGGAATCGGATCCAACTTGCACGATTTACAGGCTGATTTGCTGACCAATTTGGTGATCTCGCCGGTTGTTGTGGGCATGAACGATGGCAGATACGAGGAAATACCACAGGACTCATCGGGACGCATAGATACGCAATTGTCAACGTTATCAAGGTCGGGTCTGATGATATCAACTTTTTCTATGAAATAGATGCTGAATTCGTCTAGCAATTGTCCTAGGTGTTCATTATGCAATGTTGGCAGACGTTTTGTTTGCAACAGAGAACCCACGGTCCGGAAAAGGGCTTTTGGGTTGCTAGCCTGGTCCTTAATTCGGTTAGCATAGAACTAGGATTTGGCAGTATAGAGCATCTTCTTAACAATGTCTCTTTGGTTCTTGAAGATTTCCCGGTCGACGGTCAACCTGGACAACCTCCATCGCCGCTCCATCCTTCGTCTCTCCTTCCTCGCTGACAGAATGTCGTCATTGACCCAAGTTGCAGCAGGGCGAATAGTGAGCCATTTAGTTTTCAACGGTGCATGTTTCTCAAGAAGGTCACCAAGAATGTCCGTGTATTGCGTTACACTCTCCTGTAATGATCGTTTCTGACTTGCCTGTAAGTCAGAATTATAATAATAATAATAAGGTTTATTTCAGACAAGACGTCCATATATGTATACATAAAATACAATTAAAAAAATGAGAAGTACAATACATATAATACAATCAAAGCAATGAGATCAACGTAAAAATATAAGTGTAACATTTAAAAAGTTATGTCTAAATATATGAGGAAATGAATTAAATAAGTTGTAAAAATAAATATTAAAAAAAATGATTCAAAACTAAATACAATACTAATGACATGTGTACAATAACGACCTCCAGTATGAGTACATATGGCTCTTAAAATGAATATCGGTATGAAGGTAATTAATAAACAGGATATTATCTGACTGATGAAGACGACATAAGTGACTGAATATTGATGAACGAATGCGTTCATTGAAGGATTTAATATAGTTGGTGGCAAACATAAAACTTGCACTACATCTTGAGGGTAAGTTTAGTAAAATTCTGAGGCTATTATTGTATGCGACAGTAATGCTTTTGAGGCTATATTTTTTGAATGTGCACCAAAGGCTAGAAGTATACATAGGAGCACAGTATGCTTGAAATAAAATAATTTTGGTGGAAATATTACAAAGACAAAATGTTCGAGCTAATACATTGGCTTGGGCATAAAGGCATCTTTTTTGTCTGGCTATGTCGTCATCATCAGTCAGGTTATTGTTGATTATATGACCAAGATATTTACATTTTGTAGTATAAGGTAATGGATGGTTATCGAGATGGATACAATGAAAATGTTTCCTGTCCTGGGGTTGGTTGTCAATAACCATACAAAAGGACTTCTTGGCATTATAAGTAATATTGAACAATTCGCCATACTTGGCACAACAATCAGTAAGTTTTCTCAGACCAGCAACACTGGGAGAAAAAATACAGAGGTCATCAGCATACATCAAGTGGTTGATTAAGGAGCCAGCATAAAGACAACCAATATATAATTTGTTTAGATTAACGCTTAAGTCGTCCATGTACACATTGAAAAGATGGGGGGAAAGGATTCCACCCTGTTTAACACCATTGGAAACAGTAAAAAAGCTAGAAAATCCCTGACACCATCTGATGGTAAATTGTTGGGTACCATGCCAGTGGCATAGAATGCGTACAATAAAAGCTGGACAGCCACGATCAATTAATTTACCAAATAGCTTGCTGTGGTTAACTTTGTCGAAGGCTTTGGAGGCATCCAACATAGTAACATACATAGAAGACCCATTAGCAATATAGTTTCGAAAAAGTTATTTTAACAGAAATATGAGCATCTCAGTAGAGTGATGCTTTTAAAATCCAAATTGATTGTCACATGTAATGAGAAATGGGATAGCCCTGGATAATATTAATGATTCAAATAGTTTGCTAGCTACTGTGGCAAGGGCAATGGGCCTATAGTTATTATTGTCTGACAAATCACCAGATTTATTTTTAATGATAGGAGCTATGATTGTTGTCATCATAGTATCAGGTAAAAAACTATGTATTAACATAATTATCAATGTCTGTTGAAAAAGAAGTCAAATTGATTGCTTTCATCTTGCGGTAGGTCTTTAGTTCCCTTCGAAAAGGATGTTTGCGCATTGCAATGCGGCAATGTACCGCACAGTGATCTGAAATGAGGTCCGCCACGACAGTATCCATCACGCAGGAATAAGTGCGAGCGATAACTAAATCTAAAATGTGACCATCTTGGTGTGTTGCTACTTCCGCATACTGTGTCATGCCGTGACTATCCAACATGTCACGTAAGCGTCTCACATGAACGTCAGTGTTACTGTCAAAATTAAAATTAAAATCACCAACAATATCCAGTTCATCAGGCGGTGTCACGTATATGTCCAGAATATCAGCGAACGCTTTGAAGAATTCGACAGCCGATGAACCATTCTGCTTGGTTGGTGGTGGGCGATAAACCACGAGCAGAATCACACATTTTCCGAATAGCGTTAACTTTAAACTCATAGCTTCAAAAGAATGAATGTTACTGAATGCTTTCAAAGACGTTGCTTTGACATATTACTTGTGTAATATTGCAATGCCATCACCGCGACGGCTGCATCTGGGATGGTGAATTAAATTGTGTCCGGTTGGCGTCAGAACTCTGGTTACAGGAAGGTTAGAGTCTTTGTTACGGAGCCAGGTTTCACTAATTGCAATAATGTCTAGGTCATGTTCGTGGATGTGGGCTAATATGTCAGTTGTTTTGTTTCGTTGAGTATGCGTAATGACGCTGTTGTAGTCGGGCCGACTGGCGGATTCGTTGTTAGTTTGACTGAAATCAGGTTGTCATGGTGTTGTTATGAAGATCGCACACGCACGTAGGGGCTGGTTGGTCGATGGCCGATTACAGTGGTGATAGCTTGTTGACGTTGACGTTGACGTCCGCCTCGGCAGCCACGCTTGGTTGGTCGCCTTACAGCTATACCAAGTTCACTTATGGTGTTCCAGGTACGAGGAAGCAAGCGTGACGAATTGGGATCTGTTGACTGGCCATGTTGGTATAAACGACAGGTAATAATTTTAATGTCCATCCATATAATGGATGTACACTTTGTATCGAGGATACATAATAGCTAAATCACATAGTGGTGTGTGTACACAATAAAATAAAGTAGGTAATCATTGGTTGTAAGTAATACAATAGCCTTATAAGGATAGTATATGCGGGCCTAAACTGAAAATTTCGCGTACGCGCAGTTCTTTTATATAAGTTTGACATAAACATAATTATATTAGTAGGATTGAGTAAAACTTGGTCACATCGTAAAGAGCTTAGCGTCTTAACAAAATCCCTTTAATATAATACCTTGATGCACGAGATATAGATCACTCGAAAGCAGCGCAGTGAGACCTCTGGCAATAGTACACTCCAGCATAAGGTAGACATAGTAATAGTGCTTTAGTGTATGCATCAGTCTAGATAAGTGAATACGTAGGCGGGTCTTATGACTGACTGACCATTTCCTCATAGGCCTGATGCATCACATTACTGGACGAAGGCCGTGGCTGGTATCTCCTTTAGGTAACCCTGGAACTGTCCGGTTTTTCAGCGTCGTCAACATTTATTTTATTAATCAGAAAGTCAGTGGGTTCGTTATCCGTCTACATTGTATTATCACAGTAATAATGGTATTACTACCTGTGATCACGGTTACAATGGTCCTTTCACTAATCAGCAATACATGCACTAAACGAAGAAATAAATGTATGGGCATAATTGTCAGCTGTCAATCAAGTGTGACGAGGGATGTGGTCACATGACTGGCTCAGCATCGCTGAAAGTCGACACAGTTCGCACCACATTTACCAATGTTGTGTCATTACTGGACGGAACATCGTCAGTTGCCCGCGTGACCTCGGTGTACACATCGGTGTACACATCGAGCTCGTGGTTCACAGACCGTGTAAAACATCACCACGTTATTTGCATATTTGACTGCGTGTGGTATACACCACTGGATGGTTGTCTATTTCGGATTCTACATAAGACGATGTCATACTACACGCATGGATATCGCACGTATTAGATGCCGCAATGTTGAGCATAAAGCTGTGAATAGTTAACAGTATATGCAAAAGCTGTATTTATATTAATATACATATCATGTTTACGAAACGCCATAAAGCATGCCATTTTATATATGAACGTGTCGTTATTCCAGACAGAGATACACATCGGATCAGATTTCACCCGGAAAGAGATTTGGCCTGCCTTCAGCATGCGTTGACCACAGTGGGAAGTGAAGAAGCAGGTGTCTCGGGTTGTGCTCGCAGCTACCTGCACCATGGAGAGATACACAGACGGAACTGAGTTGGTTCGTGTCACTGTGCCGTGTGTGTGTGTGTGTGTGTGTGTGTGTGTGTGTGTGTATGTGTGTGTGTGTGCGTGCGTGCGTGCGTGTGTGTGTGTGCGTGTGTGTGTGTGTGTGTGTGTGTGTGTGTGTGTGTGTGTGTGTGTGTGTGTGTGTGTGTGTGTGTGTGAGAGAGAGAGAGAAAGTATTGAGTTTGCATGAGTGCACATGCGTATGGGTTTGTGTATATGTATGTGTGTACGTTTTGCGTGTGTATATATATATACATATGTTTATATATATATATATATATATATATATATATATATATATATATATATATATATTAAGATATATATATATATATATATATATATATATATATATATATATATATATATATATATATATATAATATGTATATATATATTAAGATATATATATATATATAATATGAATATATATATATGCATATATATATATGCATATATATATATATATATATATATATATATATATATATATATATGTGTGTGTGTGTGTGTATCGCTTAGGTAATCCTGAATTTAAACAAGAAAAGGCCTTAGTAGATTTAGATACTTAATATGACGCTATGTATGTGCAGTGGTCTCAAAGACCTTCAAGAAGAGACACATATGTAAGTTGGTTCTTTATTAATGTCAAGTTGATTTATTACTCCGTCAGCTCACTGGTGTCGATATTTATTAACATCAAATCGAAATTTAGATTAACAAAATTAACAGAATAAAGACAGTGTTATGTACGTTTATATGGCCTTTACACATTTTCGGATTTTGTTATGAAGTTATTTGTTAACATGTTGCACTGGCCATCAACATTCAGAAATAATAGCACATATTGATCGCCTTGTTGATATGGAAATATAAATAAAGTTTTACTATCTCCAATTTATTTTGGCGATAATGACTGTTATACGTAATTTCCGGTAACCGTTTTCCGAACTAAATTGTATTTAGTCTACTTTGCCACACTGACATTTGTTGATTACAATTAGTAATTCATTCACCCAGCTGCGATATATTATGTGATAAAAGTGAATGTGTTGTGTTTTGGTGCAGATGTAGAATCCATCACGTGGACAGTGAAAGAGAAACTGAGTGTTTGCAAGTCAGCAATATGGAAACACTGAACGCTTCCACGTGGAACAGCAACGAGTCGAGTTTTACGCAATATTCCTGGAACGACAGCGCAGATGTCAGTAGGAACAACACCAAGCAGCCAGTGCAATATCTTAGCCCTGTGTTTTTTGAATGCGTATTCGGGCTGCCGGGTAATCTGTTTGTGTTGGTTATCTACATACGCCGAATGACGACATCGATCAAGGTGTACCTATTCGCTTTAGCCGTTGCCGATTCGATCGTGTGCACTAGTGGAATCGTCCTGAGCTCGACATTGGCGAACCCAAAGACGAGAGTTATCGCCTTGAAAATCATGAATGCGGCACTCATCTTTTCCTTATACCTACTCGTGTTTATCTCTGTTGAGCGTGTGTTTGCCGTCCGACGACCGCATTCCTTCAGCATGAGAGCGCAGCGTACAAAACAGGCCTTACTGATCCTCGCTCTTCCTGCGTCTGTATACATAACAGTGCTATAGATGATACCGAAGCAATATTCAGTTTACCTCGACATATTACATAACTATATCCTCGTGTTGAGTTTGTGCACGATGACAATTTGCTACAGTATCATGGCGGTGACGCTCTTGAAACGCGCAAGGACATCCGGGAATCGGGTTCACGTCCAAAGCGAGGTTGTTCAATCAAAACCGGAGTCGACCTCAAGGTGCCATCAGTTGGATGTAACAACCTTAGTAGAGACCCGGGTTGCTAGTACCAACGCACTAGCACCACGCTTTACGTGTAACGTGAATGCAATCAGTCCAACTGTTCCAGAACCTACGCTTGTTTTGCGAAGTTACGAAGATACACCTCCTGTCCAAACGCGCCCATCGATGAGCACACAATCGGAGTACACGACGTCGACAAGCACACAATCGCACTACACGACGTCGACAAGCACACAATCGCACTACATGACGTCGACAAGCACACAATCGCAGTACATGACGACGTCGGGAATGGCATCGACAAATAAAGCAAAGATCATCAAAAACATTTCGCTCCTAGCCATAATCACCGTCGTCTTTGTTGCATTCTGGCTTCCAGAATGGCTCTCTGCCGTCGGAGTTGACGTTCACGATGACGTCAGGCGTTCCTTCGTACTGAACTCCGTCGTCAACCCGTTCATCTACAGTGTCATCAGCGAGATGTTTCGTGAGGAAGTCCGAGAATTCTGCCTTGGAGCCCGCGCCAAATTGTCTTCCTGCTGTCACTAAACATTTTATGTTTTTGTTTTCATAACTTATTTTAATACCGAATCATAGATATTCATTCATGCATTTGTTTCAATTAATTTATTATTAGAACGAATGCTTTGCTATTATTGTAATACAGTTTATGTAGATTTTATTGTAGTTATATATTTTTATTCTTAGAGACCAAATATTTCATTTCCTAGCTCTTGGCATTTTATAATTTTTAAATTACATTTTATGTATGTTACTAACTGATGTACAATTGTATAATATTATTAATTTTAGTTGGTTTCTCGATCAGCCAAAGGCTTCCTAGTCCACATGCCGTCTGTAGCTTAGATAGATCTAGAGGGCAATCTCTTTAAATCTTGGTATACCTCTACACCGTATTCGTATTGATATGAATTAGACAAATTGTCGCAGCCGATTGATTTTTAACGTTTAAAATACTCATCAAACAAGTATCCTTCATAAAATCACTATTTTATTACAGATAATTGCTTTTTATTATTAGAAAAGCGGTAGTATATTGCAAAACGAGTCAAAATACATGTTATTTGTAAAGGTGTATCGACTAGTCATTATTTCGGCATCGGAATATCGACCGAAAGTGATGCTTCTGGGCTACTCTCCGTTGACAGAATGTATTGTTACCGTATTGCATATTGAGGCCTTTATATGAAGCTGTATTTGTGTATTTAATTATTCTTCTGTCATATATATAATTATATATATATATATACATATATGTATATATATATATATGTGTGTAAACATGTATATATGCATATGCATATATAATATAATATACACACATTTATTTATAATATGTATATATATATATATAATATTATAATATCATACATACATGTCGTGGATTTTGTCACTACGGCCTTTATTCAAACAAGGCAAAATAACTATATATACTGTGTTGTGACTGTTGATGATGAGTTGGAATATATTCCTCTTTTACCGTACTATATATGTAGGTCTATATGCATTACATTACGACCAACGGATGCGGGAGTTTAACAGCGAAAATCCACTTCTTAACACTAGCAATGGCAGACGTCTCGCGAGGTCGACCCCCGGCGACCCATACCCCCGGCGACCCATACACCCGGGGACCCATACCCAACAGCGACCAATACCCACCGGCGACCCATCGTTTGAGAAACGCTGGTCAATTATTTTTCTGTTCAGTATATTAACATATTAATGTTTTAATTATTTCTCACTACTCTCTGTATAAAAATATAGAGTGACGTTGTCATTTTACAGTACGTTGAGCATATGTATGTTGAACGTTATTAATGTGCTC
>OZ024867.1:29834311-29924311 GCA_964017155.1 Oasisia sp. SBJ-2009 | reverse complement strand
AGCAAACTGGGTTCGTGACTCTCGGACATATTAAACTACACGAGCCGTCATTACCAGCGCAGCAGGCACGTCGGGTGTGCAAACCTTCACAAAAAAGGCCAATTGTATACCATTGAATACCATTCAGTATTTCAGTAGGACTCAATGGTATTCATATTGGTAATTTGTAATACGAGTCAGTACCATTCAGTACCATTGGACCATTCAATGGTACTTCAGTAGGACTCAGTACTCTCAGTGGTAATGTGTACTACCATTCAGTCACATTGAACCATTCAGTGGTAAATAGTATCCTCAATGATACTCTCAATGGTATTTGAACATACTTTCCAACAATAAATCACACCGCAGTGGTATTCTCAATGGTATTTGATAATATCATTCAACACTAGTGAACCATTCAATAATAAATAAAACATTGTTCCAATGGTACTCTCAATGGTATTTGAACTTGTTGTTCAACAATAAAACAGACTTCAGTGGTATTCTAAATGGTATTGTCAAATTCGTGAGAGAAAAAACGCCTCTCTTACTGATCTTATTATTTCCAAAACAATAGACATTCTTGATGTCACCAAGACCTGGCTCAGACGGCATGACACAGCTGCATGTTTTGCCGACATTTCCCCTCCTGTCTATGCCTTCCACCATCGACCACGTCCAGTTGGACGAGGCGGTGGTTTTGGTTTCCTTATCTCAAAACTATTCAACGTAAACCTGCACACCAGCCTTCACTATACCAGCTTTGAACATGTATGTGTAAATATTACAAATTCGTGCTTGTGAGGGGTTTTCATTTGTATTTATCGCCCTCCAGGTCACCCAGCTAACTTCTTTGAAGAATTCCAAGATATTATGGGAAATGTTGCAACTATGCATACAGAATTTGTTGGCGATTGTAATCTTCACCTGGATACACCATCTGCAACAACTACAACGTTTAATTATATTCTGGCATAATTTGACACAAAACAACGTGTCAATTTCCCAACACACATACATGGACATTGGCTCGACATCTTGATAACTCATTCCTCTTGTGAAAATATTCATACACCCACAGTTGCAGATGGCTTATCAGACCATAACAGAGTAATTGCATATCTTAAAGTTCCTATAGCCCCAGCCGTGACAAAACACAACATGTTCTACAGAGCCATTTATAGTATCAACATTGCATCATTCGTGACTGATATAATCATGTCCGATCTTGTCACACACCATAAAGAACATGTATCAGACCTATACAAACAGTACCGTCATATACTTAAGATATTGCTTGACAAACATGGACCCACCCGCTTTCGACACCATTGACCACGACATTCTCATCACACGCTTATCAACGTGGTACGGGATATCTGGCACAGCCCTGAGCTGGTTTACTTCATACCTAACTTATAGACGGCAAGCCATTAAATAGGTAACTGCTTCTCAGACATGCTGCCCACCTCTTGTGGTGTCCCCCAGGGTTCTGTGTTGGGGCCGTTGCTCTTCACTCTCTATACAACACCACTAAGCTCTGTTATCCAGAGTCACAACCTGGATTATCACCTTTATGCAGATGACACACACATCTATGTTTCTTTGACCACACCATATACTTGTCGCTCCCTAATCCAGCTCAGGGATTATAATGTCTCCAAGATATAAGTGGGACTATTCCGTCTTCACCAGAGTATTCGTCTCAATCTCGGCATTTGACGGCAATAAAAACAATCCAGACTCAACTATGTAACCCTCGCGAAAGAGCGTCCAATATCACACATAGAATGAACTCAGTTCTGGTGCATCACATTCACCGAATACACTCCCATCGTATACAACAATTGCCATGAAGACAAAAACCAGCAAAACCTTGTCTTTGCTATTCATGGTCACTGTCGCATTTGTTGTATTCTGGCTTCCGCAGTTGTTGGCCAACCTTGGGTTTGACATTCATGATGACGTTAAGCGCGGGTTCATTCCTAACTCTGTTGTCAAACCCTACATCTACAAGCTCACCAGCGAGACGTTTCATGAAGATGTTCGACATTTCTATCGCCATGTCCGTGCCATTGCTTTACTTTACTTTACTTACGTATGCCTTTTCGCTCGCTGGGAGCATAGGCCATCGACCACCGTTTTCTGTCAGTGGCTATCCTCTCCATTTCTCTCCTGGTGTATCCCATATCCTTTGTTTCTTTTTCCGTGTCTCTCAGCCGGGTGGTACTCCTCTTCCCTGGGGGTTCCATATGATGGCTTGCCGGGTGATTGTTTCTAGTGGTTTCCTGAGTGTATATCCTATCTACCTCCACTTTCTCTTCTTTATTTCATTTTCTATGGGTGGTTGCTTGGTCATTTTCCAGAGTGTAGTGTTGGGTACCTTGTCTGTCCACTTCTGGTGTAGTATTCTGCGCAGACATTTGTTGATGAATGTCGGTATTCTTTTTAGTTTCTTCTGTGTACTTCGCCACGTCTCCGATCCATAGAGTAAAACTGCCTTGACATTTGAATTGAATATTCTCAGTTTGGTGTTAATTTTGATTCGTTTTGCTCTCCGTGCCATAGCATCCGCATTATATCGCTGAACGATTCAAACCAGAGCTATTGGACAGGGAGCTGGTGCACTATATAATAAATATTGCAGGGCCATTTTGAAAAAAAACCTGATTTGTGTTCTATTCCGCGCCCTGATTTCCCTTAATCTTGAATGTCTCGTCAATTTGGCGCCATTTTCAACGACAAACTATAGCAAGAACAATGTCTTACTTATGTGACATGAGTAAACATTTGCACAAATTTATGTTCTCATACATGCTATGACGCAGAAGTAATGTAAACATATTCATATATTTAACCGTTAGCAACTGTTTGACAAAAGGCAAAGTTTGACGCAGGTCTCGCGCATAATTGTGATTGTGACGTAAACAAACCGCGACGTCATCAGCTATTAACAGAGCTAATACATCAGAGTTGGGTCTGTTCGTACACATAGCACCCTCACACCGATGGGAACAAAACATAACGCAATTTGTTATGCCACACTAAGCGACGAGACGTCCGATATTGAGCGAGATTTGTGCATGTTTGGTTCCATCTGGGGAGGGGGTGTCTCAGCTCTTATGGCTTTGTTATCAGACTGTCTGTGTGTAAGCATGATGTTCCGTTTTCAGTGATCATGAGCTATTTTACTCGCAGATGCATCGGTGTTTAAATAAGTTAGCAATAATGAACACAACGTAAGCAAAACAAATTGGTCTTATCCGTGTGAAGGCGCTGTCAATATCAAAATGACATGAGACCGAAGAGAAACAAATCTGTGAACAATCAGTTCAAGTTGATGTAAATGGCGAAACTACAAAAACTAATACACTAGGTGGCGCCGTTACGCAACTCGGTTCTCTTGCCGTCAACCGCCAGCGTGGTCCGTGTATATACCGTTTTTTCGTTTTTCGTTTTCAAATTTGCGAACGAAAAACGGATAACGAATTCCTTTTTCGTTTTTCGTTTTCAAATTTGCGAACGAAAAACGAAAAACGAATTCCTTTTTCGTTTTTCGTTTTCAAAAGTGAAGTAAGAAAAACGAAAAACGAATTGGTTTTTCGTTTTTCGTTTTCAAAAATGAAATAAGAAAAACGAAAAACGAATTCGTTTTTCGTTTTTGCATTTAGGATGCTTCGGTCGTACTGCCACATCGGGTGGCCGGTAAAAATTGGTAGTTTCGGCGGGATGCCTCGGTCGCACTGGCAACGTTTTGAAAACAAACTCACAGAAATTGCATCGGCGAAGTGGTATATCTATGTACCTACAGGTGAATATTGGTCATTTCGGCGCTGTTTTTTATGTTTCGACAATTTAATAAACTTTACTCAACCTTATTTATAATAGATCGAAAGATGGATAAATCGAGAGTAGATGTATTTATTTTGTAACTGCAACTATGTGATGCAATAGTTATTTTAAATTTAGTTTGTAAAATATTTGACTTAGGAGGCCCCTATTATGACTAATAAATAGTCGCTATCTTTGGGGCCACTTTGGGTTTTTAAATTAGCTATTTTTTATGTAATTAATGAATTCCATTGACGGACCATTACGGATAGCCCAATTGTATTTAGGAGCATGTATATTTCTGAGTATTGTTTATTAACATTTGCTACTTTATGCATATTGTAAGTAGAGGATATGTGGTAAAAATATAATACGTTTATAGCTTAATGTGTTGCTAGACATAGTGTTAATTCATTATTATTTTGCATAAGTAGTAATTTACAACAGTAGAAGTATGTTTGCATCCGTGGGTAATGTTACATAATGTATCAGTCTTTTTAAAATTGTGATTGGCTATGTTTTTATTAAACAAATATAGGTTTTGCTTATTGTGTGAGGCATACTATTTTTAATACTGTTTTACAAATGTATATTATGTCCTGAATGTATGTATACTGCTGTGTGCTGGTGTGAACTGATTATGCATATTTCTGGTTTGTGTTATCTGCCAATTTTGAAAGTATGCGGGTAATGTTTTATGTTTATATTTATAATAAAATTATAATATAATTATAATAAGTTAGTATTCTCTACCCAGAGTAAATACCAACACGACCAAGAACTGCTCCATTAACTGGTGCCTTTTCAACCAAAAGAACTCACAGTGACACTTTGCAAACTTTCATGAATGCTGATATGGAAATGTGTAAAATATTGTAAAGCGTTAATTTATTCTTTAGATCTGTTTATTTTAATGTTTTAAAGTATTTATTAAAATATTTTATTAAAGTATTTTTTTAAGTTTACTCAAATATACACAGAAAATATGTTTTAATGTCTTAACCTATTTAAATTACCTTTATAGATACATTTCAAATAAATTATTCTCTACATTTTAATTAATTTTATAATTATGCTAATATTTTAAATTATATATTATTTCAATATATTTCAACAAATATATTTGGCATGTTTTATGTACCTATTTCAATCTGTATGATTGCCCAGAGTGAAATAAAAACACACTATTATTATTATTACTCAACTTTTGCTTAAACATTAATTCTATGTGGGAGCTATATTTATTTAAAAATATTGTTCTTACAATTTTTTTTGCAATTTGTTTATTCAATTGCATTTGTGTCCCTAGATCAGTAGATGGTAATTAGTGTGATGCAATATTATAGAATTACAAAGTGAAATTTTTATTCTTTTTTGAATAATATGCTTTAACCTAGTAATAGGTCCGAATGTTTGCGAATATTTGTTTGCTATTTTATCAATATGTTAAATCCAGTTTAAATGCGAGATTAATGTAAAGCCCAGAATGTTAAACTGGTTAAATCTCTCAATATCTACACTGTCAATTGTTAATGTTACTTCATCAACCTATTTATTAGGCATTTGAAAAAACTTTTGTTTTATTAATATTTTAATGATAATGTATAATAATAACACAAGTGTTATTGGCAACTCAACTGAGTTGGATTGACATTATATAATAAAATACATTTAACGCATCTGTATGTAGTTTTAGCTATATGTTTATTATAGGTCTTTATTAATCAAATATTCAATATTCACTGTGTTTCTGTCATCTGTGAAGGTTTTAATTGTACTTGTATCATCAAGTATCTTGAGCATAAGTTATGCTGGCTTTTGGAAATCATTGATATAATTATAGTAAATAACAATGTCAGTGGCCCTAAAATTGATTCTTGGGGGACGCCTCATTTTATAGGTAAAGTATACCATTGTACTTCTTCTAGTTTTACAGACTGCTTACAGTTAGTTGCATATTATTGTGTTAGTTGTATTGCTGTGAGCTCCATTCCAATGGCTCCTGGCTACCTCACTGATCCGTTCACGTTAAACAATAGTGTATATGATTGTCACAATTGCAACTGCACAGATATTCCTGTCAAGAAGTACAACTTGTCATTAGGCCAGTGTAAATTTGCTTACAAGTTTGGAAAACTTTGGGACACTATCCCGCAATGTATACAGAATGCAAGCAGTGCAGAGATCTTTAAAACACGCGTTTTAACAGTTTCTCGTGATAGATGTACACACTTCAAACATTTCATGATAGATATGGCTGAGTGATTGTTTGCATTTGGCTGGTAGATTGTTTAGATTAATAAATATTTGTGTGGTAGTGGTAGTCATAGTAAGGACTTTATCTCAGACAATCAGATTTTTATTATTGTTATTACTATTATTGTTATGTAGAAGTGGATGAGTTTGAGCAGTTTGCCAGGCAAATGTGGACTGTCATTTAGTGATGCCTTTTGGGATGTCTATGAAGTGCACATAATCTTATGTCATTATAATTAAAGATTTAACTGTAAGCATAATGATTTTTAAAATTATTTGTAATATTTTTTATTCATGTTTCCAACAGAATATGAAACAGTGTCACCTGACTGTTTATTAACAACTGAAATGGAATATATATGTATGTAGTTGCAAGTGTGCCAAACATGCATTCTATTTTTAATGCAAACCGATCAGTGAGATAGCCAGGAGCCATTGGAATAGAGCTCACAGTAATAATATTCAACTAACTGTAAGCAGTCTGTAAGACTAGAAGAGGTACAATGATATACTTTACCTATAAAAAGAGGCGCCCCCAAAGATCAATATTAGGGCCACTGACATTGTTATTTACTATATGATTTCCAAAAGCCAGCTATTTCCAAAAGCCAACTATAACATAATTAGAGACCTCATTGAACAAGTTCACCGGCGCGCAACACGACTTGTGCCGGAAACAAAGGGACTACCATACAACAACAGACTAATAGAATTACAGCTTCCTACCTTGAACTTCAGAAGACAGAGAACAGACATAATCCAGACATTCAAAATTATCAAAAGAATAGACTTGGTCAACCAGGATTGCAGATGTCCACAGTGTCCATCAAAGCTGATGTTAAAAAAAACCAGTGGTACAACAAGAGGGCACAGCGAAAAACTCCAAACACAGAGAGCAACTGGCTACAGACACCACTTCTTCTCGGTGGTTACAATGTGGAACTCCCTTTCAGAAGACACAGTCCAGGTAAGAACAGTAAACGAACTGAAGTCACGCCTCTGAAGAGATTGGAGAGGTCACCCAGACCTGTATAATTAAAAAAATTCAAATTAACCAGCCTTGACAAACCGGATATAAACCACAAAACATGAAAAAAAATACATCAATAGAGAACTGCAACATCAGAAAACAAATCTTGAGACGGTCTCAATGCTCAGTTTTGGGCAACTACTGACCGGTCTTGAGGTAAGATCTTGAGGTAAGATAACTTTTGCTCATGATACTTGATGATACAAGTACAATTAAAACCTTCACAGATGACAGAAACACAGTGAATATTGAATATTTGATTAATAAAGATCTATAATAAACATATAGCTAAAACTACATACAGATGTGTTAATTGTATTTTATTGTATAACGTCAACCCAACTCAATAACACTTGTGTTATTATTATACATTACCATTAAAATATTAATAAAACAAAAGTTTTTTTCAAATGCCTAATAAATAGGTTGATGAAGTAACATTAACAATTGACAGTGTAGATATTGAGAGATTTAACCAGTTTAACATGTTGGGCTTTACATTAATCTCGCATTTAAACTGGATTAAACATATTGATAATATAACAAACAGATGTTCTTGAACAATTGGACCTATAACTAGGTTGAAGCATATTATTCAAAACTAGAATAACATTTTCACTCTACAATTCTATAATATTGCCTCACACTAATTACCATCTACTGATCTAGAGACACAAGTGTAATTGAATAAACAAATTGCAAAACAACTTGTAAGAATAATATTTTCAAATAAATATAGCTCCCACATAGAATTAATGTTTAAGCAAAAGTTGAATACCAACTTATTGTAATTATATTATAATTTTATTATAAATATAAACATAAAACATTACCCGCATACTTTCAAAATTGGCAGATAACACAAACCAGAAATATCCATAATCATTTCAAACCAGCACACAGCAGATTACATACATTCAGGACATAATATACATTTTAAAAAAAGAGTATTAAAAATAGTATGCCTCACACAATAAACAATATCTATATTTGTTTAATAAAAACATAACCAATCACAATTTTAAAAAGACTGATACATTATGTAAAGCAGCATATTACACACGGGTGCAAACATACTTTTGTTGTTGTAAATTACTACTTATGCAAAATAATAATGAATTAACACTAACTCTAGCAACACATTAAGCCATAAACGTATTATATTTTTACCACATATCCTCTACTTACAATATGCATAAAGTAGCAAATGTTAATAAACAATACTCAGCAATATACATGCTCCTAAATACAATTGGGCTATCCGTAATGGTCCGTCAATGGAAATCAATAATTACATAAAAAAATAGTTAATTTAAAAACCCAAAGTGGCCCCTAAGATAGCGACTATTTATTAGTCATAATAGGGGCCTCCTAAGTCAAATATTTTACAAACTAAATTTAAAATAACTATTGCATCACATAGTTGCAGTTACACAATAAATACATCTACTCTCGATTTATCCATCTTTCGATCTATTATATACAAGGTTGAGTACATTTTATAAAATTGTCGAAACATAAAAAACAGCGCCGAAATGACCAATATTCACCTGTAGGTACATATAGATATACCACTTCGCCGATGCAATTTCTGTGAGTTTGTTTTCAAAACGTTGCCAGTGCGACCGAAGTTTTCCGCCGAAACTACCAATTTTACCGGCCACCCGAAGTGGCAGTGCGACCGAAGCATCCTAAATGCAAAAACGAAAAACGAAAAACTAATTCGTTTTTCGTTTTTCTTACTTCACTTTTGAAAACGAAAAACGAAAAACGAATTCGTTTTTCGTTTTTCTTACTTCACTTTTGAAAACGAAAAACGAAAAAGGAATTGGTTTTTCGTTTTTCGTTCGCAAATTTGAAAACGAAAAACGAAAAAGGAATTCGTTATCCGTTTTTCGTTCGCAAATTTGAAAACGAAAAAGGAAAAAACGGTATATACACGGACCCAGCGTCCCGTTACCTGGTTACGATGCATTCAACCTTTGCATCCAACATTATTACCCAACGTTGTAGATATGCCTTATATTGATAACAGTTGTAGTGTAAACTAATTAAAAGAAGAATTGAAATCAAAGAAACGAACAATGCGCGCGTAAAGAGTGCGATTACGTCACAGGCCCGAGTTGCATATCAGCGCGCCTTAGAGATCATATAGGTTCCCCATTTATCAATTTGTTTTTGCTGATTGGTTGGTAAATGTTAGTGTCCACACGTCAGAGTACATATCTCTAAAGCCTATTAGTTAATTTGTCAATGTGATGACACCATTATCTTTGTGTTATGTGACGCCATCAAATTGTACTTTTGGAGTTTAGTACCTCATATTTTGAGTTCTGCAGCGTCAAAGAGGCTTCCGAGGTATGCATTAATTTGATTACATATTCGGTCGTTTATTGCAAGATGTCTCATAATATAATGCTAATTAAGTTTTACGAACGACGGCGCATTAATATGACGTCAGAGTATTGACTGGACATAGTGCTCCTATAGTTCAGTGTCCGTCGTTCTGTTTGTCGCGTTGGATGAACCATTGACATATGATAATATCTACTGCATTCTTTGACCAAACACCCACGGCTAATCGATACTGCTAAAATACGGTGAAATTGGAACTAATATATCCTGTTAGTAGAAGCGATAGTCAAAGTTCGTCATTTAACACAACATATGCATATCCAATGCGCGTGTCCAATGAAAATGAGTACATCCACTATTCTATATCCTGTCCTTTTACATAACAGCCGTTCTTTCTGTCTCCTTGGTTTCTTAACTAGTTTCGATATTCACAGTTACTGGGATCATCTCAATTTAAAATATAAGCATTTGAATAAAACGTTTATCAGAATTCGTCATACCACAAATGTAATGTTGTGTTATTAATAATCATAACATTATGTTACACGCAGTATGTTGGCATATACCGTGCATTCTATTTACGTAATAGTTAAATTTTCGATATAGCCACATAACACACATTAAACATTCAACTTAGGTTATATATACTCATAGCTGATATTAATATACTTCACCATAATCATCATTGTGCAGCCATAATGTCCCGTGGATGGGCGAAGGCCTCAGCATGCTGCTTCCACATCTGCCTATATTGCGCTATCCTCTGCCAGATGGTACCCTTCCAGTAGTCGTCTAGTTCGTCCGTTCTTCGTTTCGCCGATCTTCCCCCAGATCGTTTCCCTTTATCAATGTTTAAGGATGCGCTTTGTCCATCAGCTATCTCCTACTTTACTTATATGTCCTGCCGTTCATTTACGTATGTGACCTGTGTCTTTAACACTTAATTTTAAATAATGTGGTATGCGAATAATATGTTTGCTTTCACTAATGCTATCAATATAATAGGCACGGAATTGTGCATTGGTGATAATTTTCCTTTCTCATGTTTCCAGGTGGTGATACGGTTTATTGTTCTCGTCTCGCCGGTCTTCCTGGTAATATATATATATATATATATATATATATATATATATATATATATATATATATATATATATATATATATATATATATATATATATATATATATATATATATATATGTATATATATATATATGTATATATATATATATATATATATATATATATATATATATATAAATATATATATCATCATCATCATCATCATCATCATCATCATCATCATCACGCCGTAGTGTCCCGTGTTTGGGCGAAGGCCTCAGCATGCTGCTTCCACATCTGCCTATCTTGCGCTATCCTCTGCCAGATGGAACCCTTCCAGTAGTCGTCTAGTTCCAACCTCTCGCCGGTCTTTCTGAATGTCTTTTCATTTCGTAGGGTTTCGGTTATCTCGTATCCTGGTGACGTGTCCTGCCCAGGTCCACTTCCGTCTCCTGGCATGTTCAGTCACATATGTGACCTTTGTCTTTTCTCTTACCCTGATGTTTTTTTCTGTCCCGGTATGTGACGTTTGACATACTCATTTCCATCTATGTTTGTGCGGCTGCTAGCTTGTTCTTGGCATGGGTGGTTGGTGCTGGAAGTACGCATGAGGTGTAGATTTGTCTCTTCAAGCATGTCCCTATGTTACCTTAGAATATGTCGAGGTGCTTGACCAATACTGTCCATCCGGCCGTGATTCTTCTTTGAATCTCCTTGTCATGTTTTTTGTCTCTCATTTGATCTCTCTAAGGGTCGTGATTGCTAACGCAAGTTTGTTGTAAAACATAATATACATGCACTATACATATGTACTAGTGTGTAAATGTATATCTATGTATAGTTGTATGTGTTTCTGTATATCTCTGTAGGATAAGATAGCTTTAGGGTATGTGCTACTTGCACGATCTGAACAACGTTTTGCATCGTATTTCGGGAAGTTTATTGACACATTCCTTATTTTATTTTCTAATTGTTATTCTTATTTCCATTATTTTTCTTATAATGCAATATTTTAGAGCGATGCACATTCACATGCAAGCGCTCGCACATATACGCACATACCCACACACATAAACACAAACACACATACCCACAATCAAACACACGCGCACGCGCACGCGCACGCGCACGCGCACGCGCACGCGCACGCGCACGCGCACGCGCACGCGCACGCGCACGCGCACGCGCACACGCACACGCACACGCACACGCACACGCACACGCACACGCACACGCACACGCACACGCACACGCACACGCACACGCACACGCACACGCACACGCACACGCACACGCACACGCACACGCACACGCACACGCACACGCACACGCACACGCACACGCACACGCACACGCACACGCACACGCACACGCACACGCACACGCACACGCACACGCACACGCACACGCACACGCACACGCACACGCACACGCACACGCACACGCACACGCACACGCACACGCACACGCACACGCACACGCACACGCACACGCACACGCACACGCACACGCACACGCACACGCACACGCACACGAACACGAACACGAACACGAACACGCACACGCACACGCACACGCACACGCACACGCACACGAACACGAACACGAACACAATCACAAACACAAACACAAACACAAACACAAACACAAACACAAACACAAACACCACATAAATGCTTTTATGAACGCGGGAACGAACGCACGTACACACATACATGAAACACGTACGCGCGCACACACACACATACACACATACACACATACACACACACGCATAAACACACACACACACACACTCACACACACACACACACACACACACACACACACACACACACACACACACACACACACACGCACGCACACACATACACACACACTCTCTCGCTCTGTCTCTCTCTCTCTCTCTCTTTCTCTCTCTCTCTCTCTTATCCACTTACTCCAATCACTCAAGTATGCATGCACACATGCAGGCAGACAATAAACAATCTCATTTGATAGGCATCAACCCATTTTTCTTTGGTCTCTATCTAGTTTAATATTAGGATGACGTATATTTGCATTGATTTTTCTTGAATATACACATAGCCGTTCTGGACACGAACGCTTAACCGATAGAATATAAATATGAATATAAATGTTTTGAAGAGCTAAACAATACCAGCCAAGTTAAAGCATATTTTACTTAGTTTTTGTCACATGTTGTGCTGAGATTCGGTTAAGTTTTGCTGTATACAACACTTATTATCCAGGTGACCTTAATTTTGAAATGCGTCAGGCAATTCACACGTAATGGTATTTACGTCAATTCTATGGCAGCCAAGATTCGTTATCGTTTTTAACTTATCATTTTCGTTCACGAAAAAGGCTTTTTTTTACAGAAAGGCATCGTTTTACACCAGTGTTTTGTTGATGTAACTAGAATATTAGTTGACTTTGGAACGTGGTGAATAGCATATCGTGTATGGCACTCACGAAGAACGCATGTCAAATTATCGTAGCTGTTCTATAGATTCTGTCAACAATTATTCACAATCACGACCTTACTCCTGATGTAGTTATTACTTTTTTCTGCTACGGTGGACGTGACTCCGTGTAGCTTCTCATTAGAGTACTGCGTGTTGAACGGAAAGAGGTCGGGCTACAGCAGTGTAGTGTTTATGAATTTAGTAGTTGTATTGACGAGTGAGCTAAACACATATCCAGTTGCCCCTGTCACTTCCGCCACCGACCCCAATTAACTTGTAGTTGCAATAAAAGCGTAATATCACGACGATGTGGTATATCATGTTTTTTCAATGCGCCATCATCACCTGCCACACTCTGAAATATATACAATCAAGTTTCAGAAAAAAATGTGTAGTTCACAGCAATTCAAATAAAATAATAATAACAGTAATAGTAGTAGTAACAGTAGTAATACAGGTAGTAGTAGAACGTCGTCGTCGTCGTGGTAGTGGTAGTGGTAGTGGTAGTGGTAGTGGTAGTGGTAGTGGTAGTGGTAGTGGTAGTGGTAGTGGTAGTGGTAGTGGTAGTGGTAGTGGTAGTGGTAGTGGTAGTGGTAGAGGTAGTAGTCGTGGTGGTGGTCGTGGTCGTGGTGGCGGTGGCGGTGGCGGTCGTGGTGGCGGTGGCGGTGGCGGTGGCGGTGGCGGTGGAGGTGGCGGTGGCGGTGGCGGTGGCGGTGGCGGTGGCGGTGGCGGTGGCGGTGGCGGTGGCGGTGGCGGTGGCGGTGGCGGTGGCGGTGGCGGTGGCGGTGGCGGTGGCAGTGGCAGTGGCAGCAGCAGCAGCAGTAACAGTAGTAGTAGTAGTTTTTATATAGCGCACTATCTAATCATTAGGATTGCTCAAAGCGCTTTACACTTTACTCCCTCACAGACCTGTTATATTAGATCAAACGCCATCTCGCTGAGAAGCATCCAACCACGCTGCAATTAATACAGAAGACTAAATCGATTTGTACATCAATGCTCTCACGGCGTTGCTAGTCTTTCATGTAACCTTTCCGTTCACATTCAAACATATTATCACCAAGGTGTTTTCTACAACCAGTTCAATCACTTTAGAGACAAATGCCACATTGCGTTGAAAACAGAGGTATTAATAATACAGTTAGTGCATTAACTGTACTACTGACACTGTCTTATTGTCATTGACATTAAAGGTTCACTTATTTTTTATACTTAGCTTTGTGTTTGTAATTAACGGATGTTCCTCTTTGTATGATGCTTGCACACGGTAATAATCTTAATTAAGTGCTTAGGCAATACATTTAGATGTATAGTCTATCGAATATGCAACTCATTAATTGTATTTAATGTTTCATACAGCAATATACAAATATGCCAGCTAGTGTATGTGGGTAGTACCTTTTCATTTGATTACATGGTGAGATCATTTTTCCAAACGAAGTTACGATACAAGTTGTGCTGGTTATTGTTACTTGTTTCGCAATCATTAGCTTTAAGTATGTGTGTGTGTGTGTGTGTGCGTGTGTATGCGTGTGCGTGTGTGTGTGTGTGCGTGTGCGTGTGCGTGTGCGTGTGCGTGTGCGTGTGCGTGTGCGTGTGCGTGTGCGTGTGCGTGTGCGTGTGCGTGTGCGTGTGCGTGTGCGTGTGCGTGTGCGTGTGCGTGTGCGTGTGCGTGTGCGTGTGCGTGTGCGTGTGCGTGTGCGTGTGCGTGTGCGTGTGCGTGTGCGTGTGCGTGTGCGTGTGCGTGTGCGTGTGCGTGTGCGTGTGCGTGTGCGTGTGCGTGTGCGTGTGCGTGTGCGTGTGCGTGTGCGTGTGCGTGTGCGTGTGCGTGTGCGTGTGCGTGTGCGTGTGCGTGTGCGTGTGCGTGTGCGTGTGCGTGTGCGTGTGCGTGTGCGTGTGCGTGTGCGTGTGCGTGTGCGTGTGCGTGTGCGTGTGCGTGTGCGTGTGCGTGTGCGTGTGCGTGTGCGTGTGCGTGTGCGTGTGCGTGTGCGTGTGCGTGTGCGTGTGCGTGTGCGTGTGCGTGTGCGTGTGCGTGTGCGTGTGCGTGTGCGTGTGCGTGTGCGTGTGCGTGTGCGTGTGCGTGTGCGTGTGCGTGTGCGTGTGCGTGTGCGTGTGCGTGTGCGTGTGCGTGTGCGTGTGCGTGTGCGTGTGCGTGTGCGTGTGCGTGTGCGTGTGCGTGTGCGTGTGCGTGTGCGTGTGCGTGTGCGTGTGCGTGTGCGTGTGCGTGTGCGTGTGCGTGTGCGTGTGCGTGTGCGTGTGCGTGTGCGTGTGCGTGTGCGTGTGCGTGTGCGTGTGCGTGTGCGTGTGCGTGTGCGTGTGCGTGTGCGTGTGCGTGTGCGTGTGCGTGTGCGTGTGCGTGTGCGTGTGCGTGTGCGTGTGCGTGTGCGCGCGAGCGTGCGTGCATGCGTGTATGTGTATGTGTATGTGTATGTGTATGTGTATGTGTATGTGTATGTGTATGTGTATGTGTATGTGTATGTGTATGTGTATGTGTATGTGTATGTGTATGTGTATGTGTATGTGTATGTGTATGTGTATGTGTATGTGTATGTGTATGTGTATGTGTATGTGTATGTGTATGTGTATGTGTATGTGTATGTGTATGTGTATGTGTATGTGTATGTGTATGTGTATGTGTATGTGTATGTGTATGTGTATGTGTATGTGTATGTGTATGTGTATGTGTATGTGTATGTGTATGTGTATGTGTATGTGTATGTGTATGTGTATGTGTATGTGTATGTGTATGTGTATGTGTATGTGTATGTGTATGTGTATGTGTATGTGTATGTGTATGTGTATGTGTATGTGTATGTGTATGTGTATGTGTATGTGTATGTGTATGTGTATGTGTATGTGTATGTGTATGTGTATGTGTATGTGTATGTGTATGTGTATGTGTATGTGTATGTGTATGTGTATGTGTATGTGTATGTGTATGTGTATGTGTATGTGTATGTGTATGTGTATGTGTATGTGTATGTGTATGTGTATGTGTATGTGTATGTGTATGTGTATGTGTATGTGTATGTGTATGTGTATGTGTATGTGTATGTGTATGTGTATGTGTATGTGTATGTGTATGTGTATGTGTATGTGTATGTGTATGTGTATGTGTATGTGTATGTGTATGTGTATGTGTATGTGTATGTGTATGTGTATGTGTATGTGTATGTGTATGTGTATGTGTATGTGTATGTGTATGTGTATGTGTATGTGTATGTGTATGTGTATGTGTATGTGTATGTGTATGTGTATGTGTATGTGTATGTGTATGTGTATGCGTAAGTGTATGTGCATGTGCATGGGTATGGGTATGGATATGTGTGTGAGTTTGTGTGGGTATGTATGTGTGTGTATGTGTGCGTGTGTGTGTGTGTGTGTGTGAATGTGTGTGTGCTTGTGCGTGTGCGTATATGTATGTATGTGTGTGTCTGTGCGTGTTTCGCTATAAGATTTTCCTCCATCACCAGCTTGTGTACCTTTCAACACTATGCAAGACTGTCCGAAGAAAGTCGAAGAAACTTCGCTGTATCTTCTATGCATAATTACATTTACGTGGCCAAAGAGATCAGTCGGTATCCTTGTTTCATTTGATAGCAAACACAATCAGATAGCTTGACGGTCAAGTATGAAGTTCTTATGTGGTGCTATGCGCTGAAGACCAATCTATGTGGAACGAGACATTACCAGGCAGTGTTAGGCCGTGGAGTGTTTAGCTGATTCTAAACCGTGGTTGATCAATGGGAAAGCCTGTATTGCAATTAACATTAAAACACTATTTAATAATCATGCTGTTTATGCTATTTACTTGCGTATGCCATATATTTATTCCCAAGAAGAATGAAGAAAACAACTATATTTTAAGAAAGTGGTCTTACTAAATTAGTATAAACACAGAACACGTCTGATTCAGTATTTCTGCATTCACTCTTCTCGCTATCTCTGGCCATTCTGGGGTGCAGGTTGTTGTTGTGACGGTATGTCTGTCAACCATGCGCAGAAAAATGCCGCCCAAATGTAATTACGGGCTCTCCAAAAAAGAGATAGATTAACAGGGAAACATACACTCGAACCCTAATCAATATAATCTTAATCCAGCCCCCTTCCCCCAACAATGATAATTACGCCCCTCCCCCAAATAATGCAGCTAATCACCCGTCACAACTATCGATAACGTAGCACATAGCGGACTCCAGTTTCCACGTGACAACAGTATCACAATAATAATTACCTGTTGCTACATGAATCGTTTCCGCTGGTGAATAGCCGTTCCATTTTGGCATTTGGTCGCCAGGTGGCGCTACCAGCATGCCAATAAGTAATGTAGCCTCAATTACCCAGACTACGCGAGGTGGCAGCACTTTTACCCCTCAAGTCCGTCTGGTTGCTTATGCATACCCGACGTTACTATAAGGGCGGCCTTAACCCGACTAGGACGTAAACACTATTTGGCTGTCATGCAAATTATGGAATAAAAAGGAAAATAAAGAGACACTTTTATAAGATAATACTATACTATTAACAATATTCAATATTAAACTTATGTTCACTCAAATATAAATAGAAATACAAATTTGCAGTTGTTTATGATGCGGGAATTATGGAAAAATAACTTTCGATTACTCCTACTCCGTGTGGTGGCCGCACTTCTAGACAACATTCAAAAGCCGGCTAAGATTAATTGTTAACTGATAATTGTGATTATGTTATATTATATTAGTTAGGTTTTGCAACACTGATTTGCGTTTATTCTTGATGGTTAATTGTTAACTGTATATTTAAATTGTGTGATAATCTATATTTTTGTGCACGTTACGTTCCAAGTTAACACACTTATGTCAGTAAGGCAATATGAGAAAGATTGCGTTTTCCAATGTTATACATAATAGTATATGTTACTATGTACATGCATTGTTTGTATGTCAATAACACGATGGCAATAATAAATATAATTTTCTATAAGTGATCATCTTTTCGGCGAAGATACGCACTCGACTCCCAAGCGACAATCCATTAAGCGAGCATATAGGTATCGTCGCTACATTACTATATAATATAGTAAGAAGTGACACATCCTTCCCACAACGAAATTCTTCCCACGTGGGAGATTATCGTCAGACGGTATGAATAATATCGCAAGGAGACATGCTACATTCCTCCCGTGGTGTAATCGGTCACGGTTTCTATGCTATTTAACCATAACGTCGAAAACAAATTGCATTTATCATCTTTTACCGATCAGCCTAACGAAGCTAACATTGTTAATGTGCGCATGCGCTGCTGACGTGGAACATGGCGCAGTGTAGCAGAGTGAAACGGAGTCCGCATCACCGCGCAATCAAACAGTGAATTGCTAATAAATACGCGATATGCACATCACATAATAATGCTTACATTAAATTATATTATATTAATGGATTGCCGTCTATCAGTGAAATATGAAGAAAACGAACTCAGTGCTGTATCACGTTGATAAAGTCTAACAAGAATGTCGTAGTCAATATTTTTAACTGAGGCGGATAGACCAATTTGATGAAGACGTGTAGCATCGCTCCATATTCAGTATTTCATTATACTAAATCTAGTATTAGAACGAGATTTTAATATCGAAAGTATAAAATGTATTGGAATGGATTTCGAAAGCGAAGTGGCAGTCGTCTAACCTCCTATCCACGGCTATACTGCAGTGCTTAACGCAGATCTTACTTGCTGTCACCAGCGCTTTCAGCAAATTAGCTATTTAATGACGGTTTCAGAGAATGTGCCCGCTGCTCGACTAGAGGGGATAACAAGTCTACTTAGGTAACGAGGAACTACTCGCGTTGTCCATTTAGGTTATGCTTCCAATGAATGCCTGGAGCATGTCTAAATTCAGTAACAGACACATCGGAGTGCGCTGTGAGCAATTACCTTCGGTGTTGGTTATTAGAAATTTGCGTGCAGCGGAGGGGATTAACAATGACATTTACCAGTAGACGCCGAATGAAGCTGCAACCCGATAACTGAAAAGGCGTTGCTTATTAGCATTGCATTTAGTTGCCTTTATTACAAGACAGTCTTGGCGTTAAAGATTCACGGGACAGGCGTAATGCTAACATCAAGAGTTCTGGCACAGAGTCGCGAGTTGTGTGGAACTTATTAGGACAGGCAACAGGAATTCATACACGTTGTGAGTATGTAAATGGCATCGTTTAGAAGACCAACTTAGATTGCCGAATTTATGCTGTGTGTGCGAAGCTTTTGTGACTATCGCCAATGTGACACTTAGCGTTTCTGTTAAACACTACGACTACATAAACATCGCAGAACACACAAGTTGCTGACGGTTCACGTGGAGATAACTGCAGCGGAAACATTAGTGGTTGACGTGAACACAAAAACTAACTTGCCGTGGAACATACATTGGTACTTCTGGAATAGTGTGGAACTTGTTAGGGATGATGAAAGGCTGCGTGGAACACAGGAACGTTCGAATGAAATTAAACCTGTGTTGACCAGGTGTGTAGCCGTTTAAATGAAATTATTAATATCAATGTAGCGAATGATTGATGGACAATACCGTCACCGGAGATCACATCGTGAATATGTCAATGTCATCGTGATAAGACCAACTTGGAATGACGAGTCACGGTTGTGTGTGCGAAGCTTTCTGTTAATCGCCAAGTTAATACTTAGCATTTATGTTAAACAACAGAACTGCATCACCACTTGAGAACCAATTGCTGACGATATGGAAAGTAGTTGCTGAGCAAACACAAGTGGTTGATGTGAACGAAAAACAACGACTTCTCGTGGACCACACTGAGGTAACTATCAAACAATCCAAGATAACAATCAGAGGACGTTTACAGATTGTGTACCATCACGTTGTTTGTGCGAATATGGTTTAGTGAAATTGTCGCGTAACTAGGAACAAGAAAGCCGTCGTCTAAGCGATCGTCAGTTGACCATTAGTAAACCGCAATATGGATTCGTCAAAAACAACACATTGGTTGAACACTTCAACAGGCCTGCAACACCAATTCCATGACATTTCGGATGTGGGAACGAACAACGCATCACAACTGTCTGAGCTCGCTACAGTCGCTACACCAATACTGTGCGGTGTCGGTCTCCCAGGCAACCTCCTCGTGATTCTGATCTACGTCACAAAGATGACGTCATCCACGAGGGTCTACCTTTTCGCGTTGGCCGTAGCAGACACGGCGATTTGTGTTTGTGGCATTGTTCTAACGGTCGCTCCTATAACCTTCATGATACATGAGATATTTATGTTCGTCATCAACTTGTCTATAATCTTCTCCATGTATCTCCTGGTCTTTGTCTCTGTCGAACGCCTTATCGCCGTCAGAAGGCCACTCGCATTCAGCATGGGAACACGACGTGCTAATGTTGCTGTGATTGCAATTGGCGCAGCTTCACTCGTACTAACAACCGTGGCCAATGGTTCTGTCATCTTGAAGCTTGAACTGGTATATTTGGTCGTACAACTATTCCTGCTTTGCTCCACTATGTGTGTTTTATCGACCTGCTACATTCTAATAGCAATTACGTTGGTGAACTCCGTCAGAGTATCTCATAGCAAAATCGGAGTTATCAACACTGCTTCTACAGTACAACGGAAATCAACAAAAGGACCATTCGTAAGACAAGATGCTAGTCAACAGCAATCTCAACCTGGACCATCAAATACACCAGCGCAGAGTGCATCTATAGAACGAGGATTAACCGGAAATGCACCAGCAACAAAGATAACGACCAAGAAAGCCAATCAACTTAAAAACGTTTGTTTGCTCTTCACGCTTACCGTCATCTTTATCGCGTGTTGGTTGCCCACGGGTTTACTTGCCGTTGGTGTTGCAATACCGGCGGGTGTAACGCGGATGTTTTTTCTAAACTCAGTCGTCAACCCGTTCATCTACGGCGTGGCGAGCGCAATGTTCCGGGAAGACGTGCGACAGTTTTACCGCCAGACACGGACCAAACTGTCTGCTTGTTAACGGTGATCAAACACATTGCGATCAGTGTGTAGATAGGAGTTGGATATCCGATTACAGGTGTATTGTTTATTTGAACATTCAAAGCATGTTGCTGTTGATGTGTGTGTGTGTGTGTGTGTGTGTGTGTGTGTGTGTGTGTGTGTGTATGTGTGTGTGTGTGTGTGCACGCACTTGTGTGTGTATGTTGTATGTATATATGTGTGTATTCATGTATATATAATTATATATATATATATATATATATATATATATAATGTATAAATATATATATATATATATATATATATATATACATATATATATATACATATTACTCAGATGTGTGCTGTGATTGTGTGCGTGTTTGTATGAGTACGTGCGTGCGTGCAGATATTATGTGCGTGTGTTTTTGGGTTGTGTGTTTCTGTTTTGTCTATATGTCTATATGTTAGTATGTGCGTCTGTGTGTCTGTGTGTCTGTGTGTCTGTGTGTCTGTGTGTCTGTGTGTCTGTGTGTCTGTGTGTCTGTGTGTCTGTGTGTCTGTGTGTCTGTGTGTCTGTGTGTCTGTGTGTCTGTGTGTCTGTGTGTCTGTGTGTCTGTGTGTCTGTGTGTCTGTGTGTCTGTGTGTCTGTGTGTATGTGTGTCTGTGTGTATGTGTGTCTGTGTGTCTGTGTGTCTGTGTGTATGTGTGTCTGTGTGTCTGTGTGTCTGTGTGTATGTGTGTCTGTGTGTATGTGTGTATGTGTGTATGTGTGTCTGTGTGTCTGTGTGTCTGTGTGTCTGTGTGTCTGTGTGTCTGTGTGTCTGTGTGTCTGTGTGTCTGTGTGTCTGTGTGTCTGTGTGTCTGTGTGTCTGTGTGTCTGTGTGTCTGTGTGTATGTGTGTATGTGTGTATGTGTGTATGTGTGTCTGTGTGTCTGTGTGTCTGTGTGTCTGTGTGTCTGTGTGTCTGTGTGTCTGTGTGTCTGTTTGTCTGTTTGTCTGTCTACGTGCCTGCCTGCCTGCCTGCCTGGCCTGCCTGCCTGTGCCTGCCTGCCTGCTGCCTGCCTGCCTGCCTGCCTGCCTGCCTGCCTGCCTGCCTGCCTGCCTGCCTGCTGCCTGCCTGCCTGCCTGCCTGCCTGCCTGCCTGCCTGCCTGCCTGCCTGCCTGCCTGCCTGCCTGCCTGCCTGCCTGCCTGCCTGCCTGCCTGCCTGCCTGCCTGCCTGCCTGCCTGCCTGCCTGCCTGCCTGCCTGCCTGCCTGCCTGCCTGCCTGCCTGCCTGCCTGCCTGCCTGCCTGCCTGCCTGCCTGCCTGCCTGCCTGCCTGCCTGCCTGCCTGCCTGCCTATCTGTCTTTCTCTTTTTATATGTATGTGTGTATGTGGTTGTTTGCGTTTATGCGTGCTTGCGTGCGTGCGTGCATGAATGTATATATATATATATATATATATATATATATATATATATATATATATATATATATATATATATATATATGTGTGTGTGTGTGTGTATATATATATACATGATATATATAATATATAGGTAAACAAACTTTGAGTGTGCATGGGTGTGTGGGTTGATGTATTAGTTTGTGGCTGCTAAATTACGACTACAAGAAATAATCAGCCGTATTTATCCTTGCATGTATAATCTATATTCGTCGTTCAATGTAATTATATATAATTGCTTAATAATAAATACAAACAGTTATGTTGCACTGCGTTTTATATAGTTGATGTATTATTGTCACTGCTGTCGTACATTTTCCATCGCGTCAAAATATTAACAGTAGAAACAGTTAGGGTTGATCAATATACGTGATCGTGCCGTAATCTTCTTACAATACATCAACATTATCTTTATGTAAATGTATATGTGTACATATATATATATATATATATATATATATATATATATATGTATATATATATATATATGTATATATATATATATATATATATATATATATATATATATATATATATATATATATATATATATATATATGTATATATATATATATATATATATATATATATATATATATATATGCACAATTATATGTCGCACATGTGTCATATTGTATCCAATGTAATACATATGGGTAAATGTAAGATAAATGCTAAATTACATTTAAGTAATTAATTCATGTGTGTGAATAGCGTATCTTTAGATGTCGAAATGTAGCATATGGTACATGTAAAAACTTCAGATACGCAGAAGCCGTCGTTCTCTGTGTTGCTTTCTCCTTGGCCTTAATGTGTTCACACTCCTGCTGCAGATATGTTGATCAAGGGATACTGCGCAATTATTTTCATCAATGGAGTACTACAACAGTTACGTTGAATAACGTGGTAATGCAACAGTTATGTTGAACAAGGGGGTACTACGACAGTTATGTTGAATAATGAGGTACTGCATTAGTTATGTTCACCAATGGGGTACTACGACAGTCATGCTGATCTGTGGGGTAATTTGATCAATGGGGCACTGCGACAGTTATGATGATCAATGGGGCACTGCGACAGTTATGGTGATCAATGGGGTACTGCGACAGTTATGTTGATCAATAGAATGAAATGGTGTATTGCAACAATTATTTTGAAAATAGGGCATTGCTACAGTTATGTGTAGACATGTGTACCATATTGGATTCCAAAGACCATATCTCTTTTACAGGGATATGCTAGTTGTATAGTTGACATATGACATATCTGTTCTCACATGTGGATTCGCAGGTATACATCGGTTTCATTAATTTTGGATAAAATTACATACTAATAAAAGTCGGGCTAACATGATTGAAACTGGATCTGATATGGCAAACTGAATGGCAAATGATGAACCAACATCAGCTACAACAATATCCCGTAATACGTATGTATATCTGAACGAGTACATATATGTTCGTGACTGCAAGTCTGCCTGTCTGCGTGCGCCCTTATGTGTTTCTGGCCACCGAATCTACACGCCATCAACCATAATTCCAAATCACTATCTGGCCCATAGGGCATGATGTGATGTGATGTGGTGTGGTGTGGTGTGGTGTGTGTGCGAGCGTGCGTGCGTGCGTGTGTGTGTGTGTGTGAATGTGTGTGTGTGTGTGTGGTGTGGTATGGTGTGGTGTGGTGTGGTGTGGTGTGTGTGCGTGCGTGCGTGTGTGTGCGTGCATGCGTGTGTGTGTGTGTGTGTGTGTGTGTGTTTGCATATGTTCATATTGTCAAATGCTTTCTAAAAACGATTTACTTCTATAAAACGCACGTCTTCACATATTCGTCAAATATTACGCCCCGTACATGATATTATAATAAGACAACCTTAGCTTGAGTGTTTTAATTGACAATGGACTGTGAATGAAGCAGTATTAAACACTTTTTATTCATGGTGGAAGTGTAATTAGTTTCTTCGCATGACTGCTAAGCAGACATGACGTCATTTCCGCTGGCTGATGTTTCGTTGTAATGAGAGGAACATTGCGACGTCCTGCATAAAGTGGTGATAATTAAACCTTCAACGTTGCTTAGCAACAAATGCTGGCGATTGCTACTAGGAAATGAACAATAATTATTGTAGCAGCAGTCGATGAAATTGTTGCAGAAGCGCCAATTTTAGATAGAAATGATTCTTTCGGGAAATCGTGGTGCGGTATTGATTGTGTGTTGATTAGATGTCGAGCAGTTGAAACGTGAAACTTACAAAATGCGTAATTGAATAAAAGTGCATCCGAAGAAGATTAGAGAAAAGGAATCATGGCTGTGAAGGTGCGACGGTTTGTTGTAGCAATGACACTCGATATCTGATTCGGTCTTGAATCATTTGTCAAAATGGTATGAATAGTGTGTGAGACACTGGAATTATACGATCCATGTAGACTTGCTACTCTAGAGTATATGCATATATATATATATATATATATATATATATATATATATATATATATATATATATATATATATATATATATATATATATATATATATTATGTAATCAATAGTTAACAGCAAGACATTCATAATCATATGTCTTCCAAATTACATGCGTACAATCAGTTACATGGGTATCATATGACTTATATACCCCCACCCAAACCCCCCGATTATCCAATTAGACTCAATATGAATATGAAGATTGTGAATACCAAATTGACCTTTACCAACAAGGAAGCCAGCCATCGCTCGAAGGAGACTCCTGCCAGTAGTGTGAGTTGCAAGCGGCACCGTCAGTAGCTCTCACATGGTCCACGGCTTCTCCCCACAAGGGTTGCCACCAGTTGTTGTCATCAACGCAAGAAGGAAGAAGGCTGAGAAGCAACGACTGGCACCAGACCATCCAGCGCCACGTCCATCGAGTAAACAGCTGGCTGCTGGCTGCTGGCTGCTGGCTGCTGACTGCTGACTGCTGACTGCTGACTGCTGCTGCTGCCGACTGCCGACTGCCGACTGCCGACTGCCGACTGCCGACAGCCGACTGCCGACTGCCGACTGCCGACTGCCGACTGCCGACTGCCGACTGCCGACAGCCGACTGCCGACTGCCGACTGCCGACTGCCGACTGCCGACTGCCGACTGCCGACTGCCGACTGCCGACTGCCGATTGCCGACTGCCGACTGCCGACTGCCGACTGCCGACTGCCGACTGCCGACTGCCGACTGCTGACCGACCCAACTGGAGAGCGTTGACAGCCTCACACGTCGGACGACTCTGGAGGTCCAAAGTATCCTCCTATGTAGCTCGACTAGTGCCAAAATACCCTGCATTTCTCAGTTATTGTATTTTCAGAATCACACCATTGTCTTTGTTGAACCGTTGTGTAGGTTACAGTGTTACACAGTCTTAAGCGATGGCTCACATTTTATTAGAACGTCCTATTTTGTACATTTAACCTGCACTTCCATTATGCAGCTAATCCGAATTTGGCGAAAACTTTACGAAAGGAGATTGATACTTTTCTGTTAGGTTATAATGTGACGCGAGGCCACCTGACATCGTAACGTGACTAGATGAGCGCAATGCACGGTCCACATCGCGTACGTTACTCTTTGCAACAGCCATTAGTTCTTCGCTGTAGAGTTCGTGGTAATCCACTGGTTTTTTTTCTTTCGACGGTATTCTCCCTGGGCGTTCTGCACAGCGCATTCCACGTACGTGGGAGTAACACGAAGAAATCTCGCGATACCTTCAACCTCTCGTCCCAAATCTCGCTGGAGGTCTTCGTAGATGATCACGTACACAGGTCCCGTAAAATCTCGCAGCCATGACAGATTCATTACGTGCCACTGGTGGGTGTTTCTTTTCGCAAATGACTTCCATTTGTCTGAAGTCAAACGAGACAGTCAGAGTTAATGACATCCACTCTTAGTAAAAAATGTGTTATCTCTATGAAGAAACGAATGTGTAAATTTCCCAAATTCAACAAGAAAGAATGGACTAATTACACAGTCGCTTCGCATATCATGTTGCCGCACGAGAAGTATTCGTGGAAATAGGGCACGCAAGTAATTCATGTTTCCGGTGATGTTTCCGGTGCGATGTTAACGATACTTAACGAGACCATGCCGCCAGCACAACATTTAAATCGATATAGGCCCCAAATTGTAACATATGTTCAAATTGCAACTTACGCAGGCATTCATATAGCTCATGATATTACAAATAGGCTTTGGCTGCAATACTGATTGTCTTTAAATGTAATATAAAGTAACAATGGTATCTATCATACGAATTATTACAAAGATAATCACAATTGCATGCGAAGGTAAGTTTTATACGTGATACGCAGCGCATCAGTTAGAATGAACGAAACGACCGAACGAGCGAACGAGCAAACAGGCAAACGAGCGAACGAACAAGCGAACGAGCGAGCGAGCGAGCGAGCGAGCGAGCGAAAGAGCGAAAGAGCGAACGAGCGAGACAGCGACCGAGCGAGACAGCGACCGAGCGAGCGGGCGGGCGGGCGGGCGGGCGGGCGGGCGGGCGGGCGGGCGGGCGGGCGGGCGGGCGGGCGGGCGGGCGGGCGGGCGGGCGGGCGGGCGGGCGGGCGGGCGGGCGGGCGGGCGGGCGGACGGACGGACGGACGGACGGACGGACGGGCGGGCGGGCGGGCGGGCGGGCGGGCGGGCGGGCGGGCGGGCGGACGGACGGACGGACGGACGGACGGACGGACGGACGGACGGACGGACGGACGGACGGACGGACGGACGGACGGACGGACGGACGGACGGACGGACGGACGGACGGACGGACGGACGGACGGACGGACGGACGGACGGACGGACGGACGGACGGACGGACGGACGGACGGACGGACGGACGGACGGACGGACGGACGGACGGACGGACGGACGGACGGACGGACGGACGGACGGACGGACGGACGGACGGACGGACGGACGGACGGACGGACGGACGGACGGACGGACGGACGGACGGACGGACGGACGGACGGACGGACGGACGGACGGACGGACGGACGGACGGACGGACGGACGGACGGACGGACGGACGGACGGACGGACGGACGGACGGACGGACGGACGGACGGACGGACGGACGGACGGACGGACGGACGGACGGACGGAAGGACGGAAGGACGGAAGGACGGAAGGACGGAAGGACGGAAGGACGGAAGGACGGAAGGACGGAAGGACGGAAGGACGGAAGGACGGAAGGACGGAAGGACGGAAGGACGGAAGGACGGAAGGACGGAAGGACGGAAGGACGGACGGAAGGACGGAAGGACGGAAGGACGGAAGGACGGAAGGACGGAAGGACGGAAGGACGGAAGGACGGGCGGACGGGCGGACGGAAGGACGGACGGACGGACGGACGGACGGACGGACGGACGGACGGACGGACGGACGGACGGACGGACGGACGGACGAACGAACGAACGAACGAACGAACGAACGAACGAACGAACGAACGAGTCAGAGTGTCAGGCCTATCTACCTGTCTGTTAGGTCCAGAGAAAGTCATTTCCTGTGTGAGAGTGTCTGCCTACCGACCCCTCTATTAGGCCTCCATAGAGACAGTTCCAATATAATAGTGTCCAGCCTACCTACCTGTCTGATAGGCCGCCTTAGAGGCAGTTCCTATGTGAGAATGTCCGGCACTATTCAGTCTGTTGAACTCTGAGACAATGGCGTCGAATGGAGAGCGAATGATGAGGATGGCGCGTGCGTAGCTGGGGTTATGGGGCTCAGTAGCAAGCTTGTGGGTCTTGATGACGACCACGGCTCCGTCAAGCAAACCCTCTCCCGGAAAACCGTTTTTCTGCAGAGCAGGATCCCGGTAGACGGCGCCAGTGTACAACCCTGGAAGACAAGAACCATTCAGGAAATCTCATGGGAGTACCAATACTATTTTTCCAGGATATACTGCTGCTGTTGCTGCTACTCTTGGTACAGCTACTGCTGATACTGCTTCTACTGATGTTGCGGCTGCTGTTGACATTACTACTTTGGTAATACTGCTGCTATTGTTGGTTCAGCTAAAGCTGCTACTTCTGCTTATATTGCTGCTACTGTTGCTACTGCCAAAGTTGCTGTTGGTGTTATTGTTGCTGATAATGTTGTCGTTGATAGGGTAGCCGTTGATATATGTACTCGTTGCGTTACACTGGTCACATGCACGTGTTAAGCGAAATTAGAAAATTTGAAAAATACGATGAATGTTTCCGCCATCCAACATTACAGATGGCATAAGTATCTTAAGAGTGATATAGAAAAACACGATGTATTGAATTTGTTTTAATATTGCGGTTCGTTAATTCTCCAAGCCCGAACGAATTTGGAGAAAGTCTAAATTCACGATAGTTCTGTTCAAGCTGCGTCACATGCACAATTTAACACCGACAAAATTGAAAATTTTAATAATATACATGGCGTTCGCCCTGTGCAACGGATATCACGCCTAGACATCCACAGGCTATTGTTTCAAAACACAGAATATACTGGTGGTGATTTGACAGCAATGCATTGTATGTCGTGGTTGACTAACATAACAATGACAATGTGGTACCACAATAACTAATCGGATAGAGGACGCTCTGTCACAAATAGGGTCTTTGTGCCGTCTGTATCGTATTCTTGACGTGTGTAAAATGCGGCACGGCTTTGCGTAAAATATTGCGGAACGCTGGTTTAAATCATCCTACAATCAGCTGTTGAACTCGCATGAATCCGAAGCCTCACACATAGCTAAATATGGATACACTCTGACATCTCTGTCAATGTGAAGGCATAATATGTACATTAATGTACATTTACAGCCGATGGAACGTGGACTGGTGGCCAGACGACAGGTGTGCTGGTTCGATGCCGGAAAGGATGTTTAAAATCATCTACAACTGGCCGTATGCATCACACGAGACTGCTACGTCTTCACGCATAGTTAAATATTGATATCGTATATCATTTCCGTTAATATGAAAGCATAATGTCAACATTAAGGGACATTTACAGTCGATGAAACGTCGCGGGACGTGCGATCGAATTCAGTGCAAAGATGGCGTTGTTTTGGCGGTGCTGTCTATTGAGCACACAATGTCACATGTCATGACATGCCCACACATACAATGTACCGCTGGCTACGCCTGCACAGTCAATAGCTTACCCTTCATATATACGAAAAGGATGATCTAAGCAATCGTTCCACAAAACATGCAAACAAATCCACGTTGTCGGTAGAGGCACTGATACGCACCTAGGGTCTAGTTGCGTATCAGTGCCTCTAGTGACTAACGTGGATTTGTGGAACCCAATTATTCGCGTAGCGTCGGTTAAGTTTGGCCTTTGGCGATAAAGTATGGATAAAGGTAAAATGTGTGAATTACATCATTACTGCGACATGACAATCTAGAACAAACATTACTGCATACATTCAATATTTTCATTTATATTTTTGTCATAAAGATATTTTAAAGATAATTTCAACAAAATGTACGACGAAAACATGTGTTCGGGCAGCCATTTTTGACTAAGCAACCTGGAAACGTCAATTGTATAGTCGCGTCTGCAAAACTATCGTTGGTCTGACAACGTCACTTACCTGTAGCTTGTTGAATGAGATGTCGAACCCAGGTATTACCTGATCCAGCGTAACTGGCTAAAGCCGTCAACGGCAGCGCTTCACGGGCGAAGTGAAGATCTGGACATTCAGCCTCACGTCGGAAAAGAACGAATCTGTCAATTCTTTCTAACATCCAACATGTTGCCTTGACGCAGACGACGAATAATATGAAACGTATGACTACCGGTCGAAGGCGCATGGCCGCTGAGTTGTGTGACATGTCTGACGAATTAAACACAATGTACGGATTTGTATGACCGGATATAAGGCGACACCAGCCAACGGTCATATTCGATGACGTATGCACACATCTCTTTTTATTATCGGTGTGGGTGTCAAGTTTTTGTAACTTGACCAATGATCAGTAACTTTAGTTCGGCCAGCCAGTGAGCGTAAATCTAATGATAATCTTTATGTGTATAGTGTAAAGATATCCATTGCGTTCATAGCGTAATTTTCCTTTAATTGCTTCGTTAGGTTGTTGATATGTAACCTATAAACTGGGATTGAACTGCAATAACACCAACGGCCACACTAGGCCTACTAGTAACAATATGCTATTCAATTATTACATGTTTGCTATTATACATGGGCCACATTCAGAGTGATAACAAATGCGGTTTGTGTTTCCTGTTCTTGGCTAAATCTTGGCACAATAACGGATTAACGGACATGAATGGAAAGCGAACCCGCCTGGGTGTATTAAACAATTGCTTGCATAAGACAGTCCAAATACATACGACAATTGCTATTACATTGCTCGCGACCATGCTCAATTGACCGCTCTATTGATTTTGTGGTAACAATTAAGCAACGCTTCAATTAATGCAGCTAACATTATTGCCATTATTACTATTACTATTATATTTGTTATTATTTTATTGTTATATTTTTGGTTATGATTGCGATTCCAATTATTATTATTATTATTTCTAAAGCGCCGTGTTTCCGGAACCACCCCTTTCTAACGTAATTATTTATGGAATATTAAAAGTTAAATATTATGATTATTATATATTAAAACAAATAATAATAATACGATTGTTTTTACAATTTACTCAATAAAATATATAAATAAATTAGTTTATGAAATACTTTATGTTTTACACCAGTATCCACCATAGCCATTATCCAGGTACGCGTGCAACTGATTGAACCAGAACAAGAAGGGCGAATGAACCCAATGTTCGCAACGAAACAGCAGACTTCGAGCCTGGCTTCTTCGACGGCCTTTCATATCCTCTGTCCACAGCGCATAGTCTGGTTAACACGTCGCCCTGACGCCGTAACTAGAGAGTTTGATTCTTGAATAAGAGAACTAGTGTTCGTATCCGGTACTGCTGTGTCGAACCTTGTACACGAAACGTGTCAACTCTACATTGCTCCAGTTCACTCAAGTATATGGACGATTACCTGAACATAGACACTGATGGATATTTGTGTACGATTAGTATTCGCGCATTAGTTGCACCGTGGCTGGACTCTTTCCACTGAATTCGAGGTGGTGTGAAACTGAACTAGCCTGTCCGGATGTAAAGTGTACAACGCTTTGAATAATCCCGAGGATAGTGTACAGCGATACTCGTATATAGCTGGTCTCGTATGGGCGTGAACAATAAACTTGACAGTACTTGATACTGACCTACTTGTACTACACAATTGTGTTATTGTTCACACCCAGCTACACTTGATACGCAACAACTCGTCAGCGGCAAAGGATTATATTATTGTAGTTTAAATCAGCGTGCGATATCGTATAGCACGTATCATACCGTGTGTAATAAGTCGCTAAGTTAGTTCGATTACATTTTGCTTTGCAATCCGAGCTTAATGTCCATGTGGGTGTATGAATTGTGGTATCTACTACGTAACAACTAGAACATCAGAGTGACTCAATGGCAGCAGCTATGCACATCACAGTGGATAGACAATTAAATATTAAAGGTAAAACAACATGACTGGAGTTAATGTTTATCCGTCCACTCATTCATCGTCTATGATTGTCTCTAAATTCATCGCGGCTAGATCAAGAAGATTCGACCGGCAGGTACAATTTGTTTGTCTTACAAACACTACATGGCGTTTGTGTGTATTCCTATGCGATGTGAACCTATCATATGTTTATGCCTATATGGTCCAATAGTTCTAGATAAGCAGACGTTTCGTTCAAATGTTGATAGCTATTGAGATCAGTTCACGTTCAGTCACACACACACACACACACACACACACACACACACACACACACACACACACACACACACACACACACACACACACACACACACACACACACACACACACACACACACACACACACACACACACACACACACACACACATAAACAATCCCATACATATATACACTTCAATACATACATACATACATACATACATACATACATACATACATACATACATACATACATGCATACATACATACATACATACATACATACATACATACATACATACATACATACATACATACATACATACATACACACACATACATACATACGTACGTACATGTACGTACGTACATACATACACGTACACACACCATGCAATCCCGAATAAAAGAAGACGTATCATGTTCCAGCTGGAATCATATTGCAATCAACGCATCCGTATCACACCATGACATCTCCAATGTAGGCAATGTTTACCATTTGAACGTTCCTTACTTTATGTACTTGGTTGATTAATATGTGTACTGTTTGCGTGTGCAATATTATATATTGTAGAGCGCAGTGTCTCAGAGGTAGAGCTTCGGACTCTCGACTACGAGAACCTGTGTTCGAATCGTGTGCTGCGGTGTTAAAATCGTCGGCAAGTTTTTTTTCTCACTCTACAATGCTCCAGTTCACTCAGCTGTACAGATGAGTACCTGGCTATTGACAGTGGTGCATATGTGTACGAGCAGCACTCGCGCATTACTTGAAGCATATCGCTGGATGATTCCCAGAGAAGCCGACAGTGAACAGGTCTGTCAAAAAATAAAGTGTAAAGCGCTTTGAACGGTCCTGAGAACTGGATACTGCGCTATATATATATATATATATATTCGCCTGCACGCACAAGCGGTCAACAAAATGATTGCCCGAACACGTGTTTTTTGCCGTATATTTTTGTGAAATTCTCGTTTCACAAAAGTATCTTTGCACCAAAAATAAAACTAATTTCAATTAGCAAAATGTATAATGTATGCAGACATGTGTGCTGTATGTAACGTCATGTTTCATTAGTAACATAAAAAACTGAAATACATCAATTATGTATCAGTTAAGGTAACGCTCTTAAATCTAATAAAACATGCAGTTGAACTGCGACATAAAAATAAACCGAACGTAACGTAATGCATAGCTATTTTCATACCATATCTGCGCGACTGCGTTTTAATAATATAGTTAATCACCAGGTGGCGACTCTCATGCCAGTAACCACATAAAGTCTAGATAAAGTGGCTTATCATTAATACTACGCTAACTGCACATAACTATAAGGAAAGATCGTAGGGGGGAAAACAATCATAATATGCCTCACCTGAGCAATGCAACCAAATATTAATTATGGTGGAAATCCCGAATAGAAGAAGACGTATCATGTTCCTGCTGCAATCATATTGCAATCAACGCATCCTTAGCACACCATGACATCTCCAGTGTAGGGGACTTGTTTACCATTTGAACGTTCCTTACGTTATGTACTTGGTTGATCAATCTGTGTACTGTTTGCGTGTGCGTGTGCGTGTGCGTGTGCGTGTGCGTGTGCGTGTGCGTGTGCGTGTGCGTGTGCGTGTGCGTGTGCGTGTGCGTGTGCGTGTGCGTGTGCGTGTGCGTGTGCGTGTGCGTGTGCGTGTGCGTGTGCGTGTGCGTGTGCGTGTGCGTGTGCGTGTGCGTGTGCGTGTGCGTGTGCGTGTGCGTGTGCGTGTGCGTGTGCGTGTGCGTGTGCGTGTGCGTGTGCGTGTGCGTGTGCGTGTGCGTGTGCGTGTGCGTGTGCGTGTGCGTGTGCGTGTGCGTGTGCGTGTGCGTGTGCGTGTGCGTGTGCGTGTGCGTGTGCGTGTGCGTGTGCGTGTGCGTGTGCGTGTGCGTGTGCGTGTGCGTGTGCGTGTGCGTGTGCGTGTGCGTGTGCGTGTGCGTGTGCGTGTGCGTGTGCGTGTGCGTGTGCGTGTGCGTGTGCGTGTGCGTGTGCGTGTGCGTGTGCGTGTGCGTGTGCGTGTGCGTGTGCGTGTGCGTGTGCGTGTGCGTGTGCGTGTGCGTGTGCGTGTGCGTGTGCGTGTGCGTGTGCGTGTGCGTGTGCGTGTGCGTGTGCGTGTGCGTGTGCGTGTGCGTGTGCGTGTGCGTGTGCGTGTGCGTGTGCGTGTGCGTGTGCGTGTGCGTGTGCGTGTGCGTGTGCGTGTGCGTGTGCGTGTGCGTGTGCGTGTGCGTGTGCGTGTGCGTGTGCGTGTGCGTGTGCGTGTGCGTGTGCGTGTGCGTGTGCGTGTGCGTGTGCGTGTGCGTGTGCGTGTGCGTGTGCGTGTGCGTGTGCGTGTGCGTGCGCGTGCGCGTGCGCGTGCGCGTGCGCGTGCGCGTGCGCGTGCGCGTGCGCGTGCGCGTGCGCGTGCGCGTGCGCGTGCGCGTGCGCGTGCGCGTGCGCGTGCGCGTGCGCGTGCGCGTGCGCGTGCGCGTGCGCGTGCGCGTGCGAGTGCGAGTGCGCGTGCGAGTGCGAGTGCGAGTGTGAGTGTGAGTGTGAGTGTGAGTGTGAGTGTGAGTGTGAGTGTGCGTGCGCGTGCGCGTGCGCGTGCGCGTGCGCGTGCGCGTGCGCGTGCGCGTGCGCGTGCGCGTGCGAGTGCGCGTGCGCGTGCGCGTGCGCGTGCGCGTGCGCGTGCGCGTGCGCGTGCGCGTGCGCGTGCGCGTGCGCGTGTGAGTGTGCGCGCGCGTGCGTGCGTGCGTGCGTGCGTGCGTGCGTGCGTGCGTGCGTGCGTGCGTGCGTGCGTGCGTGCGTGCGTGTGTGTGTGTGCATATGTGTGTTGAAGTGCCGGTGTGCGTGTGAATGTGTTAATAAAAATAGTAATTATTAATTTATTCAACCGCCTTTGCCGGAGAATAAAGATATATATATATATATATATATATATATATATATATATATATATATATATATATATATATATATATATATATATATATATATATATATACATATATACATATATATATATATATATATATATATATATATATATATATATATATATATATATATATATATATATACATATATACATATATATATATATATATATATATATATATATATATATATATATATATATATATATATATATATATGTATATATATATATATATATATATATATATATATATATATATATATTACATATATATATATATATATATATATATATATATATATATATATATATATATATATATATATACATATTCATACATGCATTCACATACAAAAGACACACGGTGAACAATAAAATGTCTGATAAAATATACAGCAATAATATACACAGTTTATATATATATATATATATATATATATATATATATATATATATATATATATATATATATATATATATATATATATATATATATATATATATATAGGTATCATCATCATCGTCATCATCATTATGCAATCATAGTGTTCCGTGGTTGGGCCAAAGCCTCAGCATGTTGCTTCCACATCTGCCTATCTTGCTCATCCTCTGCCAGATGATCCCCTTCCAGTGGTCGTCCAGTTCGTCTTTCCAACGTCTCGCCGGTCTTCCTTTAGGTCTTTTCCCTTTCGTAAGTTTTCCAGTTCGTGATACGCAATGTGCATCGGTTATCTCGTGTCCTACTGACGTGCCCTGCCCAGGTCCACTTCCGTTTTCTGACATGTTCAATCACGTTTGTGACCTTGCCTTTTCTTTACCCAGATGTTTGTTTTTCAGTCCCTGTATGTCAAGTTTAACATACTCTTTTCCATCTTTGTTTATGCGGCGGCTAGCTTGTTCTTTGCACGGGTGGTGAATGCCCATCTGTCAGCGCTGTATGTCATTGATGAAACTACACATGAATTGTACATTTGTCTCTTCAAGCACGTCATGATGTTACCCTTGAATATGCGGTGCTTGGAGAATGGCGTTCACCCGGATGCTAGTATATAATCAATACAAAGACAAGTGTGACGCTGCTCTCAACAGCGGGATAATTGTGCATAAATCCTTCTGAAATTAGCCGTTATCTAATGCCAGGATGTGTCTTGGCACCTACCTTGTTCACTATCTTTCTGTAAGCATTACTGTCAATGGTTTCCGAACACATTAATGCAAGATTTTTCATCCGCAATATATCTGACAGAAATATATATTTCAGTTGGCTAGACTAAAATCAAGCATAACAACTCCAGAACGTTGCATTCGTGATCTACTATTTCAGGCGAAGCTGCTATCATTGCACATTCACAAGAAGACACCAGAGAGAGTTGTAAACACTTTGAGGAAGCTGCCACTTTGCTTGGACTTATAATCAATCACTCTACTGAAATCTGTTAAGAACTCCACCTATCTGGGCCGAACTGTTGTTGCATCTGACAACACCATTGATGTGGACAGTAACATCCGCATGTGTTCTCCTCTGGATTCGGGAAGATATGGTCACAACATGGTATTAGTCTTCACAAAGTGCAAGATGTATAAGCAATTATGTTTCCAACACTACTATATTCAGCCGAGCCATACACTTTCTGCCATCGACACATTAGAAAACAAACTTCCCAAGTGCATCTCCTGCATCTACGACAAATCCTCCTGGTCTCATGGAAAGACAATATCCCAAATGTTGATGTCCTGAGACAGGCTAATGTGGCCAGCATAAAAGCCACTCTACCCGCTTCCTAACTCAGTTGGACTGGACATATCACCGGTGTGAATGACAGCAGACTCCCAAAGGCGGTATTCTATGGGGGTGAGGGGGGGGGGTAACCAAAGGGAAACGTTTTCATGGCGGACAACGTCTGCGATACAAATGTGTAGTCAAAATTAAAAAATTCACAAGGGAGACTCTTATACAAGATAGACAACAGTGGATGCAGGCCAATCACGAAGGATATAGCCATATTGAAGAAAACATATCACAAAATTACCAGCATGATCAGAATCCCCGACAAGGGCTACCAGATGCTTGTGCACCAACCGTCTTCTGTACCAACTTTGGCAGAGGCTTTGCAGCTCCGATCAGATTAATATCACACCAACGAGCAAAACACATGGACGAAACCCTACAGTTAATGTCATTAGTGAAAGAGACTACCAAGCCCATAACATTACTGTCTGCACTTTGGTAGTTTGTTGGTGACATGGTTGGCATCATTACCGATTGCCAACGATTAAACACATTACCAAGTACATAAAGTCATTCATCTTCATAAATATATGTATCGTCAAGCCTCCACTTTGGTTTTTAGTATAACGGAATTTTTCCAACAATCGCTCATTTCGATTTTTCAACCCCAAACTTGAATCCCTATCTTTTACTGTGTACTGCACACATATCAAACAGGGTTTGCGTATCGTGTACATGTGTTGGGAATACGGTAATATCATCAGCATAAGCCATATAAGTGTACAGTGTATCCTATTCTGATGCTCTCTCTGTCTCTCTGTCTCTCTGTCTCTGTCTCTCTGTCTCTCTGTCTCTCTGTCTCTCTGTCTCTCTGTCTCTCTGTCTCTCTGTCTCTCTGTCTCTCTGTCTCTCTGTCTCTCTGTCTCTCTGTCTCTCTGTCTCTCTGTCTCTCTGTCTCTCTGTCTCTCTGTCTCTCTGTCTCTCTGTCTCTCTGTCTCTCTGTCTCTCTGTCTCTCTGTCTCTCTGTCTCTCTGTCTCTCTGTCTCTCTGTCTCTCTGTCTCTCTGTCTCTCTGTCTCTCTGTCTCTCTGTCTCTCTGTCTCTCTGTCTCTCTGTCTCTCTGTCTCTCTGTCTCTCTGTCTCTCTGTCTCTCTGTCTCTCTGTCTCTCTGTCTCTCTGTCTCTCTGTCTCTCTGTCTCTCTGTCTCTCTGTCTCTCTGTCTCTCTGTCTCTCTGTCTCTCTGTCTCTCTGTCTCTCTGTCTCTCTGTCTCTCTGTCTCTCTGTCTCTCTGTCTCTCTGTCTCTCTGTCTCTCTGTCTCTCTGTCTCTCTGTCTCTCTGTCTCTCTGTCTCTCTGTCTCTCTGTCTCTCTGTCTCTCTGTCTCTCTGTCTCTCTGTCTCTCTGTCTCTCTGTCTCTCTGTCTCTCTGTCTCTCTGTCTCTCTGTCTCTCTGTCTCTCTGTCTCTCTGTCTCTCTGTCTCTCTGTCTCTCTGTCTCTCTGTCTCTCTGTCTCTCTGTCTCTCTGTCTCTCTGTCTCTCTGTCTCTCTGTCTCTCTGTCTCTCTGTCTCTCTGTCTCTCTGTCTCTCTGTCTCTCTGTCTCTCTGTCTCTCTGTCTCTCTGTCTCTCTGTCTCTCTGTCTCTCTGTCTCTCTGTCTCTCTGTCTCTCTGTCTCTCTGTCTCTCTGTCTCTCTGTCTCTCTGTCTCTCTGTCTCTCTGTCTCTCTGTCTCTCTGTCTCTCTGTCTCTCTGTCTCTCTGTCTCTCTGTCTCTCTGTCTCTCTGTCTCTCTGTCTCTCTGTCTCTCTGTCTCTCTGTCTCTCTGTCTCTCTGTCTCTCTTTCTCTCTCTCTCTCTCATTTGTATTTCGTTGTTACCTGACAATACATTTGTATTGCGAACGGCCACAATTATCTAATTTCGCCCTGATGTCGACATAAATCCATAATACAATTGCATATAATGCGCACCTGTCTAAAAGCAACACTTGCACACATTCGTAATTGGACGTTCGTCATCAATCATTTACATGCGGAACACGGTTCAATTCGAACATGTATTACGCACTTCCTGTACAACGTTGTATTATAACACATCACGCTAGTTCCAACTGGATATTATCTTTAAGTATCTCCACTTACGTGCGACAACAAGTTGCGGCAATGGTCGATACAAACACATAATTTGTGTGCTCAGCGCAACTTAATTGATGACGTTGATATAACCAGCTTTCTTCACTGCGCATTTTATATTGTCGCGTAGCCAATGCTCACGGCGGATTGCACTGGCATATGCGTGCTCGCGAACGAGTACTAATTAACGCACGCACATGTATGGGAAACCCGGACAATATGGGAGAGTTAACGTTCCGTTGTTCTTCGCACCCACACTTTGCGCATTATGGTAACAGTTTGTTGTGTATCGCCCAAACACACCAAAACACAACATCGTATTGTTATTTTGTTGACATAATTATATTTTGATAAATCCCGTTTTACCAGCACAATTCCCATTTTACCCGCACATACGGGTAAAATGGGATTTTGATCCGGGAACTATGGGATGCATATTTATTTGTGTCATTCGCTAATGTGACGTGGTCCTATACGTACTCAGAATAGTTATTTTAAATAGCTGATATATTAGAACTAGTAAATTACAATACTAATAACTAGGATATGCGTTATGGTAAGGTCACATAAGCAAAATGTCATATTTCTTTGTGTTTTGACTGCCGAACCTTGGGCAGATTACTATTCCTGTATAATTATGTTATCCATAGACCTCACATCTTTATGTAACTTAGTGAGCTACTACTAGTTGAATTAAGCCATCTACAAAAACAGGCATAGTGTCAAAGTAAATTGCATTTTTAATGTGTTTCGATGACAAGTACAAAACAAGACGGCATAACATGCATAGCTGTTGCAAACCAGTGAACATTAAACATCTCAGAGTCCTATGGACCTTTAGCAAAGGCCGGATCTAAAACAGTCAACGTGCTTGAATATATTATGGTGTGTAATACTTATTCAAAGACATTACTTAGTCGAAACTTCCGCTGGTCATTAAACAGGTATCATGTCTGGTAAACACGGGTCACGCACACACGTACATACGTACACACGTACGTACTTACATACACACATCGCACATTGCTTACCACACTTCACACAACACACTCACACATATAATATCACACATCACACATCTAATAACAAACATCACAACACAAAATCACACACAGTACATCAAAGATTACACATCACATATCACACAACAAACACATCACTTATGAATCAACACACATCACACTCCACTTATCTGCCTGCCTGCCTGCCTGCCTGCCTGCCTGCTGCCTGCCTGCCTGCCTGCCTGCCTGCCTGCCTGCCTGCCTGCCTGCCTGCCTGCCTGCCTGCCTGCCTGCCTGCATGCCCGCCCGCCCGTCCGCCCGCCCGCCCGCCCGCCCGCCCCGCCCGCCCGCCGCGCCCGCCTGATCTGACTGCCTGATCTGACTACCAAGCTGAAATGTATGCAAAGTAATACAGTAAAGGTGTACATTCACCCATTCAACCATGCACCCATTCGCCCGATTCCAGTAAAGGTGTACATTCACCCATTCAACCATGCACCCATTCGCCCATTCACCCATTCACCCAGTCACCCAGTCACCCATTCACCCATTCACCCATTCACCCATTCACCGATTCACCCACTCACCCACTCACCCACTCACCCACTCACCCCACCCACCCACTCACCCACTCACCCACTCACCCACTCACCCACTCACCAACTCACCCACTCACCCACTCACCCACTCACCCACTCACCCACTCACCCACTCACCCACTCACCCACTCACCCACTCACCCACTCACCCACTCACCCACTCACCCACTCACCCACTCACCCACTCACCCACTCACCCACTCACCCACTCACCCACTCACCCACTCACCCACTCACCCACTCACCCACTCACCCACTCACCCACTCACCCACTCACCCACTCACCCACTCACCCACTCACCCACTCACCCACTCACCCACTCACCCACTCACCCACTCACCCACTCACCCACTCACCCACTCACCCACTCACCCACTCACCCACTCACCCACTCACCCACTCACCCACTCACCCACTCACCCACTCACCCACTCACCCACTCACCCACTCACCCACTCACCCACTCACCCACTCACCCACTCACCCACTCACCCACTCACCCACTCACCCACTCACCCACTCACCCACTCACCCACTCACCCACTCACCCACTCACCCACTCACCCACTCACCCACTCACCCACTCACCCACTCACCCACTCACCCACTCACCCACTCACCCACTCACCCACTCACCCACTCACCCACTCACCCACTCACCCACTCACCCACTCACCCACTCACCCACTCACCCACTCACCCACTCACCCACTCACCCACTCACCCACTCATTCACTCATTCACTCATTCACCCATTCACTCATTCACCCATTCACCCATTCACCCATTCACTCATTCACTCATTCACTCATTCACTCTAGCACTCGTCCACTCGTCCACTCGTCCACTCGTCCACTCGTCCACTCGTCCACTCGTCCACTCGTCCACTCGTCCACTCGTCCACTCGTCCACTCGTCCACTCGTCCACTCGTCCACTCGTCCACTCGTCCACTCGTCCACTCGTCCACTCGTCCACTCGTCCACTCGTCCACTCGTCCACTCGTTCACTCGTTCACTCGTTCACTCGTTCACTCGTTCACTCGTTCACTCGTTCACTCTAGCACTCGTTCACTCGTCCACTCGTCCACTCGTCCACTCGTCCACTCGTCCACTCGTCCACTCGTCCACTCGTCCACTCGTCCACTCGTCCACTCGTCCACTCGTCCACTCGTCCACTCGTCCACGCGTCCACTCGTCCACTCGTCCACGCGTCCACTCGTCCACTCGTCCACTCGTCCACTCGTCCACTCGTCCACTCGTCCACTCGTCCACTCGTCCACTCGTTCACTCTTTCACTCGTTCACTCGTTCACTCGGTCACTCGTTCACTCTTTCACTCGTTCATTCATTCATTCGTTCATTCATTCATTCGTTCATTCATTCATTCGTTCATTCATTCATTCGTTCATTCATTCATTCGTTCATTCATTCATTCGTTCATTCATTCATTCATTCATTCATTCATTCATTCATTAAAAGTGGCGCATTCGAATGTACAATACAGTACAAGACAAACATCCCAATGAAACGTCTTCGCAGTCTTATGAGCCAATTGTACTTCAATGTCGGAGTGTAGCGGATGTTCTTACATGCATCAATATCAGTGTCTACATGCGATTCTCAAATCTTGCTTAAAACATAGTAAATATTACCTGCGCGTATTTCAAACTCTACTGTTTGTGTACAGAAGCTTCTTGAGAGGAAAATAATAACATACGTGAATATATGTCTATACGTGAATGGATATTGGGTATAGGGTTATGGGTAATTATATGAGTAGTCTCAAGTACTGATACTACGTGGTTGAATACTGCCCAAGGAAGCCGGCGTGCTGCTAGATTAAACATCTCTAACAGGATGTAAGGCATAAAACATTCTGAATAGTCCATAATGTCGATAATGCATCATATAAAACACACCTGTTATTGTGTGTAAGTGGAGTGCAATTAGCAACGGTATTGCAGTAATGGAATTACTCGGATTACTAATGGGATTGACATTATCATGAAATATGCTTGCACAAACATCCATATTCATGCCCGTGTCAGTATTAGCGACAGCTGTCCAATGGCGATGCGACATAAAACACTTGACCCGATGCAGCCTAAAAGACTAGCCATAATTACATCAGTGTGAACAACACAGCGCTATGCATCCGAATCGTTCTTCTTTTGGCAACTGATTTGCTGATGGTGTATTGTACACACGTGACACTTACAACACGGTATAACGGACACCAATGTATAAAGAAACGTTTCAAGCAAAATACAGGTGGGTTTCAAGAAACGTTGACTGAAGAGGCTGAATACAACCGTAGATCTGGTCCAAACGGTTGACTTGAAGTGTGTTCGGTAGTGAAGGCGTATCGATTCACCACAACAACAAGACTATGTGTCACGTTAAACTATTTCGTGCTGCCTTTCCCGCGGAAGATCGAACTGGTCAATGACAAGTTAATTGTACAATCATAGCAACACATAACGTCGAACAACGCCGCGGGATCACGAATGGTTTCTAAGCAACTTGTTAGTTAGCTTCACTACACTGCTGTAATTACGAACGAAAGACCAATTCAATGTCAACAGTGTGCTGATTTGTTGCCATTTGGCGGATATTGAATCGGGTTGTTAACCAGAACCAACTTGGATTCACTCAACGCAACAACACAGATGAACAACTCAACATTTCTGCAGAGTGTGAACAGACACAGTGCGGACTTAGCTACGAACACGCTATCTCACGAAGTACAGTATCGCCACGTTGTCTTACTTGTTGTCATTTTACTAGGTTTACCTGGCAATTTTCTTGTTATTACAGTGTACATCGGAAGAATGACAACATCAACTAGTGTATACATGTTTGCGTTAGCCATTGCTGACACAACGATCTGTATATGTGCTATTGCAATAATGTTTTCTTATGCTCACATGGTGACAAGAATAGTGTTTATTATCATACTTAGTACAACGATAACATTTTCAATGTTCCTTTTGGTTTTTGTGTCTATTGAACGTCTGATTGCTGTTAGACGGCCTCACACGTTCAACATGAATCCAAGACGAGCGAAGATATATCTAATTGTATTTCTCTCATGTGCAGTGCTGTTCACCATAATGACCGTATTTGCGAGATTTATGAAATTTACGAAGTTTGGCGATATCTTAAAAATAAGTGTGCTCGTTGGTAGCGCACTAATCATGGTCACGTGCTATGCGCTCATTGGTCTGACGCTGTTGAAAACTGCGGTGACGTCACGCAACAAAATAACTGTTATCAATATGGGAGTTATGATGCAAAACAATTGTCCATACAACGTTACTCTGACGTGTTCAAATATGCAAAATGACGTAACACAGTCAACGTCAGCGAATGCTATTGCCAAACTGAAAGCGAAACAAGCAAAGCAGTTAAAAAGTATTTATTTGCTGTTTGTTATCACTGTTGTGTTTGTTGCGTGTTGGCTGCCGACGTGGCTAAGTACCGTGGGAGTAAATGTGTCTAATGACCTCACTCGAGTATATGTGGTCAACTCAGTTGTCAACCCGTTCATCTACGGCGTGGCGAGCGCAATGTTCCGGGAAGACGTGCGACAGTTGTACCGCCAGACACGGGCCAAACTGTGTGCTTGTTACACTTGAGTGTACGCGTATGTATGTGTGTGCCAATGTGTATGTGGGTAGGTGTCACGTGTGCTATTTGAATATGTTATCCCATTTGAGAAAGTGGAAAAGCAGTTACGCAAACCAGACACGAACAAAGCACCGGACCCGGATTCTCTACCAAGCTGGGTCATTAAAGAATAATCTGACTTGCTAGCCGGCCCAGTCGCCGCACTGCCTCAGCTTACTTTGAAAGGGGCATGTTCCACGTATATGGCGTGCTGCATACGTCATACCGTTCTGAAAAAGAAATCGAAATGAAAGAGTTCGTTTTGAAATGGGTATGGGGCATTGTTCAAGAGAGAGTTGATCCAAACCAACACGGTTCCATTAAGAAGTCGCCCACTATATATGCCCTCGTTGACTTGCTGCATAATGTTACCAGACTCCCAGGCGCAAATCTCCCGGAAGCAGCCGATGCAGCGTACCTGTGGACGATCCAAAATAACATGAACACACAAGTAAATGGGACGTGCACGTTAATGAAATAACACCAAAACCAGGCAAGAACTTGTTTCTATTGCTACTACACAAACGATCAGGCATTCCCGTTGATGACCTTCTAACGGTATATATATATGATTGTGATCCGGTCTACACTTGAATATGCATGTCCAGCATGGTCGATCTCACTCACATTGGATCTCCGAAGAGATATGGACTGAATAGAAAGACGTGCTATGAACATCACGTATCCGAACACTCCCTATATAGAAGTATTAACGAAAGCACAGCTGATTTCCCTGAAAGAGAGACGTGAGCTATGTGAACATTTGTTGACACAAATCGAACAACCGGAACACAAAACTGCACAAGGTACTTCCAAGCGCAAGTACTACAACACATGCACGATGTCGTACTCGATATTCTTTATCCAGAGTAAAAACCAACAGGACAAATAAATGTTTCATTGTCTGGTGTATGTTCAATAAAATTAAAATAAATCACAGTGACTCTTGTAATAAAATACGTGCATGTTGGTATGATATATGTATGTGTGTATATATGTGTGTATATATGTATTCGTCTGTGTATATGTGTATCTGTATACATAGGTCTGTATATATACATATGTATATGTATATTTATATGAATTATGTATGCAAATACAACATATTGGAATACCTTAATTGTTCTACACTTAATCACTTTATATTTATTATTTAGTAGTTTTAGCAAGTTTAGTCAATAATCACATATACTATTTTGAATGTCATAAATTCGTTTTATTGAAACATATTGTATATTGTGTACATTATTTATATATATACGCTAATGTCTTAAAGTACATTTTATTTCAATATATATTGACAACTGTATTTTGCATGTTTTATGTACTATTACAATCTTTGTGATTGCCCATTGTGAAATAAACTATTATCATTTAACAATAAAATAAGTGCATGTGTGTTCGTAGCATTTTAATTTTGTATTGTCAACTTTCGTGAATTGATGTTACATTACGTCACGAATTAAGAAGAAGAGGAAACCAGCGCTTTCATATTGTAATTAGCAGTTAATAGTAATATTTGTATGCAGTGGTATTTAATCAGTCATCACCCTCCCGTAGCGAGATTGATATGTATTGGCGTTATACCTGCCCATGTTATGCGATGTCAATTTAGGAAGAACGTTACTAAGATAAAGAATATCGTTATATATATATATATATATATATATATATATATATATATTATATATATATATATATATATATACTTTTATATACATATATATATACTTTTTATATACATATATATATATATATATATATATATATATATACATGAATATATATAGAGGAAGGTCACAACGACAAGCCACATACATGTCGTCAGCCAGTTGCTGCAAAAGTACCGACAATATAATGTATCGTCTGCATCGTCTCCGTCAACTACGAAAAGGCTTCCGTCTCATGGCAGAATCCAGCAGTACTGACACCGCTCGCTTCATGATCAAAGGGATGGACATGTTAGTAGAACGGCTGAAAGACATCTCCACCAATAACTCTATGACAGTCCACTTTCACAAAGAAAACAACAAATTAACATAAGGACAGGTGTATGATAGTAAAACACCACACAGCTACAGCGATCTATGGCAACATTTTAAAGCACATTCTGAAGATTGGTTGGCTACAGAGAGAGAGTGGTGGATATCTCTATTCGAGTGTTCTTCTCCCCCTAAGTTATACGTATGAAAATGTGCCCAGATAAGTTATAGTAATACTAATTTAATCAGGTCTGTCATGATGTCAGGTGCATAATGTTACTTCCAGTCTTTATATAGAAACCCGTCGGCCGCAATATAACGACAACGTCACAATACGTACTACGAATGAGAATATCAGTGATGTCAGAAGGGCGTTTTTGAATACAAATATCCAATAACTTCACTCTGCAGATTAGCCAAATTCATCCAATGGCGATGCATCTGAAGATACGTGAGGCGTTGCTGAACAGCGCTACGTAGAACGACCACATCTAGTAGAAAAGCTGCTCTTGTTTAAAATACTGTATCAGAGTTAGCGTACAGTATGTGACACAACCATTAAGCTAACGACGGGACATAACGAAAGAGAGCTTAGTAAACAACCGTGCAAAGGCAAGGAAACATTGGCTTGGAGAAACGTGGCCTGAAAAATCGCAGGCGTGAGAGAACCGTAAAACTACAGAAACTTAGTGAAAACTGATTGAGGATTATTCTTGGATCAAGCATCCTCGACTCAGACCAAGAACACTACAAGTCGGAGATTATTCGTGGGTCAAGCCGCCTAGACTCAGACTAAGAACACTACAAGTCCAAGATTATTCGTAAGTCAAGCAGCATCGACTCAGATCAAGAACAGTACAAGTCCATGTTACTCTTCAAGAATCTTCATGGAATACTAATTCTGACTAACTTGTCAAACTGTTAGTTGCACTGATTTGAACTGTAAATATTGTTCGTGCGAGAAACGCTTTTAAAAGAGAATATATACCTGCTGTGTTTTGTGAAACTTTGATTGGTCTTTGTTTATGGGAGAGAACTGAGAATTGACGAGAACATTAACATAACGTGTTGAGCAATCACATGTATATAAAACATCGACCTCGTCGCGTCAAGAGCGGATTCTACACGTGTTTTCTGGTACGATCTATCTGATATTGATACGATAATACACAACTCAACACAAGCACCTGAAATATCTGCATGTGGATATGTTGCCATAAGACGGGTATTGAATTGTGACGCCCCGATATGGATATACTCAACTCTTCAACAGTGTCAAACAATTCAGCATTTGTGCCGAATATTCTCAACGACAGTTCTGATATAACGAGGAACATCACCTCTCAAAAAGTATTGTATCACAGCTATGTTTTACTGTGTACCTTTTTACTGGGTTTACCTGGCAACGTTCTCGTTATTGTTGTTTACGTCGCAAACATGAAAACCTCGACTAGAGTATACATATTTGCATTGGCCCTGGCTGACACGGTGATCTGTGTTTCTGGAATTGTCATAGCACTTCCGTTTTATAGCGCAACAACACCTCTAATCATACTAAGAATGATGATCAAGTTCTCTATATTGATTTTGGTAACAGTTTGTTGTGTATCGCCCAAACACACCAAAACACAACATCGTATTGTTATTTTGTTGACATAATTATATTTTGATAAATCCCGTTTTACCAGCACAATTCCCATTTTACCCGCACATACGGGTAAAATGGGATTTTGATCCGGGAACTATGGGATGCATATTTATTTGTGTCATTCGCTAATGTGACGTGGTCCTATACGTACTCAGAATAGTTATTTTAAATAGCTGATATATTAGAACTAGTAAATTACAATACTAATAACTAGGATATGCGTTATGGTAAGGTCACATAAGCAAAATGTCATATTTCTTTGTGTTTTGACTGCCGAACCTTGGGCAGATTACTATTCCTGTATAATTATGTTATCCATAGACCTCACATCTTTATGTAACTTAGTGAGCTACTACTAGTTGAATTAAGCCATCTACAAAAACAGGCATAGTGTCAAAGTAAATTGCATTTTTAATGTGTTTCGATGACAAGTACAAAACAAGACGGCATAACATGCATAGCTGTTGCAAACCAGTGAACAATAAACATCTCAGAGTCCTATGGACCTTTAGCAAAGGCCGGATCTAAAACAGTCAACGTGCTTGAATATATTATGGTGTGTAATACTTATTCAAAGACATTACTTAGTCGAAACTTCCGCTGGTCATTAAACAGGTATCACACGTACGTACTTACATACACACATCGCACATTGCTTACCACACTTCACACAACACACTCACACATATAATATCACACATCACACATCTAATAACAAACATCACAACACAAAATCACACACAGTACATCAAAGATTACACATCACATATCACACAACAAACACATCACTTATGAATCAACACACATCACACTCCACTTATCTGCCTGCCTGCCTGCCTGCCTGCCTGCCTGCCTGCCTGCCTGCCTGCCTGCCTGCCTGCCTGCCTGCCTGCCTGCCTGCCTGCCTGCCTGCATGCCCGCCCGCCCGCCCGTCCGCCCGCCCGCCCGCCCGTCCGCCCGCCCGCCCGCCCGCCCGCCCGCCCGCCGCCCGCCCGCCCGCCCGCCCGCCTGATCTGACTGCCTGATCTGACTACCAAGCTGAAATGTATGCAAAGTAATACAGTAAAGGTGTACATTCACCCATTCACCCATGCACCCATTCGCCCATTCACCCATTCACCCAGTCACCCAGTCACCCATTCACCCATTCACCCATTCACCCATTCACCCATTCACCGATTCACCCACTCACCCACTCACCCACTCACCCACTCACCCACTCACCCACACACCCACTCACCCACTCACCCACTCACCCACTCACCCACTCACCCACTCACCCACTCACCCACTCACCCACTCACCCACTCACCCACTCACCCACTCACCCACTCACCCACTCACCCACTCACCCACTCACCCACTCACCCACTCACCCACTCACCCACTCACCCACTCACCCACTCACCCACTCACCCACTCACCCACTCACCCACTCACCCACTCACCCACTCACCCACTCACCCACTCACCCACTCACCCACTCACCCACTCACCCACTCACCCACTCACCCACTCACCCACTCACCCACTCACCCACTCACCCACTCACCCACTCACCCATTCACCCACTCACTCACTCACTCATTCACTCATTCACTCATTCACTCATTCACTCATTCACCCATTCACTCATTCACTCATTCACTCATTCACTCATTCACTCATTCACTCATTCACTCATTCACTCATTCACTCATTCACTCTAGCACTCGTCCACTCGTTCACTCGTCCACTCGTCCACTCGTCCACTCGTCCACTCGTCCACTCGTCCACTCGTCCACTCGTCCACTCGTCCACTCGTCCACTCGTCCACTCGTTCACTCGTTCACTCGTTCACTCGTTCACTCGTTCACTCATTCACTCTAGCACTCGTCCACTCGTCCACTCGTCCACTCGTCCACTCGTCCACTCGTCCACTCGTCCACTCGTCCACTCGTCCACTCGTCCACTCGTCCACTCGTCCACTCGTCCACTCGTCCACTCGTCCACTCGTCCACTCGTCCACTCGTCCACGCGTCCACTCGTCCACTCGTCCACGCGTCCACTCGTCCACTCGTCCACTCGTCCACTCGTCCACTCGTCCACTCGTCCACTCGTCCACTCGTCCACTCGTCCACTCGTCCACTCGTTCACTCTTTCACTCGTTCACTCGTTCACTCGTTCACTCGTTCACTCTTTCACTCGTTCATTCATTCATTCGTTCATTCATTCATTCGTTCATTCATTCATTCGTTCATTCATTCATTCGTTCATTCATTCATTCATTCATTCATTCATTCATTCATTCATTCATTCATTCATTAAAAGTGGCGCATTCGAATGTACAATACAGTACAAGACAAACATCCCAATGAAACGTCTTCGCAGTCTTATGAGCCAATTGTACTTCAATGTCGGAGTGTAGCGGATGTTCTTACATGCATCAATATCAGTGTCTACATGCGATTCTCAAATCTTGCTTAAAACATAGTAAATATTACCTGCGCGTATTTCAAACTCTACTGTTTGTGTACAGAAGCTTCTTGAGAGGAAAATAATAACATTTGTGTATGTTTACTCTATACGTGAATGGATATTGGGTATTGGGTTATGGGTAATTATATGAGTAGTCTCAAGTACTGATACTACGTGGTTGAATACTGCCCAAGGAAGCCGGCGTGCTGCTAGATTAAACATCTCTAACAGGATGTAAGGCATAAAACATTCTGAATAGTCCATAATGTCGATAATGCATCATATAAAACACACCTGTTATTGTGTGTAAGTGGAGTGCAATTAGCAACGGTATTGCAGTAATGGAATTACTCGGATTACTAATGGGATTGACATTATCATGAAATATGCTTGCACAAACATCCATATTCATGCCCGTGTCAGTATTAGCGACAGCTGTCCAATGGCGATGCGACATAAAACACTTGACCCGATGCAGCCTAAAAGACTAGCCATAATTACATCAGTGTGAACAACACAGCGCTATGCATTCGAATCGTTCTTCTTTTGGCAACTGATTTGCTGATGGTGTATTGTACACACGTGACACTTACAACACGGTATAACGGACACCAATGTATAAAGAAACGTTTCAAGCAAAATACAGGTGGGTTTCAAGAAACGTTGACTGAAGAGGCTGAATACAACCGTAGATCTGGTCCAAACGGTTGACTTGAAGTGTGTTCGGTAGTGAAGGCGTATCGATTCACCACAACAACAAGACTATGTGTCACGTTAAACTATTTCGTGCTGCCTTTCCCGCGGAAGATCGAACTGGTCAATGACAAGTTAATTGTACAATCATAGCAACACATAACGTCGAACAACGCCGCGGGATCACGAATGGTTTCTAAGCAACTTGTTAGTTAGCTTCACTACACTGCTGTAATTACGAACGAAAGACCAATTCAATGTCAACAGTGTGCTGATTTGTTGCCATTTGGCGGATATTGAATCGGGTTGTTAACCAGAACCAACTTGGATTCACTCAACGCAACAACACAGATGAACAACTCAACATTTCTGCAGAGTGTGAACAGACACAGTGCGGACTTAGCTACGAACACGCTATCTCACGAAGTACAGTATCGCCACGTTGTCTTACTTGTTGTCATTTTACTAGGTTTACCTGGCAATTTTCTTGTTATTACAGTGTACATCGGAAGAATGACAACATCAACTAGTGTATACATGTTTGCGTTAGCCATTGCTGACACAACGATCTGTATATGTGCTATTGCAATAATGTTTTCTTATGCTCACATGGTGACAAGAATAGTGTTTGTTATCATACTTAGTACAACGATAACATTTTCAATGTTCCTTTTGGTTTTTGTGTCTATTGAACGTCTGATTGCTGTTAGACGGCCTCACACGTTCAACATGAATCCAAGACGAGCGAAGATATATCTAATTGTATTTCTCTCATGTGCAGTGCTGTTCACCATAATGACCGTATTTGCGAGATTTATGAAATTTACGAAGTTTGGCGATATCTTAAAAATAAGTGTGCTCGTTGGTAGCGCACTAATCATGGTCACGTGCTATGCGCTGATTGGTCTGACGCTGTTGAAAACTGCGGTGACGTCACGCAACAAAATAACTGTTATCAATATGGGAGTTATGATGCAAAACAATTGTCCATACAACGTTACTCTGACGTGTTCAAATATGCAAAATGACGTAACACAGTCAACGTCAGCGAATGCTATTGCCAAACTGAAAGCGAAACAAGCAAAGCAGTTAAAAAGTATTTATTTGCTGTTTGTTATCACTGTTGTGTTTGTTGCGTGTTGGCTGCCGACGTGGCTAAGTACCGTGGGAGTAAATGTGTCTAATGACCTCACTCGAGTATATGTGGTCAACTCAGTTGTCAACCCGTTCATCTACGGCGTGGCGAGCGCAATGTTCCGGGAAGACGTGCGACAGTTGTACCGCCAGACACGGGCCAAACTGTGTGCTTGTTACACTTGAGTGTACGCGTATGTATGTGTGTGCCAATGTGTATGTGGGTAGGTGTCACGTGTGCTATTTGAATATGTTATCCCATTTGAGAAAGTGGAAAAGCAGTTACGCAAACCAGACACGAACAAAGCACCGGACCCGGATTCTCTACCAAGCTGGGTCATTAAAGAATAATCTGACTTGCTAGCCGGCCCAGTCGCCGCACTGCCTCAGCTTACTTTGAAAGGGGCATGTTCCACGTATATGGCGTGCTGCATACGTCATACCGTTCTGAAAAAGAAATCGAAATGAAAGAGTTCGTTTTGAAATGGGTATGGGGCATTGTTCAAGAGAGAGTTGATCCAAACCAACACGGTTCCATTAAGAAGTCGCCCACTATATATGCCCTCGTTGACTTGCTGCATAATGTTACCAGACTCCCAGGCGCAAATCTCCCGGAAGCAGCCGATGCAGCGTACCTGTGGACGATCCAAAATAACATGAACACACAAGTAAATGGGACGTGCACGTTAATGAAATAACACCAAAACCAGGCAAGAACTTGTTTCTATTGCTACTACACAAACGATCAGGCATTCCCGTTGATGACCTTCTAACGGTATATATATATGATTGTGATCCGGTCTACACTTGAATATGCATGTCCAGCATGGTCGATCTCACTCACATTGGATCTCCGAAGAGATATGGACTGAATAGAAAGACGTGCTATGAACATCACGTATCCGAACACTCCCTATATAGAAGTATTAACGAAAGCACAGCTGATTTCCCTGAAAGAGAGACGTGAGCTATGTGAACATTTGTTGACATAAATCGAACAACCGGAACACAAAACTGCACAAGGTACTTCCAAGCGCAAGTACTACAACACATGCACGATGTCGTACTCGATATTCTTTATCCAGAGTAAAAACCAACAGGACAAATAAATGTTTCATTGTCTGGTGTATGTTCAATAAAATTAAAATAAATCACAGTGACTCTTGTAATAAAATACGTGCATGTTGGTATGATATATGTATGTGTGTATATATGTGTGTATATATGTATTCGTCTGTGTATATGTGTATCTGTATACATAGGTCTGTATATATACATATGTATATGTATATTTATATGAATTATGTATGCAAATACAACATATTGGAATACCTTAATTGTTCTACACTTAATCACTTTATATTTATTATTTAGTAGTTTTAGCAAGTTTAGTCAATAATCACATATACTATTTTGAATGTCATAAATTCGTTTTATTGAAACATATTGTATATTGTGTACATTATTTATATATATACGCTAATGTCTTAAAGTACATTTTATTTCAATATATATTGACAACTGTATTTTGCATGTTTTATGTACTATTACAATCTTTGTGATTGCCCATTGTGAAATAAACTATTATCATTTAACAATAAAATAAGTGCATGTGTGTTCGTAGCATTTTAATTTTGTATTGTCAACTTTCGTGAATTGATGTTACATTACGTCACGAATTAAGAAGAAGAGGAAACCAGCGCTTTCATATTGTAATTAGCAGTTAATAGTAATATTTGTATGCAGTGGTATTTAATCAGTCATCACCCTCCCGTAGCGAGATTGATATGTATTGGCGTTATACCTGCCCATGTTATGCGATGTCAATTTAGGAAGAACGTTACTAAGATAAAGAATATCGTTATATATATATATATATATATATATATATATATTTTATATATATATATATATATATATATACTTTTATATACATATATATATATATACTTTTATATACATATATATATACTTTTTATATACATATATATATATATATATATATATATATATATATATATATATATATATATATACATGAATATATATAATATATATAGAGGAAGGTCACAACGACAAGCCACTTACATGTCGTCAGCCAGTTGCTGCAAAAGTACCGACAATATAATGTATCGTCTGCATCGTCTCCGTCAACTACGAAAAGGCTTCCGTCTCATGGCAGAATCCAGCAGTACTGACACCGCTCGCTTCATGATCAAAGGGATGGACATGTTAGTAGAACGGCTGAAAGACATCTCCACCAATAACTCTATGACAGTCCACTTTCACAAAGAAAACAACAAATTAACATAAGGACAGGTGTATGATAGTAAAACACCACACAGCTACAGCGATCTATGGCAACATTTTAAAGCACATTCTGAAGATTGGTTGGCTACAGAGAGAGAGTGGTGGATATCTCTATTCGAGTGTTCTTCTCCCCCTAAGTTATACGTATGAAAATGTGCCCAGATAAGTTATAGTAATACTAATTTAATCAGGTCTGTCATGATGTCAGGTGCATAATGTTACTTCCAGTCTTTATATAGAAACCCGTCGGCCGCAATATAACGACAACGTCACAATACGTACTACGAATGAGAATATCAGTGATGTCAGAAGGGCGTTTTTGAATACAAATATCCAATAACTTCACTCTGCAGATTAGCCAAATTCATCCAATGGCGATGCATCTGAAGATACGTTTGGCGTTGCTGAACAGCGCTACGTAGAACGACCACATCTAGTAGAAAAGCTGCTCTTGTTTAAAATACTGTATCAGAGTTAGCGTACAGTATGTGACACAACCATTAAGCTAACGACGGGACATAACGAAAGAGAGCTTAGTAAACAACCGTGCAAAGGCAAGGAAACATTGGCTTGGAGAAACGTGGCCTGAAAAATCGCAGGCGTGAGAGAACCGTAAAACTACAGAAACTTAGTGAAAACTGATTGAGGATTATTCGTGGATCAAGCATCCTCGACTCAGACCAAGAACACTACAAGTCGGAGATTATTCGTGGGTCAAGCCGCCTAGACTCAGACTAAGAACACTACAAGTCCAAGATTATTCGTAAGTCAAGCAGCATCGACTCAGATCAAGAACAGTACAAGTCCATGTTACTCTTCAAGAATCTTCATGGAATACTAATTCTGACTAACTTGTCAAACTGTTTGTTGCACTGATTTGAACTGTAAATATTGTTCGTGCGAGAAACGCTTTTAAAAGAGAATATATACCTGCTGTGTTTTGTGAAACTTTGATTGGTCTTTGTTTATGGGAGAGAACTGAGAATTGACGAGAACATTAACATAACGTGTTGAGCAATCACATGTATATAAAACATCGACCTCGTCGCGTCAAGAACGGATTCTACACGTGTTTTCTGGTAGATCTATCTGATATTGATACGATAATACACAACTCAACACAAGCACCTGAAATATCTGCATGTGGATATGTTGCCATAAGACGGGTATTGAATTGTGACGCCCCGATATGGATATACTCAACTCTTCAACAGTGTCAAACAATTCAGCATTTGTGCCGAATATTCTCAACGACAGTTCTGAGATAACGAGGAACATCACCTCTCAAAAAGTATTGTATCACAGCTATGTTTTACTGTGTACCTTTTTACTGGGTTTACCTGGCAACGTTCTCGTTATTGTTGTTTACGTCGCAAACATGAAAACCTCGACTAGGGTATACATGTTTGCATTGGCCCTGGCTGACACGGTGATCTGTGTTTCTGGAATTGTCATAGCACTTCCGTTTTATAGCGCAACAACACCTCTAATCATACTAAGAATGATGATCAAGTTATCTATATTGATTTTGGTATTTGTATCGATTGAACGTCTTATCGCTGTTAGAACACCGCACTCGTTCAACGTGAATCCAACACGAGCGAAAATATATATAATTGTCTTTCTCTTATGTGCAATTGCACTCACAATTATGGAAATATTTGCGAGACGAATTCAATATTTACACGTTGTCACGATCGTAAAAGCGAGTGTTCTCGTCGCTAGTGCCGTAATCATGATAACTTGCTACACATTAATAGGAGTCACCCTGCTAAAAAAGGCAATTGAGTCTCGCAAGAAAATTGCAGGCAACAAGATAGTGTCTTATACTCAAAACAGCAACCCGTCCAACACCACTCTGACGTTTGTGAGTGCCCACGATGACGTTGTCCAGGCACCGCAAATAACCGCTGTATCTCATAATTCCGCGAAACAATCTAATAACGTGAAACGTATATTTTTGTTATTCGTTATAACCGTTGTATTTGTGATTTGCTGGATGCCAACATGGCTTCGTAACTTGGGCGTGAACGTCCCTAGAAACGTACAACTTGTATATGTCGCAAACTCTGTCGTCAACCCGTTCATCTACGGCGTGGCGAGCGCAATGTTCCGGGAAGACGTGCGACAGTTTTACCGCCAGACACGGACCAAACTGTCTGCTTGTTACACTTGAGTGTATGTGCTTGCGTGCGTGCGTGCGTGCGTGCGTGTGTGTGTGTGTACGCGCGAGCACGTTCGCGTATGCACGCGTGTGTGTATGTGTGTATATGTGCGTGTCTAAGTGTGTATGTATGCATGTGTGTGTATGTGAGGAGGTGTATATGCATGTGTATGTGTATGTATATGTGTGTGTTTATGATTTGTTTTATACAATTATCCTATGCGAATAGTTATGCATAATATAATACTGTGGTGGAGAAATTGTAATTCTGATTTTCTGAGGCGTAAGGATGCAATGATTATGAAACTAAACCCAAAACAATCAGTGTAAAATCATTCTGCGTGTGATCTTGTCGTACACTTTTTTGTTGTGATTTTATTGTTACTTCTTGGTTGATTGTAGTTGAGTTATACTTGAGTGTGTCGAAGTCGTCCTGTCGAGTTTAGAGTTTGATGTCGTTTTCTTAGAATCAGTTGTGTGCCCTGAATAAAAACACGGCTTTTTGTCAAGGTTTGTCGGTCTTGTCGTGGACTGTGGTGGTTTTAATGTTGCAAATCGTGTAGGCTGGTGAAAGTGTGAGAAAAATAGACGTAGTGATCTCGCCAACATGGTATCAGTTGTAAATATAATATAAGGATTCAATTCAATACATCTTTATAGTTGGTAATACGTCCATGACATGTATGCATTAGTTACCACTGCGCCGGCATGCGTTTTGCGAACGTGTCTTGCTGTGTATGTTGTTGTTTACATTGTAAACGTAACATAAGGAAAGAAAAATGTATTCAATTGTCTATATCACACACACACACACATATATATATATATATATATATATATATATATATATATATATATATATATTAAACTGAACGGAAAAACAGACCCGGTAACTTGGTCAAAACGGTGAAACTATGTGTCAATCCAGCTAATAATACATGCAACCGTTATAAATATGTATTCAATAACCATCTCTTCAGAGAAATCGTAAAAGGGAAGAGATTACTTCACGGATTTATTTACACTGGACGGCTGTCTCCGGGTTCAAGGTCGTTTGAGTGGCGCAGCAAGGTCATCTCGGCATGAGATGTACTGCTTTCTTCCGGTTGTCTGCTGGTAGCCACAGATGACATGAGGAACACATAATTAATTTAAGCATATCGACGAAGTCTTCCATAAAATGTATGTTTAACCAAATATGTGCAAATACATGTTTTTGGGAAGAAGTTGGTTTGAGTGAAGTATAGTGTATATTTACAATTTTATTTTGCGAATTTGCATTAGCACAAAGTGGAAGAGTGTCAGTCAGTATCATAGCTATAAACAGTAGCGTTATGACTGTAGCAATATCTAGCAATCACGGAACTTTGCTCTGTAGCTTATCATATACTAATTATTAAATCATACGTTTTTATATTAACATGATAATTCAGATTTTTTTTTTAACCCAGCTTTTTTGGTTTGGCATCGGCAGTTCACCATGCTTGTTTCTCTGCACGACAAGTTTGTAAACACGGCGGCTACCGCTAGGACAAGATACAGTAAGGAGGAACATTTTCTATGTAGGTTATTAAATATGGAAATATGTAAAAGCATGTTATATAATACGAATTCAAGCATCAGTTGTTGATATTCCCTTTAATAATAATTTATTTGGTAAAATAAATAGATTTTTACAGATATTATGAAGATGTAAACAAGTATTGTTAGCTAAAGCTATTGTAAAATAATATGAAACATTTAGATGCTAATCAGAGTGACGTACTTTGAGTAATTTTCCGTTATGTCCCAACCTTGCGTATTAACCACTAGCAATGTGACAGCCGTATGGCCCGTGTCATAAAGGCAAAACCATGTTTGTCTAGCTATGTGCATAACAGTTTCAATACATACTATATTATTATTTAGTGAAAGCATAAACAAGAGTGTATAAAACATGACGGCGAAGCTCATTCAGACCTCCACGAAACCTCTGGCTTCATGTTTTACATAACATGTTATTCGTGTTGAACAGTAAGAAAAATAATACTTGTTCCCGTTGATGACCATTGTTTGCATTACAGTATAGCACAATAATTTATTATGACGCTCATTTCGACCCAAAAGCTATCCTTGTAAACAAACATGTTCTGAATACGTAGAAAGGGTCCGCCACGATACCACGATACGCCTTGTTAATTAACTGCCAGCTTTCCGCGGGAATCAATATGCAGATGGGTTTTAATCCGCATTTTTACTACAAATGTATTTTATTTATTTATTTATTTAATGTTGTCAAATGCTACATGCATACTTAAACTTTATGTTTACGTGGAAAACGAATTTTAGTTTAAGTTTTGTTTTTATGCCTTTTAACAGTGAGCTGTTTACTAGATATTATGTTTTTGTGACCCATGATCATTAGGAATATTTGGTAGTAAAACAGCTCTCACATATGATCCATTTAATATATTGGCTAGAATATATATATATATATAATATATATATATATATATATATATATATATATATATATATATATATATATATATATATATATATATATATATAAATAAATAACCTCAACAAATTATTATTTTATGTTACGTTGAAATCACATAACTAGTTGACTAATATAATAATTGGCAGCAACAACACTATTTTGCTATGACTAATTCAGACATGTTTTCGGTAACTTTTCATAAAGGTGAAACTACTTAAGCTATTTATATTGTCAACTAATTATGTAACCAAACCATGAGACCTTAGTAATTGATTAAATTGATAGTAATATGCCTGTCAAGGAGTAATGTGTGAAGTGCATTGATTAGTCATGAGGATGTTTATTGCGCTATATGAAAACTTACCTGTTACCTCTGCATAAAGGAGGCCAAATATAAATACTAACTGGGAGACATGGGGCCGAACAGATTTTCACGAGTACAAGTAGGAGTGCATTGCTGACGGGTGAGTATAAGTAGGAGTGCATTGTTAAAATCTGAGTACAAGTACGTATACAATGGTAAACGATAAAATATCAATATATTAAAGATCAATGGGAATCAGAGCATGAAAATATCCTATCCTGCATATAAGATTTTTCTAACTAGGCTAATATATCTTCCATATATATATATATATATATATATATATATATATATATATATATATATATATATATATATATATATATATATATTATATATATATATCTGTTATACCCTGCTGATGCTTATACTGGCAGAGATTTGAGCTTGTTTGCAGAAATAATAAACAAGAGTTCTTGTTGTTGATAAAGGTCATTTCATAAATTTACTCAGGATGTATACAAACTCCTCAAGGCAAAAACATTATAGATTCAATTAGTAAATGCAATATTAGCAAATGTGGGATGTTCAAACAAATGTTCTCCACCATAGTAACAAATGACAAATGATGCAAGTAAAGAACAAGAAATAAATGCAAAGCGATGATGGCAGCCAACGCAATAGTATATAATACAGAATAGATGTAGACTAAGCTGATCTATCAAATCGAAGTGCATAAACCAATAGGCAGATGTACATAGCACAAACGAAACATTAAGATTGTGTACGTAAAAGGAGCGAGATGGTGGTAGCCGTGGGGGAGGATGGAGGGATTGAACATTCGATCTTCCTTTGTACTGTGACATGTGTTAACTTGCGTTAACGAAAATTTCAGTACAAAGGGATCGAGCCTCGTTCTGAGGGTAACTGGTCGCGTCGACAGCGTTACCACGTCGGCGGTGAAATCTCTGGACGCCTCGGCGAAATCCTTGGACGCGTCGGCGAAATATTTTGGACGCGTCGGCGAAATCCTTGGAAGCGTCGGCGAAATATTTTGGACGCGTCGGCGAAATCCTTGGACGCGTCGGCGAAATATTTTGGATACGTCGGCGGCGTTTTGGTCGTCTCGGCGGCACACGATTGGTCGCCTCGGCAAGGATACCACTTCGGCGACACATTTTTTTGACACTTAGACATATAACATTTGTTACCTCGGTAGGTAGTCTTTTCGGGGAAATGTGTTTTCACGATGTTGTTTATATCAGTCTAGATCCAATGGCACGCGTCATATAGATAAATAAATGAATTGTAAATAAAAAGTTGAATTAAATTATGACTATTTATAACAAACGAAAGCCTTTTAAACGACACATTGCGGAGTTGCGGACTTGGGAATCTAGGGCATTTCAAATCGCTAAACCTCGGCATATAGCATTTGTCGCGTCGGTAGGTAGTCTTTTCGGCAAAATGTGTTGTCATGATGTTGTCTATATCACTAATAGCTGCATTTCGTTCGTCTAGCTCTTTGTCACCTCGGTAGGTAGTCGATTCGGCGAAACTATGGTATGCGTTATATCACTGATAGCTGCATATTGATTAATGATTATTCGACGATATGATGCTGAGTAGTTAAGAAAATATCGGACAAACAGCGTGGTCTGTTGCAGTAATAACAGCAAGTACACGTGTACTCGTATCCCTTGTAGTAACTGCTGTGCTATTTAGGGTGACCCTACTTAGAATCCCTTTGTTCATGCTCAATCAAATTTAGGCCGAGTAAACTTGGAACAAAGTGCTCTTTGTTTTACGTTGGCATTAGTCACGTTCGCCGATGGCTTCATTGTTAAGACCTCCAGTCAATTTATTGTCAAGTTAAATAATTACACTAAACAAAATTGCTAATAAGACAGTAAATACAGTATGCTAAACGAGTGTAAAAATGTATACAGGATAATATATATATATATATATATATATATATATATATATATATATATATATATACTCACAGGTTTTCAAGTCTTTAAAAGTCAAGAGGCAAAAGGTCGTCGTCTTTACAAGAAGAATATGTACATTATACATTTGTGAGGGCTACATTATATTACAACCACATTCGTTTATGGTTTATTATCATCTAAACAATAATTATTGTTATCGTCTTAAAGGTAAACCGACTAAATCATGGCTAACTTGCATATATATATGCTAACTTTACATATATAACGCTTTCAATGACAATATAATCAGAACAATCTGCTCAGAACTCGATCTGCTTGCGCGGTGTACCACTTGCGGTACTATCAGAGAAAACATCAGAAATACTTTGAGGAGCTTAGGGAAGCCAGTCAGACCGTGCATGATTAACAGGCTCCGACGCTAATGCCTGTGGAATTTTGTCCGACGGGCTCAGTCTTGATTGTAGTCTAGATGTTCAGACAGTGTGATTCTGAATCGGTACTCTCTATTCACGCTTGCCCGTTTACTGTCATTATGTGGCTTCTAAGCGAATATGGTACAAAGACAAACACATAAATCAATAGGAAGCGTTATAAGTGAGCAACTGAGTAAATCTACCGTGTCACTTTGCAGCAGTTTAACTACAAACTAGTACATTTGCTAAAATGCATTCAATTGACGTTAGTATTTGCATTTAGATTGGTTTTAGTAGGAGTCTTCCATTCCACAATAATTGGTTTTGTTTTCCTTTTACGAAAATATATATTATTATATTTTGATTGCACGTCTTCAGTTGTATAACATTGACTATATTGCTAATATACGTATGTGTGTACACACACACACACACACACACACACACACACACACACACACACACACACACACACACACACACACACACATATATATATATATATATATATATATATATATATATATATATATGTATATATATATGTATATATATATGTGTGTGTGTGTGTGTGTGTGTGTGTGTGTGTGTGTGTGTGTGTGTGTGTGTGTGTGTGTGTGTGTGTGTGTGTGTGTGTGTGTGTGTGTGTGTGTGTGTGTGTGTGTGTGTGTGTGTGTGTGTGTGTGTGTGTGTGTGTGTGTGTGTGTGTGTGTGTGTGTGTTAATATTAACAACATTCGGCGAAGTGTCATTCTAGAAATGACGCCGACTCGACCAAATTCAAAATTATTTGGTTGCATCGGCAACGATACCACTTCGGCACGAGTAAAAGTTATTTCGTCGACGCGATCAAATTCACCGCCGACGCGTCCAAATTTCCCGCCGACGCGTCCAAACATTCTCGCCGACGCGTCCAAACTTCCCGCCGACGCGTCCATGGTTTTCCGCCGACGCGACTATTTTATTTTGGACGTCTCGGCTAGCCGAGTTGGTTACGCTGCCGACGCGACCCGGAACCGTTCTTGGTGCGGAGAGTTCACGGGCACGTTTGCGACACGTTTTCGGAATACGCATCGTTCACGGTCTAAGCATCCGCATCACATTGTATAACTGTTATTTTGACACGTGTAAAAATATTCAATTAACAGAATCATATAGACATTTTTGTTTTTAAGAAAAAAATGTTTTTTATATTTAAAAACAAATTTAGATTTAGTGTTATGCTGAACACGTTACACAATAGTCAATACAGATAGTTCTGATCAAGCTAGACAACATAGCGCACACTACATTATGTCAACAGAAAACAGGTTTGAACAGGGTTTCTCCTCGTCTAATACATGATTCACAATCTATGACGTAGGTTGAATGCATGCCAAATCAGGCTAAAACCTGTTTTTTTACGTTAGCCCCTGTACTAAGGCTATGCATAATATAAGGCGTATACGACGTTGGGAAATGTATACAACACATATATTATAACTACACTGAAATAAACAGTTATGTTAACCGCAAGAATCCTGCCTGTGTATGGCAGCTCAATGCAGCAACTCGGAAACCGGAAGTGCGGTGTACCTCTTTTGCGTTCGTGACCTTTGTAGCTCAAATTGTTTCATATTACGTTTTCTTTATGCGTTATGATTATCGCAGACATCACTGGTAGTAAATAAAAAAATATGAAAGCAAGTGATTTGCAGGGAAATACTTATTAATCAATATAGCTGTGATACATAATATAATGAAATTCATCTATTGAGACATTTTATTATGCCTTCCATAATTGATAAACTGTACATATATTGCATGACCAGGAACGTATAACGATGATACGTAGCGGTATAATGACGTAAGTAGCTTCTTATATAGCGCAATATTCAATCCTCGGGATTGCTCAAAGCGCTTTACACTTTATTTCCCTGACAAACTTGTTCAATCAAACACCATCTCAACTTCTCTGGGAAGTATCAAGTCATATGCTACAATTAATGCGCGAGTGCTGCTCGTACACATATCCACCACTGCCTATAGTCAGGTACTCATTTATATAGCTCAGTGGACTGCAACAATGTCGAGTGAAAACAATTGGCCAAGGTTTTAACACCGAAGCATGGGATTCGAATCCGGGTCCTCTTAGTAGAGAGTCCGACGCTGTACGCCTGAGCCACACCGCTCTAATAATATGAATGCAATGACTTAATAAACATTACTACATATACTGTTACAATTAACAGGTAATAGCAACGTTACAACGGTAATGTTGTTTTTACCAATTGTTATAACCGCAGCACAGGATTCTAACTCGTTTTCTCTTAGTCGAGAGTCCGAAGCTCTAGCCCTGAAAACGTTCATACGCCTTCAAATAAACGGTACATAATAATGATATCTCATAACCAGGAAACTGTAACGACAATATGCAGCGTTATAATAACATAAATGCAATGACTTAATGAACACCACTACATATAATGTTACAATTGACAGCGCCGGACGATACACGATCAATGCACACACCACACTCCCGAGAACATGCACACACATGCGCACACGCAAACACACGCGCACACGCACACACGCACACACGCATGCGCACACACGCACGCGCACACACGCACACGCGCAAACACGCACACACGCGCACACGCACAAACGCACACACGCACACACGCACACACACGCACACACGCACACACGCACACACGCACACACGCACGCACGCACGCGCACACGCACACACGTACACACGCACACACAAACGCACACACACACACACACACCCACACACACACACACACACACACACACACACACACACACACACGCATGCAGATATTCAACTGTGACAAAACAGTTTAGCCCGTGTCTGGCGGTAAAACTGTCGCACGTCTTCCCGGAACATTGCGCTCGCCACGCGGTAGATCAACGTATCACAGTTTCCTCTTCAACACTCGATGTTATCCGTACAAACCGTGTGTGCATGTGTGCATGTGTGCATGTGTGCATGTGTGCATGTGTGCATGTGTGCATGTGTGCATGTGTGCATGTGTGCATGTGTGCATGTGTGCATGTGTGCATGTGTGCATGTGTGCATGTGTGCATGTGTGCATGTGTGCATGTGTGCATGTGTGTGTGTATGTGCGTGTGTGCGTGCGTGGGTGTGTGGGTGTGTGGGTGTGTGGGTGTGGGTGTGTGTGGGTGTGTGGTTGTGTGGGTGTGTGGGTATGTGGGTGTGTGGGTGTGTGGGTGTGTGGGTGTGTGGGTGTGTGTGGGGTTCTAACAACATTCATAGCACTATCTATGTTGCATACTAAAGACCGTCAGCATAGCTATTAGCATCGATGGCTATCGCAGATAGCTGTCAGATGTTTGCCAAATCCATTCCGCAAATAAAAACAAACTTTCCCAGCGAGGCAGATGGATATATTGAATGAAGTATCAAATAGCCATGACCTTAATATTTTGGTTAATAATTGGAAGGAAACTTCTTAGTAACTTTTTATATACAATGTCGCTCTGTGTCTTGTATAAAAAAAAGGCATTGGCTTATTAAGCGTCAAATTATATACAAGTGTATGACAGGGACATTGTCGAAACTCGCTGTTGTCTACCGGCATGTACGCTCACGATTACATACAATTTTATGGCGTATGTGTATGTATGTATGTATGTATGTTTATATATATATATATCTATATATATATATATATATATATATATATATATATATATATATATATATATATATATATATATACGTGTGTATGCCAGTATGTGAGTCCGCGCATGTATGTGCGTATGTGTTCTGGTATGCGTAGAGTGCGGATATGAGTGGAGTGTGTGTGCATGTGTATATATATACATATATGTATATATATATATATATATATATATATATATATATGTATATATATATATATATACATATATATATATATATATATATATATATATATATATATATATATATACATATATGTATATATATATATATATATATATATATATATATATATATATATATATATATAATAAATGTGTGTGTGTGTCAGTTGGTGCATTTGTATATGTGTTTTCTGTGTGCTCGCGTATGTGTGTGTTGAATGAGTGGAATGCGATGATACATTTGAACTTGAGCACATGCGCGTGTTTTTATTGCAACTGTCGAAATACTTGCGTGTGTCAACTGCTAATATCATCGACGTCATCAATTACGTCATGTTGAGAATCCTATTGATGCCACTGTAACGAACTTGGCTGCCACTGATTGTCACGGATAAGTAGAACTACATACAGTGTCTATCTGGGTGACAACACTACGGTAGGGCATAATGTAATTCAAGTGTTCTGGAAGTGGGCCTAATGTATCGTCTTTTGATTTCACGCTGGTAGATGCACGAACTATGGTGTGTCATCTTTGCTAGAGTGCTCAGCCGAATGAACAATAAATAATATATTATATTCGCAACACGAAATGATGTTATGCGAGATGATTAAAATACAATCTTCAATATAATCAACGTAGTGTATATAATGCGGAAAATCAAAAATATGCGCGCGCATACGCACACCAACAAGACGTTTGAAAGCGTCGAGAGCATAATAAATCTAGATAACCTTTGGAAAATTGTTCCACATGGACGCAGCAGTGACAGAGAACGAGCCGTCTCCAGCTTGGGTACCGGTACGCTTCACTTCTAACATGTTAGGCCGACATAGATTGATCTACGTAACCCGTGTACTAATTGAGCATCCAAGATCACTTGCTCGCGAGGATCTACTTGGCCTAAATAAACAAGGTGAATCTTCAAGGCCGCTCCCCGACTCAATCGTGGTTTGGAGGATAGTGGCTTCTTGCCACCCACGTTCAAGTGTCCATCAAATGCATGTAAAACCTTTAACCCAACCATAACCGTTACCTAAACCCTAACCCTAAAACTAACACTAAACCAGAGCCGTAATGTAACGAAGTACTTTTACTTCGTTACTTTACTTGAGTAGAAAAGTTTACTTTTCTTGAGTAACGAAGTACATTTTTGGGGAAGTACTTTTACTTGTAACGAAGTACAAATGTGAGTACTTTTTCTAAATGTAACGAAGTACTCATAATTTCTTTATTAAATTTATGAAGCTCCTAAAAAGTTCCGCGAATGATCTGTGTCAGAAGCACGTGCAGCACTGTTTTCCGTCAGCGTAGATTTATTTTAAAATGTCACAGGAAACAACAAATAGAAATAACAGATAAGCAGAGACAGACGTGTTAAATGTCCCGGACTGGGCGGATTTCTTTTGTTACGTGATGAATTCGGTGATGTAATTGCAATCTTAAGGTATGGCTCTGAGCCTGAATTAGGTGTCAGCATGACCACAACCGGCTGTGCCGGTTGCCCCGACTGGGCCGCTCGGACAACAATGGCCAAGAATTATGTAACTCCTTGTTTTGACCAGACAAGTAAAAACAGCTGCCTTACTATCTTCTTGTGTCTTGCCTGTTGTTGACACAGTTTGTTAACTTTACATGATCCTTGTGAATGGCACATGCTAGTTGTATAACGAGAGTTCCCCATTATCGCCCACCGCAAACCTGCCGATCGTTATCATCTGTAGGCCTATATATCTATAATACAGATCAGTGTGTATAACTTAGTGAAATCAGTTTCTATACATATTTACATTAGTCTTTTGAAATAAATGTTGCAATTACACATGAAGGCATAACTATTATGAAAAGAATGTTGTAACCACATGGTCTAGACCTTCGTCAAATATCACAAATGAAAAAATTCGTCACACGTCCAAGATGACAACAATGTTAACAACCCTATACTAACGTGTATATCTTCTACTTATTAATACGATGGTTGTTGTAGTCGTGTTAGTAATTAAACATGATGTAGGCTATTTACAGCCTGTGTGTAGTGCTGTTTGCACTATGATACTTATATTTCACACTGTTAAAACATTTATCTATTATGCAGCGAATAAAATATTACTAAAGAAAATTATATCAGCTTGGTATATATGCTAAATGATATTGTGAATATTTTGTTTTATTCACAACACTTGGCTGCATCGGTCATTATAGATAATTACAGGAGAAAAGTACTTTTGTGTTTACTTCAAGTACAAGTTTTTACTTTTTACTTGTACTTCAAGTACATTTTTCTAGAAGTACTTTTACTTTTACTTGAGTAGCTTTTTCTAGAGTTACTTTTACTTTTACTCAAGTACAAAATAAATGTACTTGTTACAGCTCTGCACTAAACCTATATCTCATTCCACATAAGAGGGGGGAAATCGCACTGGTACGTGAGTGGTTAGCAACCGGTTTGAAGAGGATTCATTTGCGTAACTGACGTCATTAGCAGTAACAGCCAATAGGCAACGAAGGCCTCTACCATACAAAAACATAATTCAACATTACACGGTAAAATAATTTAAATATGCATAATTTATGTTAAAGATCATCATCACAATTTACACACTCAAAATCTGATTACTTTATTTCAATTTTGTTACTTAATAGGTTTATCTCCGTGATCACAATTATCGCTGTTCATTTGGCTCTCGTAGTACTGTGTGCGCAGTGTAAATTACCATAAAGCGGATACCACTTTAGGGCTACGCGAGTAACCCGAGTAAGCCAATCGACGTCGTCCTTACTGCTCACAGAGCGCAGTGCTTTTGTCGGTTGATACGGGCACACGAGTTCATACAAATACTCTGGCTTTGTAAGTGAATACAAGTAGCTCGAAATCGAATCCGCGCATAATGGGCAGCCAGTGGAGTTGGCGTAACAAGAGTGTGGCACTGTCGAAGCGCAGACGACGCAGAATCAACGTGGCAGTCGATTGGTGTATTCGCTGTAGACGGGCGATGTTAATTGCAGACCTGCCGCATATGACTGCGTTACAGAAGTCAAACAGTGATATGATAATGACATTGGCAACGCGTTTCTTTGTCGGCTTGGGAAGAAAACGGATAATATGATTAATGTTACGCAGGTAGAAATATATTGCGATACCTGCTTCTTCATGTCATGGTGTCTATCAGTGCAAGAACCGAGACACTGAACACACCGCGAAGCCGTAGTTGTAGCCACACCAACGCGAATCATACCTTCGTGGAAGATTCCATCTGCAGACTTAGGCATGATCGGAAGATACAGTGTCTTGCTATGGTTCATACACATATAATTCCGTGCCATCCAAACAAATTTATATTCAAACCCATGTCTACATTAGAGAAATTCAACCTATGGTGACGTAACTGTCACGTCCACGTCTACTAGTCATGGGGGCGTCAACAATTTAAAATGCATAGACAATAAGCATATCCAGTCTAGTTGTAACATTGACCGCAGCGTCCTGTCGATCTCACGTCAACGAACTGTTTCGGTGCAGAACCACATACGGACTATCAACGTGTAAGTACTGTGTCGTTACAAACATAAGGTGAAATCATGACTCTGACAACGCGGGATAGTAAAACACTGCATAGCTGAAGTCACGTGGGTTTAAAGGGAAGTTGACTGATGATATGTGGCTGTGTAAGAACAGAAGTGGAACCAAAGAGGTTAAAATCAATAAGAGACCCAGCTATGGCGCTTATGCGTGACAGCGGCGACTGCAGCGCCCCAAGCGGCGGAGAAACCGGAAAAAGTAAACAAACGCACATGATAAAATTAGACTGTCACTCGCAGTCGCACTAACCAGATCAGATTCAGAATGCCGATAGGGATGGTTATGCGAAAGCTGTTTTAGTTACTAAATCTTATTCTAAATATATAAAATTGCGTGGTTATAAGCAATACAATATTATATTGTGAGTAAAGGTATTCGAATAGAGAATCAAGTAGTAAACAAGAAAATCAACGTTGATTGTTTACATCCATCTGTCCATATCCGGTATTGTCGCATTGGAAATGATGTTCTTCCAATATAGTCCATGCACATTCACTAGATGTCGCACAAGAAAGGGAAAACAATATCAGCATCATGATTGCACACATTGAAATCATGACGTTCTGTTGAAACTCTTCTCATTGATACGAGTGCTGAACTTGTACTTAAACAATTTATTCCGTGTTACCATGATAACAAATTGTATTGTGTCAAAATAGATGATGCTATGTTATCCACGCTTTATACAAAAACTGGATTCTCAGCTCAGAAACTTTAGTAAGAAAAGTACTCTGTACACCATTTACATGTACCGGAAGAATATGGAAAATTACTGACATTGGCTGCATGCCACATTTGTAATAGTTAATCATTAAGTTTATGATCCGATAAAACCAAATGTCCAAACCATATGCATATGTTTCTTAAAAGTGCACACCACCGTTTTGTTTTGTTATGATTTATTGCTTTTTTAAACTATTATTTTGGAGCTACCCATACAGATGTGAATTAATGACAAGATACCTCATTGTTTGCTGTTGATAGGAAATTCTAACAAAGTAAGGGATAGTAGATTTTAAATGTTTGACTTAAATTGTATTTCACTTTGAAAACTCCACAAATATGCTAAATTTCCACACATAAATTGCATTGGAATGAACCATGATCTGTTTTTATACTGGATCGAATATTACACGCGTATATATAAGCCATGTTTGTGTTGACGTCGGTTTGGATATGTTTATTCAATAACGTGGAGAGTTATAGAGAAACCGACGACGTGTCGATGAATAATAATAATAATAGTAACTTCTTTTGCGCCAATATCCTCGAAAATCAAGCTCAGTGGCGCGACAAAACCAGGGGATTAATCAATCTCATAATCGAAAGCAATGCGTGAGTCGTCAACGGATGGATGGAAAAGCTAGGAGGCTAAGGAGGATAGGCAGCATTAAAGAGATAGGTTTTTAGATGTCGGCGAAATGAAACTATATTACCTTGTGATTTAACACTGGCCGGAAGCGAATTCCACACCGTTGGTGCGGAATTCGCAAAATCAGAAAAATCCAAAACATCGAACGTCATCGCTTTGCGAACGGTATATAAACATCTCTTATCTCGGCTATTATTATCAATATTATACTATTATCCTTAAAGACAAGTGCAATGTCAAACGTCGAAATATCTTAGTGTTGATTTGTTTGCAATTCGACACACACAGGAATGAACACGTGAGGTCACTAGCCAGTATCAGTCCTCTGGTTGACCTTTGCCATGTACTGAACGAGGTGTCAAGTATACATTTTTACAAAATAACTGTCACGGCATGGTTGTTCTAAGATCATTATTGTCCATAATACCTGCCACATCCATATTAGCGACATCCAACCAATGGTGATGCGACTATCATGTGCACAAGTGGCGCCCTCTGGGCGTCAACAATTACCTACGGCGAACATATCCAGTCTAACTGTAGCAACGATTGCAGCGTCCTGTCGATATCACGTCAACTTACCTAATGTAAAAGTACTTCGATTCTGACACACATTCCGATTATCAACGTGAAGATACTGTGTCGTTACAAACATACGGTAAAATCAAGACACTGAAGAAGCCGGATAATGACACACTGTGTAGCTGAAGACAAATGGGATGAATGGAGAGCGTATTGAAGACTCGTGGACCTGAAAGGAGAGTAGTGGAACTGCTGAAGACAGTTGCAGGTGGTTGATCGAAGTGTATTCACCATATCAAGGTGCATCGACTCAAACCAACAACAACTCATATCCTGGTTTGTCGATGTGGTTTCATGGTATCGTTCCATAAACACTGGCGGAAACTGTTGGCTAAATAGCTGTTTGCATTGGACTGAACCACAATCTGATTGTATACTGGATGGATATTTACACGGATGAATATGCGCGGTACTCATATTTGCTGTTGGATTGCTTCTGGTTATTCGATACCGTTGAGTGTTGCAGAAAAACCGACGACCAGTTTATTAACAATCCGGCCAGTCCAAAACATCCAACGTCATCGCTTTACAAACGGTTTGTGTTCATCCTGGTTATTACGATCAGAATGATATTGTTACAGTTAAAGAGAAACGCAAGGTCAACGGTTGACAGGTATGAGCGTTGATTTGTTGCAATCCACCGGATATTAGGTCGTGTCACAAACAAGCGTCACCATATATCCATTCAACATGTCAACTTGGACAAACATTTCAACATTTCTACAGAGCGTGCTAAACGACAGTTCCGAATTGTCAAAGGACAACACTTCGCAACAATTAGTGTACCCTGGCTTGGTCTTACTTGCATTCGTTGTACTAGGTTTACCAGGCAATATACTCGTTATTGTTATCTACATCGCAAACATGACTACATCGACCAGAGTATATATGTGTTCACTGGCTGTAGCTGATACAACGATTTGCATCTGTGCTATTGTTCTAACACTGACATTTGGTCACTTGGTAAAAACAACAATGGTAGTGTCATTTATACTTGTTGTAACAATCATGTTCACATTATTCCTGTTGGTATTTGTGTCGTTCGAACGTCTTATCGCTGTCAGACGTCCACACACGTTTAATATGAATCCAACACGAGCGAAGACATACATAGTTGTCTTTGTTTTATGTGCAGCGATTTTTACAGCTGTGACCGGACTTGCGGAGTATTTGAAATATACAATGTTTAGCGTTATCCTAAGAACCAGTTTGCTATCTGCTAGCGCTTTAACTATGGTCACCTGCTACACGATAATGGGGGTGATATTACTGAAAAAGGCAATTACATCTCGAAAACAAGTGACAGATATCAATTTAGTAGTTTCAAATAAACCAAGTACAATACCCAGTTCCGCTCTGACTTTTGCGAATGTACAAAGTGTCGTTGTTCAAGCAGACCAAGGGAAAGTTGTACACAAAATGGCAGCGAAACAGGCTAAGAATTTCAAAAGCATTTTTTTGCTATTCATTATCACCGCTGTATTCGTCGCTTGTTGGCTTCCGGTATGGTTACATAACATAGGCTTAGGCATCTCTGAAGTCGTCAGAAATATATATGTCGTCAACTCGGTTGTCAACCCGTTCATCTACGGCGTGGCGAGCGCAATGTTCCGGGAAGACGTCCGACAGTTTTATCGCCAGACACGGGCCAAACTGTCTTGTCACTGTTGAATATACGTATATGTGTGTGTGTGGGGGGGGGGGGGGGTGTGCGTGCGTGTGTGCGTGTGGGCGTGTGTGCGCATGTGCGTGTGTGTGAGAGTGCGCGTGTGTGTGCGGGCGTGTGTGTATATGTATGGGAGTGTGGTGTGTGCATTGATTGTGTATCGTCCGGCGCTATAATTTAATTGCAATCTATCAAGATGAGTAATACCAATTGCCAAATACAATATTGTCGTTGTAACGTTGATATAATGTGTCAATTGTAACATTATTTGTAGTGGTGTTCATTAAGTGATTACATTCATATTGTTATTACGCTGCATATTATCGTTACAATTTCTTGGTCATGGAATATGTGTACAGTTTATATGAAAGCGTAGAACGTTCTCAAGGGTAGAGCTTCGGACTCTCGACTAAGAGAAACCGGGCTCGAATCATGTGCTGCGGTGTTAAAACCTTGGTCGATTGTTTTCAATCTACATTGCTCCAGTTCACTCAGCTGCATAAATGAATACCTGACAGTAGACAGAGGTGGATATGTGTACGAGCAGCCTCGCGCATTAATTGCTTCGTATGGCTGGGTGCTTCCCAGTTGAGACGTTGTTTGATTGAACAGGTCTGCCAGGGATGTAAAGTGTAAATGCGCTTTGAGCAGTTCTGAGAATCGGATTCTGTGGTATGTATAAACTGTCCTTTATTGTTCTAATGCTTAGTTTGGCTCACATGGTGAAAATAACAATAGCTGTGTTGTCTATACTGATGGTGCGGCTCATGTTCTCTCTTTGCCCTTTGGTCTTTGTGTCGATCGAACGTCTGATGAGGAGTGACCTTACTGAAAAACAATGACATCACGTGACTAAGTCGCTAGTATCAATATGGAACAATCAACTGGTTGAGTAATATATCCAATATGGCGAACATGCAATCTGATGTTGTGTAGAGACAATGGACGCATTGACTTTATATCATCATTGTCTTTGTAACGTTGATATTAGCTGTTAATTGTAGCTTTATATGTAGCGATGTTTCATTACTACTGGCATTCATGTTATCCTTTTGCTACGGGTTGATATTAAATGTTCCTGGTCATGCAAACTAAAACAGATAAATTACAGAAGACGTAGGAATTAACACTGGGTGATCATTGTGTAAGAGATATAAGATATAATGCGACAGCATCTTTGGCTGCACTGTCTGGTCAAATGTTTGTCTTGTATTATGCCTTTTAGTTTCTGTACATGAATATTTCTCAATTGTTCAGCTTCATTGTGTTATGCTTCGCAGGTACGTTGATTAATCACCAGCTTTCCTTGCATAAATATTTGAGTTGTTCTTTTCATTCACACTCAGAACACGTGAGCAGAGCTAAAGCTGTAAAGCATTGTCAAAATCATTTATCATACCGTTGCATAGCATAGAAAACCTCGCGAGATTTTTGAAAGTAACGTTGCGAATTTTTCTGCTGCGAAAATTCACGTTTCGAGAATATCAACTTACGAATTTTCGTAGCTAAGTTAGAATGCGCTATATCTGCGACAAATCTTACGTACGAAATAATTTTCTACAAGAAAACGGGCAGTGGTCATGCAAAATAAAAGTGATAAATTACGGAAGGCTTAGGAACGATGACAAGAGAATAAACATCGGATTGGTACTGGTGTGAGAGATCGGGAGATAACATCGTTGACTGTGACATGGGCAGCCGAGGTAGCTTTATTTTAGGTAGGTTTTGAAGATTCCCGTTCTACCGTTTTCTTGATATCTGTGCTGGTCCTTGGGGTGTCTTAGATGAATATGAAGTTGGTCACTAGGATTACCAGAAAAATTCAATTCTTGTTATTGTTCTAAATTGGATATCTGTGATACAAGTCATTATCCTCTTGTACAAGAAACTAAATACAGTACAAAGATTCTTTCAAAAATATATCACCACTTTATGCACTGACCACCGCGAGTGGACACGGCAAGCTGTGGACCACGTCTACTGGCAAGGGACAGTCCATCAACAGAGCGTCACTATGATGCATGGGTATTAGATAAAGGCTAAAAAGGCGTTTACTGAATGTAAGAGTATATATATATATATATATATATATATATATATATATATATATATATATATATATATATGTGTGTGTGTGTGTGTGTGTGTACATATATATATACATATATATACGTATATATACGTATATATATATATATATATATATATATATATATATTCGTAGGTACACACACGTATATATATATATATTGTTATATACTATATATGTACCTACACATATATATATGTATATTATTTCATATATATATATATATATATATATATATATATATATATATATATATATATATATATATATATATATAATACGTATTATATGTGTGGTTGTGCGTGTGTGTATAATACCAGTCTTCTTAAATTGATTATGTATGTGTTATTTAATATGACTATCTGACGTCACGCATGTGTTGCGTGTGACATCGTCGCTCGCCATGTTGAGTCATTTGTGCTGACATCCATAGCATATTTGACAAACGTTCAACTGCAATTGGCCTTTAGATGGTGAACTCTTCATTATGATCTTGGTTGACATAATGACTCGAGAATCGATTTCGCTCTACTTCGATCCTCGAGTTGTATCAGAGCGTACCATAAGAGTGACACTCGTGTAATAACTTTAAGTACGTCCTCTTTTCCGTGACAATTAGGAGCGCCACTTGTCCCTACGATTACTCACTGAGTTCCTCAACGCAGGTTAATTGACGACGTTGATGTAATGTATCGTGTCTACTGCGTGCCTAATGTTGTTGCGTAGACGGGCTTCCGGGTAGATAAAATGGCATTTGGGAAACTAGACACTCGCAAATTCCCATGCGTACACCAACGCATGCACACGCACAAACTCACACACATAGACTAACACAGTGGCATAAACGCAAGCTCACACACAAGCAAACAAATATTCACACACGACTGTGTCAAAATACAATTATCTATATCTATAGTGACTGAATGCGACATATTTTCAATTATATATATAATATATATATATATATATATATATATATATATATATATATATATATATATATATATATATATATATATATATATATATAATTGCAGTGGCTCAGGGGTAGAGCTTCGGACTCTCGACTACGAGAACCCGGGTTCGAATCCTGGCTGCGGTGTTAAAACCTTGGGCAAGCTTTTTCACTCTACATTGCTCCAGTTCACTCAGCTGTTTAAATGAGTAGCTGACTATAGACAGTGGTGGATATGTGTACGAGCAGCCTTCGCGCATTAATTGTAGCATATGGCTGGATGCTTCCCAGAGAAGCCGAGATGGTATTTGAGTGAACAGGTCTGTCAGGGAAGTAAAGTGTAAAGCGCTTTGAGCGGTCCTGAGGACTGGATACTGCGCTATATAAGAACTGCCTTTATTATTATAACACTATTATTACAGTATTTTATAACATTGATAATAATAAAAATAATAATAATAATTAAAGGGTAACAAAAGTCAAAACCTTTTTGATATGGGCCTTATAGAGTTAATACAAGTAACAACTTCCAACAACAATCATATTTTTAATGTCAGCGACTTACAATAAAAAGTAGAACACACAACCATCGAAAGTATATGGACTACGCCATTTTTGAAACAGAATGACGTAGCGGAGTCGACTTCGTCGGCATGAGCTGTGCATACTATCTTTTTCTTTTAGCCGTAACCATGGAAACGACCACCAACTGCCGCCAAGCTTCTCCCTACATATCTGACATGCATATACATACAGAATGTGACAAATTCACAAAACAAACGCGCATATCTCGACGGTAGCTCACCATCTTCAACAGTTCCGCGGTTACCGCAAACAAACTATATATGTAAATTTTACACAAAATAATTATGCGAGTTTGTGTGCGTGAATATTTAAACAAGGTTAAGCTTAGTTTAGTTATTTATAAATGATATAATAATAATTATTATTATCATCACTGTGATCTTCAGGAAATTCTCTGTTTCATTATAATAACATAATAATACTATTTTATATCATAAAGCGCCAAATCCTTAATTGTTTGTGGTGCTTCACAACATACTACTATTAAAAAGCAATAAGAATATTACCACACACAGGTTATATTTTAAAATAAATAATAAAAATACTCGTATCTATAATTATACATAACACAAATGTCCTATTAGTCATACAAAATGCATAATAATAATAATTTAGGAAATATAATAAAACTTGTATTGTGCGTCCTCTGTGATTATTCAAATGAGTCGTATTTCAATTCGGTGACCTATCGTCGGTGATTTAGTGAAAATGCGCGTCAAAAATTACGTGTCAGCGACGCACTCTAAGAATGTCACCGACATAGGTTGCAGCATATCGAAAACCCGCTCTTGTAAACATATTTGGATACTCATAATTTCTAGTCAATTAGAAAATGTTTGGTGTGTCTTGCAGATATAGCAACAAATTTATGACACAAGATAAACAAATGTTAAACAAATGTAGGACCTAAAACCCTGTTGATTCACTAATATTATCGCCCGAAATATAACATATTTAATAGATATGGAAACTACATTTCGTTTGATGATGTCGCATTCTTTTTAACGAGATATCTATAAACATCGCGCGTATGCTCCAACACGCAAGCTTATAAAACGTAAGCGATGTTTTTAGCAATATCAACTAAAACACTAATATATATAAAAAACCAAATGCAACAAAACCTTCTTTTTCTACCACGTGGTGGACATGTTCTGTTTAAATTTCAGTGATTTAATGTTCCGATAATTAAGTCGAAAAATAGTTTGAGTAATAGTTTCTTATGTATAATGTGTGAATGAAAATTACTGTTACGTCGTAATTATTTTACTTATTTTATCATTTTAATTATTTATTACTATTAACCATACCGCTACATTCAGTTATTTACTATTGTTGTTATATAATTGGTATGGTATTTGTATGACTAGCATGTCATTTTTAACAACAAAGACAGCTCACTGATATTGTCTTTCCCTGTACTGTTGCTACAACCGTATGAGGAACAGTGTGGCATATTGCTGCCGCGATTTCGTTATAAACCGACGTAAGGAACTTTTAACGGACGGCTTGGATCTCTATTGTTATGACAGCTGAACCAGCAGATGATACGGTGACATATTATGTTTTGGAAACCGCAGAGAGAAGCTGTGTTTTGATTGGTATATTAATTACTATGTTTGCTGAGTATTCCTACGAACATTCGGGATGGTGCTCCTGTGTTAAAACTGTCAGGAGATAGTGCTCTTGCCTGTATTTAACGTCGGATAACGTGTTATCAAAATACGTACCTGTGCATCTGCGCAATGGAAGCGCTGCTGGTCACACCAATCATGTGTCCGCGGTCATACGACTGCGTTATTACACATAATCATATTGAATGAGAATGACGTAGATATGAAAAGGGCGTTGACGGAACTCAATTATCTGTCACATGTCTGCTTCCATTGAATGGCGACATTTATCCAATGGCAATGCAACCGGCCCAAATGGGCGTCAACGACTAACGTTATCTCAGGCATATGTCATCAGTCGAACTATAATTTCGACCATGGCGTCATTTCGTTGTCACGCTAAACTACCTTTTCTGTGATGCGAATTATATTTCACATTTGAAGTGATGACGTAGTGTATACTTTTGAAGGTTTGAACAAACTTGATACGGAGAAGCGTGCATCTAAACAGAGAACGGGAAGCCTTGTTGATGGTTCGTCACACAAGTTGCATCAACGTAACCCAACGTCACCAACGCGAATCCGTTTCTCTCTGCAATATTCATGCAAACGTTTTGGAAGTTCGAAGAGGATTACTTTGCCAAAACGTCGCTTGCATTGGATTGATGCACAGGTTTACTCCACGTGTCGGAATGGAATATTACATGCGAAGATGTACAACTTGTTGTCAGTGCTGTTGATTTGCCTTGAATTATTGAATACAATTGAACGTTCTCACCGGAACGACAACGACTAATTTGACGGACCATCAATTCCAAAATCTCCAACATAGTTGATAATTTTATAAGAACGGATGTTATAGATCAATGTGATATGTCTACATTAAGGGACAAATTCTGCGTCAACATATAATAATGTATTGTCCAATAATGGACATTGGATGATTTGGTCACCAGCCAGCGTCAATCCGCCAACATGGAAGCACCTACTAGTTATCATACTAACTTCACTGAAGATCGAAGCGGAGTAGTTTGGCAAACGGTTGTGTGCGTTGGTTTTGAAAAACAAACAGTGTTATTCTATTTAGGGAATGAAATTGTAAGATCAAGAAGATAGTCACGTTGTCTCTTGTTGCTGCTGCTCTGCTCAAGTGGCAACGAAATATTGTTGACAGTTGTAACGAGACGAAGATACCTTGTTCGACTATATAACATCATCCAAACTGTCGAAAATAATCGCGCCACAAACGGGTTCTAATTGTGTTGATGAATCTAGTCACAGTGGTATTAAGACGCTGAAAGATGAATATGTCGTCAACTGTTGAATCGTCAGCACATTGACATGTGGCGATACAACGAACATTGGATTGTGTAGCTAAGCTGCGACAATATGGATACATCTAACACATCTCGATGGATGAACAATACAACATTTCTACAGAGTGTGCTCAATGACACTCCAGACTTAGCGACGAACGACACATCACATCACGTACAGTATTCTAGACTTGTTTTGTTTTACGTCGTTGTACTGGGTATACCAGGCAATATTCTGGTTATTGCGATCTATGTTGCAAACATGTCAACATCGACTAGAGTATATTTGTTTGCTTTGGCTGTGGTTGATACAGCAATTTGCATTTGTTCTATTGTGTTAACAGTTGCCTATAATACTGTGATGATTGTAGTTGTATTTATATTTATAATTAATTTATCGCTAGCGTTCTCAATACTTCTTTTGGTTTTTGTGTCCATTGAACGTCTGATTGCTGTTAGGCGTCCTCACACCTTTACCATGAATCCAAAACGAGCGAAGAAATACCTAATTGTATTTCTCTTGTGCGCAGTACTAGTCGCAATAGCAAACGGATTTGCGAGATACATGAACCACATGAGGTATGCCGCTGTTATAAAAACAAGTTTACTCATTTGTAGCGCATTAATCATTGTCACGTGTTACAGTATGATCGGGGTTACGCTACTGAAAAAGGCAATGGCCTCTCGCTATCAAATCGCTGCTATCAACATACAACTGCCTAGTAAATCCTCTGATCCATCCACCTCCTCTCTGAGTCGTAGTGATGGAGACCAGTCGGCACACGTGACCGTTGTGAACGAAATTACTGCGAAACAAACCAAACATTTTAAAAGTGTGTTTTTACTTTTTATTATATCCGTCGTCTTCATTGCTTGCTGGTTGCCACTCTGGCTAAAAACCATGGGAGCCGACATATCTAATAACGTCACACACGTATATATCGTCAATTCAGTCGTCAATCCGTTCATCTACGGCGTGGCGAGCGCAATGTTCCGGGAAGACGTGCGACAGTTTTACCGCCAGACACGGGCCAAACTGTCTGTTTGTTACACTTGAAGGTGTTTGCATATGTACATCCGTGTGTAAATTGTGAGTGTATTGATTTATATTGTTTAGAACCCCTCGCTTTGGAGATTCAACATGTTGATAAATGTTATAAAAAAAAGTAACGAAGCAATATTGTCGTTGTCACATTGTCCTTGGCGGTTAGTAGAAGTATGTTTCCAATAAATACGAAATGAAAGACAACATAGTGAGGTTAAGTGCACCAGCCCCAGAATAGCAAAACTTGAACAGTGAAGAGTAACGCGCTACAAGACTGAAAGTAGAGCAAGTACATGCACCAAAAACGTCACACTCAGAAGAAGACATAAACAGGGTCGACAAAGACTTGGGCGAGGCGTAAGAAGACCAAGCCACTTCACAATAGCGATGGCAGACGTCAACAAACTTTATCGAAATGTCAAAGGTCGCTTGGGCGACACCTTGGCATAACGGGCAACGTCCAAAAACAATCATGATTATACATTTTACAAGAAAGCAGGGAGGAGAAGGCCATGGACGAGCCCAAATGGAGTAATACCGACCGAAGCTGCCTGCAGTCTAACAGAGAGGTCAGATAACATCACATATGTAACCACGACAAGTAACGTCATCAACCAAGTCAACACTAGAAGTGATTAAAGAATGGTTATGATCAACATCAAATTGGACATAGCACAATACAGGCATATGTGGAAACAGCACGCTGAGGACTTCGTCCAACCACGGCACTCTACGGGTGCACAATGATGACTTAACCAGATTTAACAAGATTGCCACGTAGAGAATCAACTCTAGTTGGCATGTGGAAAAGGAAGCCCTTTGGCTTATCAAGAGACCAATCTATCTGCCTAAGTGCATCCCGTCTTACTGATGTCTAAGTCGATTTTATTTTTTTAAACTTAATAACACTAACACTAACACACAATCAGCAAATAATAGTTTATATTAATTTACTGTTCTTTGTTATAATAAAAAGTTTATGCTATCTAGTCTACTCTGCTCCTTTGCTAAAGTAGCTTAATGTCATCTAATCATTCTATATTCCTTCTGTATTCCGTAACCGAAACAATTGTATTTCTATCACTATTTTGATAATCATACAATATCAGAAACACACCTGTCTGATGTACTCTCAATCTCCTAATATCTAGTGTTGTTAAACCACATTCCTTAGACGAATTTCATAATTAATACCCCTCATGTGTTATCATTATAGCTGTTCTCCTGTGTACTCTTTCTAGCATATTTATATGGCGATAGTGAATCCCCTTGTGGAGTGCCAACAGTTGTGTTAAACTGGGCAGACAGCGCGTCATCAACCCTAACGGTGATGTTTGTCTCCGACAGCAGAAGCCGTATGATTCGGACGTTGTCGCCTGTATCAAGGAACGAATGCGACACACTTTCTCTCGAAGGATTGTGTCGAACGCACGTGACAGGTCGATACCCAGTATTTCGATCATGTACTTGCCACCGATGTCACCATATCACACCTGCTGTTGACTGTCCCCGTCGAAATCCGCTTTGGGATATTGAAAGGAAGTCATCCACTTAGTCGGAGATCCGCTGCAGTGTGATTAGAAATAATGTAGAGTTATCTGCAGCACTATTGGTCTTTAACGCTCTTCAGAGGACCAAGCTGGGTTTCTGCAGTGCTATCAGTACCCCTGTGCTTACATTCAGCGGATGGTGTTTCTCGAAAACGTAGCTAAACGCGTCGGCGATGAGACTGAACAATTCGGCAGGTGCGTACTTCAGAAGTTCTCCTGGAATCGAGTCGTATCCGCAAGCCCGGCTGTAATTGAGCCTCGCGAATGCCGTTACTATTTCTGCGGCAGTAATGGGGGAATCAAGCTACTTCGCCGGACCTTCAAACATGTTAACGCCTAGTCCTACTCCATCTTGAAATTGGTTTTCGAAGTGTTTCGCATTGATTGCCGACACTTTGTATTTGTCAGCTATGACATGATTGAACTCATCGTGCACCGTCAACTTATAATGTTGTCGATGTTGTAACAGGTGAACGGCTGTTGACCAGTTTCGTGTGAATTGCAAAGCCGGGATTAGAACGAGCCGACAATTGCCAGTCGTTGCATCAAATCCTGCTGAGCATTTGGTCTCTTCGAGGCACGCCACGCTTACACGGTAGATTGACAGGTCTTCGCACAGTTGTTGCCGCTTTGTAGCCGATGTTACAACTCTTACGTTGAAGACGCCAGGTTGAATGCACTTTCTTTCCGAAAGAAGCCACTGGAGTGTGACGCAGTCATTACACAATCGTTACATAAGTCCTTATAATCGTCATAATAAAATCGCTAAGTAAGTTAGCTTTACAAACAATACCGTTAGCCGGAGCATTTGTGAGCACGAATATTTATAAACTTTACTTACTGCATGCACACGCGCGAAATAGTTTAATTAATTATAAATGATAAAATAATACTACATTGTTTCCATCACTATGATCTTCAGGAAATTATAAGTCTTATTATAACATAAAGGTAATATTTCGTTTCATATAGCGCCAAATCCATCATTGTTTGTGGCGCTTCACAACATACACGCCATAAGAAGAATACTCCCCATAGGTAATATTTTAAAATGAATAATAACAATAATTGTGTCTACGGCTACGGAGGCGACTCAGTATAAATAGTGCTAACAATGACTCCCCTAAGACGTGCCTTTGAAATAATTTGTTTTAAGATAAAAAACACAATAAATAACGTGATAACGCTACTGGTATATTAACATGTATAATAAGTGATAGAAGTGTATAGTGAAACCAGGTTGGTTTATGACGTCATCGGGATTGGTGATAGAGAATAAATTATTAATTTCCAATAAAGGGCCATGTACTGTATTACTCTGGGTGTGTTAGTTCCAAAAAGCAGCATGTTTAGGTGTGTCATCGACAGAGACTGACACTTCGCAGTTGCTCGGTAGAACATCTGCGTCATCTGTATCACCCACACCATAGGGTAACCTGGGGCAAGACGGCCCCTGGGGGTAAGACGGCCCCCCGTCTTATCTGAAAAACGAGTGAACCCAAACTAACATTGAATAGTGTTGCATGATGCTGCTACCTAGCAAATATTCTTAGCGACCGCAAGACCAAACGCTACCAAAAATAAGTTCACAAACTGTTTTTAAAGTTTTGCATACCCTGTGATCTAATAATCACTCTTCGGTCAAATTGATGCTAACATGTCTACCGTGTGATGGTAAGCCAGTGACTGGTATTAATGCACTTACAACTATATACGTTTTCAATAACTTTCATCGAAAATGGAAGCGATATTAAAGGATTATGTGTGAAGGTGAAAAAGTCAGCACTGGTGTGTATGGGGCAAGACGGCCCCCGTATGAACGAGGCAAGACGGCCCCGGGGCCGTCTTGCCCCGCCATGCAGTACGAATATGGTATGTAAACGCAATAAAGCTGTGATGTATTTATAGCATACACAATAGTTTAAATAAAACGTGAAAGAAAGTCGACGAAAGCAGCGATGAAGAGGAATGGCCTTGTTTGGTGTCCGGAGAACCATTCAGTTGCAGTCGGACACGAGAAGTCTGGGTTCAATGCTAAGAATGCAATAATTGGGCTCATAGTGAGTGCCCACCAGGGCTCCCGTATTTCATATGTCCCAACCTCGAATCAGAGTGTGATTAGACAGTATAATATGTGCAAGCCATTCGTTAATACAGTTAATGTTAATGAATTTAAAGCTTGTGATGATGCAAATTCCAAAGCTAGCTAATGAGTGTTTTCAGTGACGAGTGTAATGATAATGCAGAATATTGCTTCTAATGACAACTGTAATTTTTTGACATTGTAATTAATGATGAGTGGTTTCGATTGATGATTAGGCAATTGTATCTGCCGCGAAGTATCTGCATGCCATTACTTTAGTGTAATAATTATGTTCAACACTATAATGATTTTAATGCCTGTGATGATGCAGATGCCAAAGGTGATCGTAATGACGAGTAATGCGGAGTGGTGATTATTTCTGTTCACGATGAGTGATAATAATAGTAGTAGTTAATGACGGTTTAAATAAATAATGGATAAAACACATTGTTTTTATATAATTACAACGGTTAAACCTAATATTAGAGTAAATAGGCGAGGGGCCGTTTTACCCCAGGCGAGGGGCCGTTTTACCCCAGGCATGGGGCAAGACGGTTTTATTGGAGCACATTTTAAACTTGCTATAACTTACGTTTTGGTTATTCAATCGTTCAGAGACTTGTGTCATACATAAAGTATATACACCTCAATACTCTTAATGCACAATTATGCATCGACAAGTTATGGATACAAAAATACATAACTTTTCCCTTAGGGGGGCCGCGCTGCCCCAGGTTACCCTACCTGTCGTTCTTCGTACTTTGCACAAGTCGGTGTCGTCTAAAGCAGATCTCTTCCGTAGCATCGGACATGATTCCGTAGAACTGTTGGTTATAATATGTATCCCATTAGATCTGTCGGATTATGTAAGCCAGGGCTTCGCGTAATTCGGACCTGTTAAGTTGGTCCATTTAATATCCTCGCCTAACTCAAATCACGGTGTTTGACAGAAGAACATGGCTGCGTGGATTACAAATACCTCCTGAATTAGAAAGCGGAAACGGCTATTCCAACACATTATCTCAGAGAACCACAATAAAATATAGCGAATACGCTTATGTCACCAACTAGGCGAGCGGCAGAACCACCTAACAGACCGATTTAAGCCCCCCATACACACAACTAAATGTTATATCATTGGAAAGTCCTGCATCTCCCCGTCACGATTAGGCCTGTCGTAGAGTTGCCAAGTGGTGCAGTAAGCGTTAATCCGAGGTCAAACAAGGTCACTATAAAATGATAAATTTGATAAATTGGACGCTTTTGAAAACGTCTCGATATTAACATGGCTAAGTAGTTATTTTATATTATGAGAAAATGGCCAAGTCATATATTTTTGGAAAGCGCAATATCTTATCTCCAAGTTAATGGGCAACATTCTGCGGTATCCTGAAATGATAAGAATGATGACAAGGCCAAACAAAGTCACCCACAAAATTACGATTATTGGAAGATTTATAATGCCGCAAATACAATGAAGTAGTATTGTCTGTCTGTCGACAACACAACTATGGACAAGTCATATATTGTATGAAGATCAAACAAACAAAATCAACATCAACGTATCTATATTTGACATTGAGTCATTTCATAATCAGCAATGGTTGATATGTGTTTGTCAGTGTACTGAAGGCGATATCGTATGTCACTGGACAACTTATTGTATCCTCGTCAAATGCGTTATTCCTTTGGACTGCTTTATACAGGTACATTTATGGGAATCGAGTTGCACAATCTCGACGTCGCTACCATTTGCTTTACCCCTTGCAAAGCGAGCAACGTGTCTCTGTTTTGCAACATATTAATTCTTCACAAAGGTACGTCGATTTGGTGAAGCTACCAGAAACATTATATTACTCTTTTTCTATTAACTGTCGTCGCCATCGCCATCGCCATCGCCATCGCCATCGCCATCGCCATCGCCATCGCCATCGCCATCGCCATCGCCATCGCCATCGCCATCGCCATCGCCATCGCCATCGCCATCGCCATCACCATCATCATCACCATCATAATCAGATAGAACGTATTGATCGCCAACATAATGTGGAATTTGTATTGCTATAACACACGCATATCTCTGTGCAATACAAACGGTTCTGACCGCATGAACCATTGATTGTGCAGCGACTTCTACTTGAGCATGAACAGATGAGATCTTCCAGGAGCTCTGGTGCCATTGAACCTTTGATGTGGACATGTATAAGTTTGCCATTCGTTATCTCCCATCCAGGCTCAAGTCGGAACCCAATATTTGGCTTGGTCGCATGTGAAGACATTCAAATCTTCGTTGTCCACGGTGTCCCTCTGGCAAATTCCTCGAAACATGCTTCACATGGGAAAGCTTAGTCAATGACCTGTGCTTCTTGTTGATCAGCCTTCGCCACAAACGGTTGCGTGTATTAATAACTGTGCCCCTATCATCATTATAACTATCAAACACTTCCGCAACAGTGTCAGCTCTCTGAAATCACTACCATGATTGCCATGGACGCTCATAGTGCAGTCTTTATCGCTAGTGTTTAAGGCAGCTTTCCAAAGGTTTATGATATGTCCATGAGTAGGTGACGCAGATGCAACCAACCAGAAATTGTATAACGTGTGCGGAATGGCGCAATTTCTAATAATCATCAATTGATGGTGACCCTGTTTGAACGCCGCTCAACATAAATTACCTCACCTCCTCACAGTTCCACGTCACACCGCATGTTATCGGGGAGAAACTGATCTTTCATACAATAAATGACTTGTCCATAGCTGTGCAGTACACAACCCGGCCACTATAACTTAATATTATTCCCGATATTGTAAACCTTGCAATAATCGTCATTTCTGGGTGACATTGTTTGACTTTATCATAATTGTTATCGTTTCAGGATACAGCATAATGTTGTCCATTATTTTGGAGATACGATATTGCGCTTTCCAACAATATATGGCTTGGCAAATTTCTCGTAATATAAAATAGCTACTTAGCCATGTTAATATCGAGAAGTCTTCAAAAGCCTCCCTGTTTCATTGTGACCTCGTTTGACCTCGGATTGTCGCTTACTGCACCACCTGGCAACTCTACAACAGGACTAATCGTGACGGAGAGATAACGTATTTTCAAATGATGTAACAATTGGGTGTGTGTAGGGGGATTTAAGCTCCTAAAATAACGCACTTTTTGAGGATTTGCCGCTCGCCTATACGTCATAAGTCGCTCTATTCGTCAAACAGTAAAGAAGAAGGCCTTCTTAGAACACAAATATGGAAAGAAGTGTTTTGAAACATCACATATCGGGATAGTATAAACATCCGGGTAAAGGAAACGACAAAGTTACAGACGTGATTGAATAAATCAAAAGTAAGATCTTCATTACACAGAGTAAACTGACTGACTTCAATAATATTATGCTTATTATGCGTATTATGACGATCAATAATATTATGCTTTAAAGTGGAAGATTCGTGGCACAGGAATCGCAGTAAAACACATACTCTCGTATTGCGTAAATGTACCAGGCCATCAGAGATCCTTTCGAAAATGCAGCACAAAACATGTCGTCTGATAGTGTCAAAAGTCATAGTTGCTGATGTAATCATAAGCTAATACTATTAGAGAGTCGTGCTAGAAGTGGCTTAATTTGGTGTAAAGTTGTGCTAGTTGTTTCTGTCCTTCAACATCTAATCTAAGACTCAATATTCCGCAGCTACCTAATGGATTTGAAGCCATTGCCGTTTGATGGTAACGTCGGAGTTTTTGGTTAATTTGAATGTTCGTGTAAGTCTGATTAAAATTTCGTAAAGTCCGTGTTTGGTCTACATTTGATTACATTTCTTTGGTCCTTTGAGTCGGACTCGCGCGAAGTTTACTCTAATTCATTCATGGCATTAGCGTACATCAGTGTCTTCAGTCCTAAGATAACTATGTAATGCTTCCCATACCAGTATGTATTATTCACGCTAGTCCTTTAGTAGTAATGCGGCCGCCCCTCGGCGGAGCGAGACACAAATCAACAATCACAGCAGCCATGGATCGATAATTAACACCTAAATTAACACCTAATAATAATTATAATTTTTATCATTATTATAACAAGGACAGTAATGTGAGCGTTGTGTAGCAAAGCTACGCATTCCGCGTGCATTTATACAACTGAGTTAATTGTGCTAAATAATGACTTATAATGCTAAGTGAAACATTTTAATTTGGCTAGCTGTCAGCGAAATAGTCTCGCTGAACTGACTGTCGGTAGGCTACGTAACTGCGCCGAGAAGATAGTCTGGTGACGTTGTAGGCTTGTGAATAGTATCCGTGTGGGGCTAAACAATGCTGCCATCTCACGGATACTGGTTAAGCCTGCCGTAATTCATATTTTATAAACAACTGCAAACTTACGTTTGATTTATTTGTGGGTTAATATAAGTTCAAAGTTGAATACTTTTCATATGATATCGTCACCTTGTAAAAGTATATCGTTATTTTATTTTTTATTTCATAGTTGGCCTGAGAGCGAATCAGCGTCTCTCCCCTATCTGGGGTAAGGCTACCCTAGCGGTTACAACGGCAGCCCATTAATTCCCCAGAGTTGAGGCGTTGGAAAGTGCTGCCACCCCACGGAGCATGCGTAATCGAGACAATCAGCGAACATACGAAAAGATTAAAACATAACTCTTCAGACGGCGCTGTGATGGCGTTAACTACTCTGACAGAGGGAGCCACATGATACTACATAATTCCATCACTGGTTTCCCAGAGCAGTCTTCGAGTATGCTTTGTAATTTTGCCGCCATTAAATTCAGGAGAGGACAAGACAAAGGGCATTTTAGAGCATACGTTGTTTATGGCTATGTGTAGGTGGACTATCATTATTATGAACGATTATGTAAATGTCGTTTCGCTGTACGACATAACACTACTCGCATCTAGTATCGACTGCTCTTGAAGCGACGTCGGTACTTCTTGAGTTAGCAGAATCTATTAGGTTTGTTCTGACGTATGATTGCAATTGTGTGTGTGTGTGTGTGTGTGTGTGTGTGTGTGTGTGTGTGGGTGGATGGGTGGGTGTGTGTGCGCGTGCGTGTGTGTGCGTGTGTATGGGTGTTTGTGTGTGGGTGTTTGTGTGTGCGTGTGCCTGTGCGTGCGCGTGCGTGTGCGTTTGTGTGTGCGCCCGCACATGTATGTGTATGTTTGTGAGTGTGTTTGTGTGTGTTGCCTTCTCGTAGTCGACGAACACGAGGCAGTGTCGGATATTACATTGTCTGCATTCTGTAATTGACTACGATGAGGCTGTGATCCTTTATTGAGTAGGCACAAACATACCACTGAAATCAGTTTGCTTTCTTAATGTCACTTCTTGAAGAATATCACAATATATAATTTCGTTTTTTCCATACTGTGTGTTCCTCTGATATGCGTTTAATGCATAGCTTAACTAGTTTCATCATGTTGGTATCCTGTTTCGGTGTTTACTCTGTAGATGTTCGTATGATCGCTGCCTAGTGCAACTCAATATAATACTATGTGATAACGTTGCATCCACATTCTCATGTTTATTATTGGTAACCTTTTCGGCACATAACTTATTATGGTACTGTCGTATTGGGCGATGTAAAATTCATTTCACCGTTCTGTTATCTTATTTTGATCACGGATGTCTTTAGTGTATTTCACTTTCATTAGAAGTGCAATCAGTCTGACTAGGTTTACGATATGCTTTCTTCTTACATTTCCAGACTATTTGATGTCACTTTCGTAATATTTCTATGTACCAATTCGTGATGCTATCGCCTTTTTCTACCAATTTGTGTCGAACGTTAGTCAGCGAACGTCTTGGTGAGGAGTGCACCGATTTTATTTGCTTGTCGATTCCTTTTTTCTCGTGTATGATTGCAACCTGGTT
>OZ024867.1:29784311-29829311 GCA_964017155.1 Oasisia sp. SBJ-2009 | reverse complement strand
AAAATACAACAATGGTGGAAAACGTGTGCTCACTTTGTGTCCAGTTGGATTAGGTTTGTGTCGAGGGGGACGTCAGGTGACTCTGAGGGGGGCACAGCACTTGGGGTACGGCTGGAGGGTGGAGACTCGGGGGGTTTTGGGTGTGTCAGTGTGAAGGGTAGCTCCACTGACAAGTCACTGTAAACAGACCACCCTCGAATTACCCTCTCGTAGCAATAACATATTGTGTAACAGTTCAGTGTAACCTTGCTCTGTGGCTACCTTGGTATTACAGCCACCTTGTAGCTGGGGTCGCCGTAGGGCAGTCCAAATTGTTATGTAAAATATACTGTATCAGAAATCAGTTGTGCTATTTAATTGGATGAGTCACATAAACCACCAAATCAGGTTCACAAACCGTGGAATTCTGCGGAAGATCCTCATGCCTGCTATTATGGTCAGAGGCCATTCAGGGCACCTTGGTGTAATACCAAGAATGATCCTAATATGATACTTATATAATGTGTTTAACTGTCTGTAAAATATCTCTGTTTCTGCAGAGATTCTAGTTTGGGTTTGCCTAAACTATCCATATAAGGATTTGGTTCCCTCTGTTTGATAAAAAAAATAAAGCAAAACTGTCAAAATATATTATATTATATATATATATATATATGTATGTATATATATTTATATGCTTATCTATGAATCCGACATGTTATCTGTGTATGAAATGGCTGACTACACTTGCATGAATAATCATTGCAATTGGGTTGTATAATTATTCACCCACATGGCAGTAAGCACAAAAGGATTCACGGGAACACATTTATTTGTTTGGCTACTTGCACAGATAATACCAAAATGATGCACAGATATATCAGACATAATACGGTGTGGCCCATAAAGTATTTAGGTGAAACTGCCACGCTTTGATACAGTACATCTCGAAGGTGTAGAAGGTTACAAAGGATCCATTTACATGTGGGTTCCAGTACACTCACAACATTGGCTGCTAACAACAGAACTGCTTACCTGGAGCCAAATCCAAGACTTAGTCTGACCTTGACCTTGTATTGAACAACAATGCCAAGGTTTTCCTTTTGGTTTTGGTCTGTCATTCTGAAACAGTAGGAGCAGACGCCATGATTACAACACTTCGGGAAGACGTTCTAAGTGTCCATCTATCTAAAACACATAATCTATGCAAATCCACAAATTTAACGTTTAAATAAAATCTCACGACAAAATACAAAAAAGATCGCAATTTAAAAATCAATACTTCCTTCTCGGTATGTTACAATTATAATATAGCTTAATCTGTAATGCATGTTCTCACCTTTGAACAGGACAGTCGTCCCACATTTAAAGTTATATTATTATTTATTCACATGCATCAGACGGGAATGTTAACAGACCAGAAAGGGGAACTATCTACAGAGAATATTTCTTGAAAACAACAACACTAGTAATCTATATTTTATTTTTTCTTTATTTATTTATTATATTAAAATATATTTTAAAGAACAAATTATGTACAATGTATATCTTATATCTATATCTTATATTTATTTGCCATATTTTATTTTATTGTATATATAGGCACTATATGAGTCAACGCCAGACTACAATCCTATTCATCATGTAATGCATGTTGAATATGGCAATAAAGCTTTATTATTATACTATAATGACCTAAATTACTTGTAGATGGCAGCACTCACATTGTCGAAGATGCGAGGTTTGTGTCCTCGTGTTTAAGCTTGCCGTCCAGTGCAAGTCCGCGTTTGTCTCTGTTGTTAGTCAGCAGTGGGGTGAGATAGTACACCTTACAGAACCCCGTTTGACTCGGGGCGATAGGAAACCCTTCCCTGAAACACAACAACAGATTTAAAAATTAAAGTAAATGTAAGTTCTTATATAGCGCAGCATCCAATCCTTACGATTGCTTAAAGCATTGGTTTATACGTAACTTTCATTTCTAATTTGGCCACTATATGCGAAGACATGACATAATAAATTATATAATAAATAAATAACTTCTATGATGACAATACCCTCAGAAACCAAGCTCAATGACGCCAAAACAAAACTGTGGCCTAAGCATTCTGATAGTCAAAGGTCGTCAACAATTGTATGGGTATCGTATGCAGCTAGGATGGATGAGTGAGATTAAACACATAGTTTGTCAGGTGATAGCGAAATGTAGTAATATTTCTTCTTATTTAATGTTGTCATGTAGTGTATTCTACATAGTATGTGCGGCAACTGAGAACGCTCAAAATCAAAGTGTTAATTTTTCATGACCAAAATCAAGATATTTCTTTTTGCTTATATAGGCTTTCGTCTGATGTTCCATGTCGACTTCTTCAGTAGTACTGATAAATGATGATGTCATCACACACGTGGGGTGGCTCCTAACTCTGTTCACTGGTGTCGTTGTCTTCCTGATCCAGATGGCTTCCTTTATTTGCCAGGTTCCTTTGTGTGGCTCTTCATCAATGATCTTCCCTCCTCCAGCCTGTGACGTGGACTTCAGTCACTGCATGGTCTGCTAGGGCGGATTTATTGCTAGCGCACGTATAGGACGACATCTGTCATCAGGACAACTGAAGAAGTCGACATGTAACAGCAGACAAAAGCCTCTACAGGTAAACAGAAATGTGTTGATATTGGATATGAAAACTTTCGATTGGGAAAAAACTATCCTGAGAAATGTTCAGTAATCTGAGAAAGTATGAATGAATGAATATTTATTGTTTGGAATTGTACAAAGCAAACAGTATGTATAAACAACAAATGTAACAATCAATTATATCATGTACGATTCCGGGCAGACAGCGGAGCCAATTAAGGCTGTTACCAGTTGGTTTATATAATAATTATTATTACGAAACCATTTCTCCTAAATTAAATTAAACTGGTCGCTGCCAACCCTCTTGTGAGTGTGAGTTGAGGCGTTTGTCTTGACTGTGGACAGTGGTCACTTACTCGCTCTCTTGTTCAGCTACTGTGCACTTGTACTGGGCAGTGGAGAAGAGACAGATGTCTGCGAACTGCCGAACTGTAACAACATGGCCGCCAGGATATGATGTCACAGCTCTGACAATACAATACAACAATACACAATACAACAAACAAAGTACGTCATTCCAGATGTAAATTACAGATTATCACACTGTTCCTTTTTAAACATCTTGTTTCATTCAAAACAAATCTGACTTAGGAAGTTTTCTATTGTAAGTTTTTTTTCTCCCAAAGATGTCTGTTGTGTACATGTGTTAATCATCTTTGATGAAAGCTTCATATAAACTAAGAAATTACTTTCTACTAGCACTGGATCTGATTTGTTTTAAATTGTTCAGAAACCCTTCATAAGACAGATAAAAACCGAGATATAATAGAAGTGTTTTGTCCAGAATCCATTCATATGACAGATAAAACCGCAATAGGTAATAATTCTGCCCAGAAACCCTCCATGAGTTCCCACCTGAACCCTCCATGAGTTCCCACCTGAACCCTCCATGAGTTCCCACCTGAACCCTCCATGAGTTCCCACCTGAACCCTCCATGAGTTCCCACCTGAACCCTCCATGAGTTCCCACCTGAACCCTCCATGAGTTCCCACCTGAACCCTCCATGAGTTCCCACCTGAACCCTTCATGAGTTCCCACCTGAACCCTTCATGAGTTCCCACCTGAACCCTTCATGAGTTCCCACCTGAACCCTTCATGAGTTCCCACCTGAACCCTTCATGAGTTCCCACCTGAACCCTTCATGAGTTCCCACCTGAACCCTTCATGAGTTCCCACCTGAACCCTTCATCAGTTCCCACCTGAACCCTTCATGAGTTCCCACCTGAACCCTTCATCAGTTCCCACCTGAACCCTTCATGAGTTCCCACCTGAACCCTTCATGAATTCCCACCTGAACCCTTCATGAGTTCCCACCTGAACCCTCCATGAGTTCCCACCTGAACCCTTCATGAGTTCCCACCTGAACCCTTCATGAGTTCCCACCTGAACCCTTCATCAGTTCCCACCTGAACCCTTCATGAGTTCCCACCTGAACCCTTCATGAGTTCCCACCTGAACCCTTCATGAGTTCCCACCTGAACCCTTCATGAGTTCCCACCTGAACCCTTCATCAGTTCCCACCTGAACCCTTCATGAGTTCCCACCTGAACCCTCCATGAGTTCCCATCTGAACCCTTCATGAGTTCCCACCTGAACCCTCCATGAGTTCCCACCTGAACCCTTCATCAGTTCCCACCTGAACCCTTCATGAGTTCCCACCTGAACCCTTCATCAGTTCCCACCTGAACCCTCCATGAGTTCCCACCTGAACCCTTCATGAGTTCCCACCTGAACCCTTCATCAGTTCCCACCTGAACCCTTCATCAGTTCCCACCTGAACCCTCCATGACTTCCCACCTGAACCCTTCATGAGTTCCCACCTGAACCCTCCATGAGTTCCCACCTGAACCCTTCATCAGTTCCCACCTGAACCCTTCATCAGTTCCCACCTGAACCCTTCATCAGTTCCCACCTGAACCCTTCATCAGTTCCCACCTGAACCCTCCATGAGTTCCCACCTGATATCTTCACTCTCTTCACGGTTTTGTTTGTGTTGTTGTCCACGAGAACATTCACGGCTATTGATTCGCCATGGTAGTATTTCTGAAATGTCAACGTTTCCATGACAACACTGCAGGGGATGATGCCACGACAACATTATAGACAATGTTTCTATTACATGATAACAGGGAACCCTAACTCTTGACAAACTACAGGGGATGTTGCCAAGCAAGTATTATAATAATAGTAATTAGGTAACTTCTATTAGAATCCAAACTCAGAGGTTCACAACACAAAATGGTCACTAAACAAATCCAGTTGTCATTAAATTTAATTGATACGCCAGGGAACTATGGTGGATAGGCAAGGTTGTAAAGGTGTGTCTTTAAATGATGGCAGAATTTAGCAATATTTTCAACTGACTTAACACTAGAAAGAAGCATATTCCAAAGAGTAGGCATACCCACAGCAAAAGCCTATTCCCTAGACTTTAGGGACAAAATATAAATCAGAACCAGATGATCGAAGCTGAACAGGTTTTCTTACAGGTGTAAGCAAAGAATTAAATACAATGGCTGCCTGGTAAGTAATGATAGTGACGGGCGGCGGCCCAGGGTTGGAAAAAATCATGATTTTTTCGAATAAATCGAATAAATCGGATTTTTTCGATTAAATCGGATTTTTTCGATTAAATCGATTTATTTGATTTTTTCAACATTCTTGACAGTCATAAGAAATAATATGTAATTCGGAAAATAAATAGAAGTGGAATATCATAATATACCCAATAGGCTGAACATTTCATTCTTAGCATTTCTAAAGAATTAAAGCAAAGTTATTATGTACAAATTTAAACTTTATTTTAAAATACATACAGTTAAATCAACTGGTAGTAGCACATAACGTAAGTATAAATTTAAGATAATCTGAAAAAATCGAAAAAATCAATGTCTTGATTTTTTCAAGTTGATTAAATCAATGATTTAATCGATGATTTAATCAATTTGATTAAATCAATGCCAACCCTGAATGATACAGATCTTAAAGATGATACCATATGACAGGAAGCCAATGCAAACAATATTTCCATGACAAGGTAATAGCCTTACCCAAGTCAACAATACAGGGGATGTTGCTAATACAATTTTATAGTAGTCATTTCCATGGCAACATTACATAGAATCCTATGCAGGGTAATGTAAAAACCCACTGAGCTGTAATCTGATTCTCTGAACTCACAATAAATAACCAACACAATCAATGTAGGCATTCACTGGAAAACCAAAGCTCTACGACCAAAAGACAATATCCAATACCACCAACAACATTATTTTGTAAACAACAAAGACATAGAGCCAAGTAAGGATGGGACGAATCTGGAATTTCACTCGAATCAAAATATCCTCAAAATCTAATTTCATCGCAACTTTAGAGCCCAGACTAATAGAAATATCAGCATTAATGACTTGAAGGGAGCCACTGTGACATAAGAAGAAGAAACACAAGATTGTCATGGATAGTGGAGAAGGACAGCACAGCACCAATCATGGGTCGAGATGAGGGGTATTTACAGTTTACCCACTTATCACAGTCTGCTGCTGACTGACCATTATTTGCTTTTCCATAGGCGGCCATTATAATGTGTCCTTTATCTCCTGATCTGTTACCGAAAATATTTCACAGCATATTTAACCTTCACAGGTAGACAGCCATGGAAAAGTTGTGTAATTTTAATACCTCAGTATCCCACAAACCACTTTTAAACCTTCATTCCTGCTAGAATCAGATAGTGACCTGTCGTTTTGACATCAACAATCTAAATAAAGATACAAAACCAACTGTCATCTGTCATATTTTGACAGATCTGATGACTACACACTTATGTCTTCACAGAAATTCAGAGTCAACCTGCATAATACTATTTCTATAGGGTATTCTTTGGTCAGGTTATGGCAGACGAACACCTTATTGTGGTCTTACTTCATCTGGTGACAGAAGGAAAACTATCCATTTGAATCACTACGATTCTTCCTTATTACACAAAATATTGTATAACAATCACTGATGTAATTTATAAGTACAACTACAGCTGTTGTATTTCAATCAGATATACTTGTATATTGACGTCACACCACTGTGTATTTACCGACAGTGAGAGATCAGTTTACACACAATAAGTTTACCTCCTTATCGAGAGAGGCCTCCAGCCGAAGGTTGCCAGGACTCATCATGAACTCCTTCACTGCCTCAGCATTGGGCTGAGGCGCCGGCTCCTCAGGCGCATAGGTCAACTTGCGTATGGCCAATCGCACAGAGTTTCTGGCAAACCAATTAGAAGAGAGAGATATATATATATATATATATATATATATATATATATATATATGTATATAACTATATATATAACTATATATATATACATATATATGTATATATATGTATATATATATATATATATATGTATATATACGTATATTATTATATACATATATGTATAATATATACATACGTATATATATATATATATATATACATATATATGTGTATATCTATACATACCATGGTATATATGTATATATATACATGCATATAATAGTGGCAAATATATATATATAAACTAATATATAATATAAACCTATAATATATATATATAAATACATATATATATATACATATATACATGTATATATATATATATATATGCATATAATATAGTGGCAAATATATATATATATATATATATTTACTTCCCTGAAAATTGCTGGAAACCGCATAAGTATTTATGTAATAATTCTAGACTATTGTTGTACAATTACACAAGACAGATAATGTTTTATCATTATGAAATGTACTACTAAGATATATAACTTATTGTGCATTATTTAAACATAAAGGAATCACCTTGATAATAACAAATACTTATGTTTACGTTGACGATATATATATATGAGAATAGCAAGCAGTTTTTACCAGGTTAATCATGAATAATAATAACAATTATCATTATATCATGTCTTGATGTACCAAGTGGGTAACACTTTCAAAGATTTGTCACTTTGTAAAATCATGTGTTTTGAAAAAAGACAGCAACCGAATTGATAAATATTCTCTTAGCCATCTCAATGACTAGTCAGATAGCTTGCTTGTAACCATAGCAACTACCTAGCACACTACTAACCGCTTGTGTGGTTTTTCATCGGGAGTTTCAGCGACATAAGTCTTTAGTTCATAGTCCACACCACACGGCTGAAACACGACCAAGTCAATGTCACAAAACTTTAGATGATGTCTATATTGTTTGCTCTTTTTTCAGCACCCAAACCATTTGTAAGGATTCAGATGTTGTATACAAATAATTTATTTAACATCATATATGTAATAAAGCAGATATAAATTGTCAACAAAATAGAATACTACCTTCATAAAATATAAGTAAGTTTAATTCTATCCTTCTTCTATCAAATTATCCATTTGGTTTGTGTGTTTAATTTGTACACTTGAATTGAATTGATTGATTGATTTGTCAGAATTCACACATTTGACTTATCTTTGACTTTCTGAAATAGACACTTTGCAATTATAAAAAATATAGAATTGTCATAGCAACATAAATTTATTATAGAATTCAACAAACATTTTGTAACATGAAATAGTCTGTAAAATATCTTCCACAGTAGATCCAATATATATTTTTGCATGTAATTTTATGAGATAAAATTGTCAACAAATACAATAGATATATGTCTATTTTATTGCTTATTGTCTATACAAAATGGCCGACAGACTATGTTCTTGTCCAGCACAGAGAAGTTTTAGATACAGTGATTTGTTAAAAATGTCATATGTTATTGAAATTGTATCCATTCGTTGCCATGGTTACCTTCCCCGTGTCCCCGGGAGCTGGTTGGAGCGTGACGGATGCTGGGGAACATCCCGGGAGCTGGAACGGAAACAACTAACTCTCAGTGGGCTTAAAACTCAGCTTTTTGACATCACAATACATCACATCCTACCTCTGTCTGTCTGTCTGTCTGTCTGTCTGTGTGCGTGCGTGCGTGCGTGCGTGCGTGCGTGCGTGCGTGCGTGCGTGCGTGTGTGGTGAGTGTGTGGTGTGTGTGTGTGGTGTGGTGTGGGTGTGTGTGGTGAGTGTGTGTGGTGTGTGTGTGTGTGTGTGTGTGTGTGTGTGTGTGTGTGTGTGTGTGTGTACGTGTGTGTTTGTGTTTGTGTATGGGTGTCTGAATGTATACGTGCGTGTTTGTGTATGGGTGACTGAATGTATGCATTTGTGTGTATGTGTGCGTATGTGTTTGTACGTGTGTGTTTGTACATGTGTGTTTGTGTATGGGTGACTGAATGTATACATGTGTGTATGTGCGTATGTGTTTATACGTGTGTGTTTGTACGTGTGTGTTTGTGTATGGGTGACTGAATGTACATGTGTGTGTATGTGCATGTGCGTGCGTGTGTGTTTGTATATGGGTGACAAAGTGTACACATATGAGTGTGTGCATGTGTCTGTATATATATATATATATATATATATATATATATATATGCATGCATAATATATATATTAAATGTTTCTTATGACATTCACACATTTGGGTTCTAGGTTTTTCCAACTAGCGGGTCTTATCAAACACTAAGCGACTGTTCATAATGTATGTGCGTGTTCTACAATTGCTACACCTGTTGCAAGCCACTCATACCTGATTAGTCTGTTTAGCTGTGTAAGAGGCCATTATATGCTAGTAAATATACATAATTGCTGAAGCCTCCCCTCTCAACTGCTTGATATACAAATCTGGAGAATGTGTGTGTCCAGGTGTATGACATGCTCACTCAAACATTTAAACAATAACCCTATCTTGTGTGTACCACAACATGCATGATAATTAAATCTGTGCAGATTTAAATCATTTTAACTCTTTACTGCGCAGACCGTCCAAAACCGCCCAACCCCTCGTACGCGCAGACCGTCCAAAACCGCCCAGTAAAATCACAGTTCGTGGGCCTTTCGTTTACCGCGATCAGATCCCTCTTTTTCTTTAACCAGCCAGCTGAAACTGCTGACCTAAGCTCTATGTAGGTCACGGAAACATGTGCTGTCGCCATCTTGTGAAAAATTGTTTTCGTTTGCGAATTAAGTGAGTTTATTTGTAAGGATGTTGAAGTGCGTTCGTCTAGTTGACCTCCGACATCGTGCGGCATTTGGCGGATATTACTGAGATCAATTCTCGACGATTTCGAGTCGGATTTCGATGTTTGCAACGTGAATAATGTCGACAGCGATCACGGAGACCCTGTTATCGTCCATCTACGTTGTCTGTGCGACTTTTCGTTGTTGAGATACGAAGAAGATGACCCGTCGGCGGCATGTTCGTTTCGCCGATTTGCAGCCATTTTGTTGATCGGATCACCGTCCGTACTTCGTTTGGTTTATTTAATTTATAGTATTTGATTAATATGCACTATGCTCACATTGCTACTGATAAGGGAGCATCTACTTGTGAAAGGAGTGTGCTATCTTTCGTTATTCGAGTGTTGATTTTACATACGAAAAGAACATTGCATTCGGCAACATGATCGGTAAACGATAGCCATTTTGTAAATGTTTGCATGATTTTTGTCTTCTGACGCGTTGGCGTTGTTTACAAAAGCAATTATAATTTGAAAAGTAACCGTCAAAAATTGATAAATGTTTTACTAGGATAAAACTAACATACATGGCTACATTAGTTCCACGGGATCATTGTTATGTGTTCTAATATTTTTTCAATATTTAGCATGATGAAGTTGCTTATTTATTTGTTCATTATAATTGTTGAAGTTTGCTTCAAGATCTGAAATATAATTGATTGCAACACATAAATTTTAATAACACATTTTATTCACACAATCAGTCCATGTACAGTGTAATTAATTTCATATATTTTCGTGCATCGGTTGTCGAGTTATTCGAATTTTAATGCAAGCAACATGCAGGATAATTCACAGATAGTTGCCATCTTAAAATTGTCTGCCCACAGCAGGGTGTAAAATAAGAAGGCGGTCTACCCAGTAAAGAGTTAACATTGCACAGATTAGATCATTCAAAAGGATATAACAATAAAATGTACCAAACTAACTATAATTACTACACTAACATAATGTACAATTTCAATATAGAGCGAATAATTGTTAGTTTACCTCAAAGTAGAAAGGGTAGGCATTAGGGCCGAGTTTCTTCATTAGCCGCTCTTGTAAACGGGTCAAAGGTCGTTGCTGCTCTTTTTGTGACGGGAATACCTGGGACAGGAAGGAATATTAACAATTACATACAAGACACATTCTAAGTAATAATAACCATATAGTAAGACAAAACAAAATATTATGGTAGTTATTATATACAATGTACTGTTAGTTCTATATGTGGGAACAGATTTGTTTATATAATTGTAAGTCTGACAACAACATAATTATTGCCTGCATCGTTGGCATAACTATTGCATATATCTTTCACATAACTATTGCCAGCATCATCGTGACAAATGTTCCATATGACATAAAACAAAGCTGCTCTACGATTACATTACTGTAATTTTGAACATTCACAGCATTGTAAAGAGAGTAAAATATACCAAAACAAAAATATTGAAATCTAATATCATCGCATATCGATAATCACCAATGAGTGACCGATTTAAAGTTCAGTGATTAGTGGATTCATTATGATTATAAAAATGGGTCTAGGTCCAAAAGGTTGTATTGTGAGTTTGTAATTATTAATGAAATGTTTGTTTTTAGAAACTTAATATTCTGGATTTTTTGTGAATCATAGTATCCACCTAGTCTCTTCACCGTAATCATAGTCTCTGCCTAGTCTCTTCACCGTAATCATAGTCTCCACCTAGTCTCTTCACCATAATCATAGTCTCCACCTAGTCTCTTCACCATAATCATAGTCTCCGCCTAGTCTCTTCACCATAATCATAGTCTCCACCTAGTCTCTTCACCATAATCATAGTCTCCGCCTAGTCTCTTCACCATAATCATAGTCTCCACCTAGTCTCTTCACCGTAATCATAGTCTCCGCCTAGTCTCTTCACCGTAATCATAGTCTCCACCTAGTCTCTTCACCATAATCATAGTCTCTGCCTAGTCTCTTCACCATAATCATAGTCTCCGCCTAGTCTCTTCACCATAATCATAGTCTCCGCCTAGTCTCTTCACCATAATCATAGTCTCTGCCTAGTCTCTTCACCATAATCATAGTCTCCGCCTAGTCTCTTCACCATAATCATAGTCTCTGCCTAGTCTCTTCACCATAATCATAGTCTCCGCCTAGTCTCTTCACCATAACCATAGTCTCCGCCTAGTCTCTTCACCATAACCATAGTCTCCGCCTAGTCTCTTCACCATAATCATAGTCTCTGCCTAGTCTCTTCACCATAATCATAGTCTCTGCCTAGTCTCTTCACCATAATCATAGTCTCTGCCTAGTCTCTTCACCATAACTATAGTCTCCGCCTAGTCTCTTCACCATAATCATAGTCTCTGCCTAGTCTCTTCACCATAATCATAGTCTCTGCCTAGTCTCTTCACCGTAATCATAGTCTCCGCCTAGTCTCTTCACCGTAATCATAGTCTCTGCCTAGTCTCTTCACCGTAATCATAGTCTCTGCCTAGTCTCTTCACCGTAATCATAGTCTCCGCCTAGTCTCTTCACCATAATCATGTAATTAACATTTTCTATGGTTATTCATACAAGATGACCAGAAACTGACCGGTCCGGTCCGGTCCGGTCCGGTCCGGTCCGGTCCGGACCGGTCCGGTCCGGTCCGGTCCGGTCCGGTCCGGTCCGGTCCGGTCCGGTCCGGTCCGGTCCGGTCCGGTCCGGTCCGGTCCGGTCCGGTCCGGTCCGGGTCCGGGTCCGGGTCCATGACACCAGGCCGGTGAGGTGTGTCTGTTACCTGCATGGACGCGAGGAAGAGGTCCTTGCGAAAGGTGAGTCCCAGCACATCCAGGTCCTCACGGCCATAGCGGAAGGCCGCGAGGACGTGCGCGTAAACCTTCCGGTCCTTCAGGTATTCAGGGTCAACCAGAACAACGCCATCTGGTGTGTGAAGAAAACATGTTTGAAATAAACAAACTGCAGGAACAAAATGTGTTGAAATGCTACAAGTAGTGTTCTATTCTATGAATAGTAAATAAGTAATCAATACATATAGATGAACACACACATACATGTATATATATATACATACACACATGCACGCACACACACACGCACGCACACACACATGCACACACACATAGAAACAAAGACACACACCCACACCCACAGAAACAAACCCACACACACGCACGCACGCACAAAGGCACATAAACAAACACGCACGCACGCACGCACGCACAGAAACAAACACACACACACACACGCATGCACGCACGCACTCACACCCACACAGAAACAAACACACACACATAAAATGGTGGCGCCTCCTTGTGGAGCTGCTGTAGTTTACTGTTTCCACCAGTGTCAACCACCAGATGGAGCCACAAGGTTTGCTGTTTCTATTGTAAACTGACATGGTGCTACTGACGTTGGGTATCAATTGTTAAGAAATGGTGTATACACCCAGACGTGTGTGATTATGTGGTCAGTTGGGTGCACAGCTTGCACATACAGGTAGAACTTTCTGACGTTGTCACTGGTTCAGTGGTTGAATGGTAGGATTTTACATACACTCTGTGGATCCAAGCACTTGAGGATTCCTACACAACAAGCCAGATGTCTAGGTTTGCCAAAGACACCAGTAAAAACTGATGAAATTACTAACTTAACTATGTTAAAGAGGAATTCTATCTGAGTAACTATTCAAAGGCATACACTGCATTTCTCATTTAGTTTCTGACTTTAGGTAGTGACAATATTGAATGTATTGTATACACCATGTCGTTCAGACCCTGTACCTAAAACAGCTGTTTTCGGATTGTTACTGACTTCATTTCAGTTATTTCTTTACCTGTTGTCAGATGCCTCGAATTAAAATGAAGGCAAACAAGCACAGGCAACACAACATTACAGTCAGTCTTTACAAATGTCATATATATATATATATATATATATATATATATATATATATATATATATATATATATATATATATATCCATACATATATACATATATATATATATACCCACAATGCCACTGTGATCTACATAATGTTCTGCCCACAATGCCACTGTGATCTACATGTTTTACCCACAATGCCATTGTGATCTACATATGTTCTACCCACAATGCCACTGTGATCTACATATGTTTTACCCACAATGCCACTGTGATCTACATATGTTCTACCCACAATGCCACTGTGATCTACATATGTTCTACCCACAATGCCACTGTGCTCTACAGATGTTCTACTCACAATTCCCTCTACCATATAAATGTTCTACCCACAATGCCCTGTACCATACAAATGTTCTACCCACAATGTCCTGTACCATACAAATGTTCTACCCACAATGTCCTGTACCATATAAATGTTCTACCCACAATGTCCTGTACCATACAAATGTTCTACCCACAATGTCCTGTACCATACAAATGTTCTACCCACAATGCAACAGTGCCCTACAAATAATGGGAAATCTCCCCTCATGGGATATAGGGGTGGGGGATTTTACAGAGATTAAAAACATGTTTAAATGTTATGCCACTCAACACATTTGTCTGCCAAAACTACACAAGAAAACATTGACATTTTGCAAATAGTCTACGGGCTGAGTAAATTGATTTACTTCCCGAACTCATTACTGACAGACAATTAATGTTAATTAAGCAAATGTCATTCTGAAATCAAATACTCAAAGTGGATGCTTTATTCCTTAACATTTCAAGAACAGGACGGTTGTGGTAAAACGATGAAAATTATTTTGAGATCTGCCATTATACTGGAGACGAGAAGGATGACCAGAAACACATCTTTCTACTTTCACAGAGAGGATCCATCCTTGGTGTTGACAAGTGAAATGACGACAAAGCTGAAGTTACTCGACCTGCATATCCATGGATTGATCAATCACACAACCAGGAAAACCTGGATTTTATCAATCGTACGGTACGGACTTGAAAAACATAACTTGGATGAATGCCATATAGACGGGAAGATCACGTTGCAGGGCTGATGATATATCGTATTTCTCGAGGGCGGCTAGTTTTTTGGGGACATTGAGCAAGTAATCCAGTCCTGACTTGTGGCTGCACTGATTCTGACTCGAGCGAAATGTCAGCAATTCTAACAAGAACAGAAGATCACATACGGAGAAATGTTTGACAATAACATGTGGAGGAAAACAACATGTTCCGTTCTTATCTGGGTACCTTGTAATGAGTAAACTGGTATTATTGTAACGAGCACAGGCCTGTTAACGCTGAATGGTCAATACCACCTCAAAATGGGTGTAAGTAAATAACACAAAATAACCACATTTGTGTTTCTTAAATACACCAACTTTTGGTAGATCAGGGCCAAGGTAGCAAATGAACACAGACAAACACTAGTGGACCTCGGCAACGGGCAGGAGATACAGTTAGACTGATCCCAAAGTTAGCACATTAACAGATGCACCGAATCAAACAACTATCTCCCACAACATGGCACTAGTGAAGCCAAGAACTACATAAAGCTATAAAGTGCATTGCATAAATAGAAACACTTTCACATCGTAGTTAAAGGTGCTCCATGGAATATAACAGGCCATGCTTCGATGCTGCTTGAAGCTTATCTGTAACCTTCTTTTTGCTTTCCATTGAACAGGAAAAAATATCAAGTACACCGCATGAATTGAGACACTTTCAGATCGTAATTATAAACGCTATGTGGGATGTGTTCAATCATCCGGGATTCTGCATGGAGCAAATACCTTACCTTATTTTACTTTGCATTTGCCAAGACAATAAATGATGTGCTGCAGCCCGCTCACTGAAGGAAACACAACTGTGGCTGCAACACCACCACTAGGTAGATTAACACCTCCACTACACAGACCAACACCACCACTAGGTAGATTAACACCTCCACTACACAGACCAACACCACCACTAGGTAGATTAACACCTCCACTATGCAGACCAACACCACCACTAGGTAGATTAACACCTCCACTACACAGATCAACACCACCACTAGGTAGATTAACACCTCCACTATGCAGACCAACACCACCACTAGGTAGATTAACACCTCCACTACACAGATCAACACCACCACTAGGTAGATTAACACCTCCACTACACAGACCAACACCACCACTAGGTAGATTAACACCTCCACTAGATAGACCAACACCACCACTAGGTAGGTCAACACCTCCACTACACAGACCAACACCACCACTAGATAGGTCAACACCTCCACTAGACAGACCAACACCACCACTAGGTAGATTAACACCTCCACTACACAGACCAACACCACCACTAGATAGGTTAACACCTCCACTACACAGACCAACACCACCACTAGGTAGATTAACACCTCCACTACACAGACCAACACCACCACTAGATAGGTCAACACCTCCACTAGATAGACCAACACCACCACTAGGTAGGTTAACACCTCCACTACACAGACCAACACCACCACTAGATAGGTCAACACCACCACTAGATAGGTCAACTCCTCCACTAGATAGACCAACACCACCACTAGGTAGGTTAACACCTCCACTAGATATGTCAACACCACCATTAAATAGGCTGAAACCATCACAAGATAGCCCAACATAGCTACCTCTATTGGTTGTGCAATTACACAGGCTGACACAACTACTAGAGAGGCCACGCCATCTAGCGAGCAGTGACCACCGAACATTCATTTCCTGAAGAAGGCCGCCGATGGCGGTTGAAACGTTGAAGTGAGTAGAAATTATTAGTTGTGTAATCAGAAATTGTACTTGATTATTACAACCATAGTTACATCACCACCACTCTAACTTCAAGATTGTCCTTAAAGGACAAACAAAGTTAACTTTTACGTGGCATACACCTAATAGAGTTAATATAAAGTAACAATTTCCACATATACTCAATTTTTTAACGCCAGCGGTTTACCAGAAAAATATTTTTTAACACCCAGCCATCAAAATTCTATGCGCTACCCCATCTTAGACGAAGAATGACGTCACGACAGTGATCGAGGCGCTCTCCACGTAGATTCCCTGCATAGGGTTTGGCTGTTGTCATGAAATGGCTGCAACTCGGCAACGCGCGTAACATGCTGATAATGGTAAATATAAAGTTATCTATTATTGTTATCGCTGAAATCATCCCATCAACTGATGATACATGTCTACATCAAAGCATTTCTCCTCAAAATGGACCGAGCAAAGTGCCAAACAGTACGCCCGCAAATAACCAACGTGAATCCATTGCTTCAATACTACCGGTTGTTTCAACTATTATTGCAACCGTATGCCGAACACGAAGGCATAATTACTAAAGTTTACCATAGATTTAACCACAGATTTAGATATACGTCTATAAGCAGCTGCTAGATGTCACGCCAACTGAACGAACTGCCGAAGATTTTTGTTGTTGACCCTTAACGACGTCGCCGGAAGCTGACCGAGATATAGAATGCCGCGCGCTGAATGGCCAAGCCAAATTAACCCTTCACTTAATGGCGGCGTCTAGACCATCGTGGATTTCGTTAGAATTTTAGACATTAAAGTCACATTCTGAGTAAACCGCTGACGTTATAAAATTGAGTATATGTGGAAATTGTTACTTTGTATAAACTCTATTAGGTGTATGACACGAAGCCGTAGCCTTTTTTTGTCCTTTAAATAACTCAATTTAACTGGGTACCTGTCCTGTGTGAAACTTTTATGAACGTGTATCTGATTAATTAAATAATAATTTTTTTGTCTTTCTATTTTATAATAATTCTAATGTGTTACTTTTCAATATACTGTAATTATTTACGTAATTGTCTTAACATTTTAGAAACAATGTCTGGTAATCCTAATTACTTAGTACAGTCTCTCTAAATGTTCATATCATTCCATGTGCCTTTGAATGGACTAAAAAGTACAATACATAAAAACAATTAAAACAAATATAAGTTACAAGTAAAAATAAATAGGTTATTAAAAAAGTTTAAAAATTACTATTAAAAATGATAAGCATTTGTATACAGACATTCACTAACATGTTCTATTTATGTACCGGATGCTATACATTTTAAAGACGCAGATTCCCAGAAAACATTGCACCCAACTTGTACCCTACAACAGAGGGTGTCAGGTGACACTAAAGTGTAATTTCTCACAAACACATGGCTATAAACAACACAACCCACAAACACCAGAAGAGATACTTCAAGCTGGGAAGAACCAGGATCAAATGTCAAAACAAGCCTTGACCTGGGTAGGGGTGATATCAAAAGCTGTCAAAGTCCAAAGAAACGTAACATATTACAAACAGGTTGGTGTGTTTTTGTTGGACGGTTCTCAAAGGCAAAGCCAACTCAGCGATGTACTAAGATTGCAGCATGAGTGCTTTTTGTGGGAACAGTTAAAAGTCAGATATATCAAGGATGTGTGACTAATTGAGATGAGTATTTAGATCAGTGTGTGTGTGTATGTGTGTGTGTGTGTGTGTGTGTGCGTGTGTTCATGCGTGCATGCGTGTCTGCGTGTGTATGTGTGTGTGTGTGCGTGCGTGCGTGCGTGCGTGCGTGCGTGCGTGCGTGATGTGTGTGTGTGTGTGTGTGTGTGTGTGTGTGCGTGCGTGCGTGCGTTCGTGTGTGATGTGTGTGTGTGTGTGTGTGTGTGTGTGTGTGTGTGTGTGTGTGTGTGTGTGTGTGTGTGTGTGTGTGTGTGTGTGTGTGTGTGTGTGAGTGTGTGATGTGCCTGTGTGTGAGAGTGCATGTGCATGTGAGCATATATCTGTGAACATGCGTGTGTACACTCATACAAATATGAACAAAATTACAGTCTGAATCTACTATAATTACGTGAACATTCGTCATACACCTCACAAATAAACTTACAATTTCCAGTGGAAGCAAATCAACGTATAGGGTGAATGATATCCCCACCCAAACAGGGAGTAACACCTTAAGAGTACCTGTAGACCCCTCATGTGCCTACCCCTCCCTGGATCATCCATCTAGTGTGTTCCAACACTAACAGTAAAACGCTGTCTTTCCCTGACTAATCTAATTATCACCTGTGATTGGTAATTTATAGTGGCTCTTTACTGGCATTAACTCAAAGAGCTCCTACTTCTCCTGGTAATTGGCCACTCCATCACTTTCCTTCAAGACCACCACTAATCAGCACATTGAGTGATGACCAGGCTGCTCAACTGACCTGGTGCTGAGCAGCTCAGGCCTAATGTTCACCTTGAAGCCACTAGAACCACAGCAAAACCAACCTAATCTATATCGTAAGTTTTTCCGTCCGTCCGTCCGTCCGTCCGTCCGCCCGCCCGCCCGCCCGCCCGCCCGCCCGTCCGCCGGCCCGCCCGCCTCACTGAGCCAGTGGGCGCAGAGCCAACATACGCAGCGATCCAGTAGATCCACAAAGTCAGTGGACTCACAGATCCAGTGGACTTATAGAGTCAGTAGCCTCAGACTCACAGAGTTAATGTACTCACCGATCCAGTGTAATCACAGACCCAGTGTCAAACTATTCACAGACCGAACAGAAACAGAATCACAGAACCAGCAAGCCGACTGATAGATTCAAACGAGTCATACAATCAACAGACTCAGAGTCAGTTGACTCACAGAGCAAATTGACTCACGAATAGTTAGAGCTCTTGGACAGGAAAACTGAAGGTTTCAGAGCTCAGTTATACTTTCTCATGTGACCCACACAAATGTAGTACCAATATGAAATTTTGAAAAATATTTGTGTATGAAATGAATACAATAGCCCTCTACTACATAGTACATACTAGTAGATTAAGTGCTATGATGTATCTGCAATGTAATGACGCATGTTAGGCAGACTGAAGTTAGCATAGTCACTTTTAGCCATTTTGATTCTGCAGATGAATTGATTTTGACAAACATTGGATGAGCATGTCAGTGACATGACTGTGTAGAAACTAAAAAGGGTACAGTTTTCTTATAACCTGACAAGAGGTTAACATGGCCGCCAGCGAGAAACTCAACTGTGCCCTGAATCAGCTCTGTGTGTACATGACTTCTGGCTCTAGACTGGGGCTGTGACGTGTTGGCCTCAATCTTCCAGCCAAGACAAGACATGTAAATTATTAACTGCATCACTCCCCCCTCCAAATCTACACCTCCCCTCAAGGTCTGTTGTTCAGGCTTGTAATATGACGACTCACGCATTGTTTTCGATTACGAGTTTGCTTAATCCTGTGGTTTTGTCGCGCCACTTAGCTTGATCTTTGAGGATATTGGCGCTAAAGAAGTGATTATTATTATCATAATATAGGCCCTACATCTCCTGAAACATCAACCAGGTTCCAAACACTGTAGATACACTGAAACATTCACTTGCGCCACAATGAAAACTGAACAAATTAACAAACACAACGATATTATTATACACAACACGGGATGTTTCCGTGACAAAAAGGTTACCATAAAATGAACCATAAATGTGCAACATATTACCATAACCATGGCTTTATTAATTCAGTAATATTAATTAATGATGTGGTGTTATAAACCAATTTGTTAGTTAATGTAATACAACATAACACGTTTCGCTACAGAATGTCTCACCTCATTATTATGTGTCGCTTAAAATGTCAGTTCACAAATAACACCAGCAGATGTAGAACTTTGGCCATCAGCTAGATAAACAAATTGTCCCTGTAATGGGACAATGTTTCCAATAATTTAATTCATATCTATTTATATTAGTAAATTATTTATCTTCAAGAAACTTTTTTCTTTTTCCCCATATATTTCGGCTGTCTCTCTAAATAATTTACTAATTAACAATGAACCATGAAACAGGATCATTACATTCGAATAAAACTATTTAAATAAAAAAAAATCTGTGAAGTACCCATTATATTTTCCAAACAGTCTTAATAATAAATACTGATTGAAACGTGAAGCCTAATGTCCCATCTATACTTTTTATTTTTTTATTCCATATCAATCGAACCATAAACATGTTTGTTTATTTATTACATATTACTTGTATTTATTACTTGCTATGTATGCATTTTGTTCCAATCAAGTCCCAACCTAATGCATACAGAAATAAAACACCATCTGGAATTAACTTGACGTTTGTTTTACTGAGTGACAATACGTGGTGACACGTCATGAAAATGTCATGTGTCTGATGAATCTTTCATCATCAATATCATCATCATCATCATAATCAGCATCACTGTGCAGTCATTGTATCCCGTGGTTGGGCGAAGGCCTCAGCATGCTGCTTCCACATCTGCCTGTCCTGCACTATCCTCTGCCAGATGGAATCCCTCCATCTCAGGTTATTTACTCCAAACAGCCCAATCTTGGGCTAAAGCAGGAGTCACTGAGGATGGTCACTGCCAGGGTGGTCACTGCCAGGGTGGTCACTGCCAGGGTGCTTGTCGTCCTCAGTGGTTCTTTTACGTCCCAAATTGAGACGGGACCGACATTAACGTGATTCTCCGATTCATCAATATATTACGGAGTCTAAATAAACTGTTTCATGTTTTACTTTTTCTGTAAGTTAAATTTTACGAATTACGTAGTTGGAGTTGTATGTCAAGTGATACAATTGCTATGGATACAGTGCTATATAACATAAAGATAGTCAGTATTATCATCAGCCACGATGTCCCAATGTCAATAACACAATGCCCTGTCTTTTCTTGCTGTGCCATCAGTTCGCTAAACAAGTGACATGATAGCTCACACCAGGTGGTGCCACAGTCTACTTACCGATCGGGTCTATGTGTGACAAGTGATCAATGAAGTCTCTTTTTCCGAGGTAGACTGTGATCTACAACAAGTTTGTTTTTAAAACATTACGAAAACTAAAAACCTATATAAACACCTATATCTTTAATGCTGCCAGGATCATCCTTAGCTTCATAGCTTCATGTAGAGTCCAGTCCACCCGTCATTTGGATGGGTAAAAACCGTTGTGGATGGGTAGAAATATGGGTGGATGGGTAAAAAATGAAGGAGCAAAAAAGGTCTAAAACCATAGATATTGTTAGTTATGCCTTGACAGTGAGTGTAAATGGTAAACTAGCTTAACAGTTAACGTCCATGTGTCCACCAAAACATGTGCATAAACTCCTGAGTCCCGTCCACCCATCATTTGGAGGGGTAAAAACCTTTGTGGATGGGTAGAAATATGGGTGGAAGGGTGGCGGATGGGTAAAAAAATGAAGGAACAACAAAAAAAGGCTTTGCAAAACCATAGATATTGTCAGTTACGTAAATGGTGTCACATGTGTGTTTGTAGTCCATTTTAGGTCATCAGACATATATAAAGTTTGTAAAATGCCTTAATAATTAACATCCATGTGTCCACCAAAACATGTGTGACTGGCAATAATTTGGTCGTGCATAAAGCACTGCTTAGCTTCATAGGACTTTCATCCATCTGTCGAGGACTTGTGCATTGTTTACGATAACGAGAATGTTTAATCCCTTGGTTTTGTCGTGCCACTGAGTTTACTCTATGAGGATATTGGCACACGATACAGTGTCTGTAATAACTCTGTATTATTATTATTATATTGAAACACAATCTCCAGCAGTTACTAAGTTCGATCACTAGGTTTTAAGTGACTCTTTGATGTAGTGTCTTGAATAATGAACACAAAGGACAATATTCATGTTCATGGAGGAATATACACTTTACATTAAGTGTTACTTTTAAGATGTTTTATACCAAATTGTACTTAAATTTAAATCTTAGGCCTACTGCAGCTGGTGCCTGGTAAGTTATAATAAATAGGTTATATTTATAATTTATAAGATCTGCACGCACAACTGCTAGGTACTATCCAGTGACGTAATGTAACAAAGTACATTTACTTTGTTACTTAAGTACAAAAGTTTACTTTTCTTGAGTAACAAAGTACATTTTTTGGAAGTACTTTTACTATTAATGGTGTACAAATAGACTTCTTGTGTCTTGCCTATTGTTGACATAGTTAGTTAGCTTTAGGCAATCCTTGTGAATGGCACATGCTAGCTGTAGATATAGAAAGTACCCCATTATCACCCATCTGCCAACCTGCTGATTTTGTGGAATCACCTTTATAATCTCTATCTATCTGTAACATAGATCAGTGTGTGTGTGTGTGTGTGTGTGTGTGTGTGTGTGTGTGTGTGTGTGTGTGTGTGTGTGTGTGTGTGTGTGTGTAGCTGAGTGAAATCAGTTTCAATATACAGCTAGATGTCAGTTTGATGTTTTAATAAATTGTATTTACTCACTATCAGACCTTGTATTAGAAACATGCAAGACATACATATCTTTAGACAAGTTTTTAACAAAGAAACACAACTTCCTAGTGAGATTGGCAATGGGGACAGAAGTAGGGCAATACCATTCAACTGGTCCATAGTTTTTGCCGAATAATAATTTCAAAAATCCAACTATCATGTAGCACTTAGTACTAACACAATGCACCAGAGGGCAGCATCTGCTACTGTGTCTTACCTTAGAATTAGGACTGCTCTTCTTGAAGACCCTGCAATGCAAAAAAGGTTCTTCGTTATGTTTGAATCACCATGGCAACATATCAATTCAGAGCAACAACATAATGACAGAGAACATGCATTGCAATGCCTACATTCTATTTTTAGTCTATTGTGTTTACTTTCACACAACAACATTTTATATGTCTACGCAACAAATGATAAAAACCGTCTACAAAACAAAATCAGATTGTTAAACACGATAACACTGTGAGATCTGAAGGTCGGCAACAAGACTAGCCATTTTTCTATCAATCTAACTGTTTCATAGTTCTGAATACAGTATGGTAGTGTGTGAATTACATCTTGCCAGACATCTGGCCAGACAATTAATAGCACTCTGTACCCATGTAAACCCAATGGTGGAGGTTATTTTAACCTGACCATTAAACAGCTTTAGACACAACCAATTCCATGTACATGTCCAGCAACCTACAGTTTACACACAAACACCAGTTCTCTAAACACAGCTAACTCGGCAGGGAGTCATAAATCCATATTGTTTCTCAAAATGAACGCATGCTCGCTAGACAGTGTATAAGTGAAGCCGTTAATCACAAACATTCCAGATATACACAGATTGTAACATGCATTGTAACACAGTCACACAATACTTCAAGATAACTCAATTATACTTGGCGTTGGACTACAACAATTGAGTGCACATGGTTGCTCTGGTTTTCATATTCAAACGGAGGCTTTGACTTACATACAAAACATATTTTCTTTTATGTCTAATGCCTTGGGAACGTCAGTCAAAAAGATCAGAATAACTTGCAGCGCACTGTAAATACCAATCGAAAAGTTACTGGTTTGAAACTATTCATTGTCACTACTCTGTATGAAAAGCAGGTACTCTGAAAAAGCACTCAAACTATTACATGACAAATACTGTTACATGACAAACACATACTTCTGCTCTCATCCTGAAGGTGACAATATTACAGACCTGTGAAACGTTCAAACTGTCAACTTAGCTAAACTTTCTTTATGCAGTTTTGCACACATTATCAGTCCATCTGCTAACTGATAAGCTGCTTATAATAATAAATAAATTCTGAGACTGACAACACATGTTTCTCTATTGTTACGAGTAATATATGCACACACATGTCAAACAATGACGAACATACAGCATACTGTGAAACTATTCACTTACTATAGAATTTAACATCAATAAATATACATTAACAAATCAAGACAGTCGAAATCAAAAGAAAACACTGTTTTAATGTGTACATTGACATCTATTCTACACTACTACCAGATAAACTCTGGCTTCATTTCCAGATATCCACTAGATATCCAGGCACCAGATATCCAGGCACCAGATATCCAGGCACCAGATATCCAGGCACCAGATATCCAGGCACCAGATATCCAGGCACCAGATATCCAGGTCAGAGAGAGTTCGTTGTTTACCACTCCTCATAATCACTGATGTTTACATGATGTTGATAATGAGTATCCCAATATGTCAACCCTTGCTCTGCATTGTTAGACAACTGTATGCAATTATAACAACACGCCCTACTTTGAGTGAGAATAAAACGTGACTGCAAAACAGGAATGAGACACCAACTTACGTCTGACATACAAATAGTTAATATCGAGAATGAAGCCGCATTATATGGTGTGACACCATCGGATGTTACCATCTTGTTTAGCATTCTAAACGTCGCACTCATACCAGAACACACGTGCGTGTATATTGGGCAATGCACGTCCATAAGGAATAATACAGTATTTTATTTCTCACTAATTGACAGGAAACAAATACACCCCAGAAATCCCGTGGGAACATTGCCAATTGTTTGATGTGAACCCTTGACCTTCATCAAAGTTCCATGATTTTCTCGCTTCATTCCGAAAGAAAACACAACCAAACATTCCCGAAAATGGACCAGTCCGCACATACTTCCATATGGCAGGAACTGTGTCTGGCGGGAAATGTCAGAGGACAAGGTGGGAGTAAAACATGGTCCTAGTTACAAAGAGGTCACTGCATATACACGAGACGCAGTAAGTGGAAACATAAACTATGACATTGTTGACATTTTCATCTAGGCAACTAGGCATTTACATTCACGGTCCCATTCTGTAGGAAACATGTACAGCTGCAATCACCTTAGTGCCCATCAATACTGTAGGGTCTCATTCCAGGGTTCAAATGAACACTGATTCAAGGGTTTCTTTGGAAACCTTGTGAGCAGTGTTAACATTAGGTCTGCATAGAATAGTAATTACTTAAATGTGCAGTTTTGACTTGGCCCTCACTTCATGTGTCAGGTTCCTAGATTTTCAAAAGTGCGGGCCCTGCCGACCCCCACTAATTTTAGGCTAAATTCTAACCCTGGATATGATAGAATGTTGTTGTCATTTATATATTAGACAGGATTTTAGATTTTATTATGCATGCATATCTCTCGCTCAATGTGCAGCAAAGTTGAAAACTTCATTTCAAGTCTTGACTTAAAATGAAGTTGTCAACTTTGCTGCACATTCACTGGGAAGGCTATACTCAGTAGTCACAGCAGATAGGGCTGTACATAGTCCATGTGTACAGATAGGGCTGTCGCACGTGTGTAAAGTTAGGGCTTGTAGCTCATGTGTACAGATAGGGCTGTAGCCCATGTGTACAGAGAGTCAGAGACGGCTGTAGCCCATGTGTACATATAGGGCCGTAACCCGTTTGTACAGATAGGGCTGTAGCCCGTGTGTACAGATAGGGCTGTGTGTACAGATAGGACCAAATATAGGACCAAATATAAGGACCAAATATGATTTTATGAATACGGATGTTATATATTTTTGGAAAGAACGATAATCAGGGAGTAAAATGAGCTGTACTACATTACACTGACAACACCGTACACTGCTCTTGCTCCAGTTTCATGCTGTAACTCTTATCATCACTGGCGTTTGATTATCGATCAAAAATAATCCTGCTGTCATGATCAGTTTTGTTGCTAAGTTTGCCAACATCATCATAGTTTCGAATGTAATCATCATCCACCACATGTTTGGATAATCCATATTCAAAAACTGAGAAAATCGGTAAAGCAAAGGGCCTGTAAGTGGGTCACGAAACATGGGGAGACTCTGCATGACTGGAGCTGAATGGGGACTGGGCTTAATAATGATATTTTAATGACGGATGACAGTTGTAGCTTCCCACTGATGAATACTAGGACAATCAGGTGGTAGATATATATTGCATTATTCCTTTCTTATCTTAAATATCCGATTTAATATCGAGTTTACCACACTGTCATAGACATTTAGCAATTTACATAGCGCAGATTGTATACATGATTTTAGGCCGTATGTGTCTTTTACAGGATTTGCATTTTATGTTGCTGTACATTGTGATTTCATAACAGTTTGATAAGCACCTATCTGGGTGTATCTGACAAGTTGTCTAAGTGCACATAATCATAACACAGGTTGTACTGTGTGAAATATGGTATTCCTCATTATTAGTCAAGAATGCCAAACACAAGTACTAGCCACCGATGACATGGCAACTACCATAATAACACAGGTACAACTACAACTAAGCCACTAGTCCGCTAGTCCGTACAGTAGTAAAGATAAGGGCGGACTAGTAAACCTGCCGAATAACTAGTCCGGTTGTCTAGTAAAGGTCAATAGGTTATCTAGTAAAAACCAACATGTCATCCTACAGTAGTCAGCAAGCCTTTGTTGTCACAATGCCCCCAACCTCGTTTTCAAGCGTGAAACTTACGTGGGCAACATTGTGTGACATTAAATTACAACTACGATTAAATACAGAATTTTTTCAGCTAGGCCACTCTACAACAAGTGGCTCCATGTAGGGGATAACTTTGAGTTAAAACTGTTTGAATGGCATAGTTTGCCAATACCTGAAAAGGGGCCTGTCATACAGAAATGGCAGAAGTATTGGGGCCACTACATGGGCAACCTGTATTGAAATGGATAAACAACTGTTTGCAGCGATCAGTGAGAAACATTACACAACCATCCACAGGAAACATCGGCAACCTGTCTACCGCGATCACTAAAACCACCTTAACCTACTGTCAACTGCGATCATAATGAGATATAACAACTTCAAAACAACCAGCCTAATCAATCGGTCACCTGATTTGTTTTGTTCAATTAAACCAATCCACACTAATAAAACCACCATATCTTCCCATTACCTATTAGCATCACGGATAAAAGTTAAAAAACTGGTCGCTATAATGAGGTTTTATGTCTGTGGAAGCCAGTAAAATGACTCTTGGTTCAGCTGCCAAGTGTTAATGAAATCTTTATGAATGCTTTGATTAGCCACATTACAGCCAGAAACAGATCTTTACATCCATAGTCAATGCTAGGAATGGACACCATAATGCATGTTTAATGACCACGGGAATGTTCTGACGAAAGACTGAAGCCGGTGGACAGGCTGCAGTTTCCCGGAAAAGAAAAAGAACATTTCGTAGAACGGTAATCTGGCCACCAGTAAATGAAACATTATGGAGGGATGCAGTCAAATGTTACAAGGTGTCAATTGGCCATGGAGGTAAGGTAAAAATCGCTGGGTTTTAGTAAGAAAATATAATAGTGCAGGTGTTTTCATAGTTTTGTAATCATATGTTGGAATATCTAAAACAATTAGTTTTTGTCTTCTAATTTCCTACATTGATCAGGGAAGCACTGACTGCATTTGTTGTGTATAAACTAGTGAAACTATCAGTTGATAAACACACACACACACAAATGATTTCAACAATGGCCCAATCACTGGCTTGGCTTGTTTGTGATGGAATGGCTGGTTAATGTGTGCATCTGTGTGGCATGTATATCTAATATGCTAATATTCCTTGTTCACAAAACTGTATATAACAATTATGGGTGACAACACAGTACTGGTATGTACACAATTACACATTGTCCATGTTACATACAGCCTTGATTAACACTGTACATTAAACCTATTCTGCAGGATTTTAACATAAAATATATTTTGTTAACTATATAAGGTTCTTGGTTCCAATCTACCTCTGATAGTGCCTAAAAATACTTCTTAACTGATATATTTGTCCATGTCACCTACTCCTCTCAACCAGCATGGTAAATCTTGTATTGATACTTAAGAGTACACCAACTGTTTATGGAGTAGAACATTTCTAATTCATCGATCTGGCTGGTTCTCAAGTTAAGACTACCCAGGATGTCATGGTCATATTTACTTCAATTTGTGTCCATGTACCTACTATCTTACATATTAACTTCATGTTGTCATCTCTTAGCCATGGAGCATGTTATCCCGGTTTCGATTGCCATTATGCCAGTTACGTCCAGCTTCAGAAGTTCAGAATGTACAGATTTTAGCTCTAAACCATGTATATGTATGAAGAAGTCAGACGTCTGATGTTTGTGTACCAGTACTGTGTTCTGACTCATATACACATCCATGCACCCATACAAACATTAATGAAATATTTTTCAATATGCAAGCATTCACTGGAGCATCTTTTTAAGAAATTCACTTACTTTGGAGCATAACTTTTGAAATGTACAACATTTCAACCCATCAGCTGTAGCACTTGACCAAGACCTATGCGGCTGATGGGTTGAAATGTTGGACATTACAAAAGTTATGCTACAGAGTAGATTCATTTCTTAAAATCTTGCAGCCATGAACAATTTATTCCATATCATTCATTGAAGCATTCGTTCTTACCAGATACCAATAGATTTTCCCCCCAGATAAAAACAACAAAACACACTGATTAAAAGATATATTATATATATATATATATATATATATATATATATATATATATATATATATATAATATATATATTAGTGCTGGTTCGATACAAAAAATATCGAAGTACCACGATACTTGCGAAAGTTCGATACCGATATTTAGTGGTATCGCGATACTTCGATATTTTTTGTATCGAACGCCCACTATTCGATACTTTCGATACCTTCGATACCTTCGATACCTTCGATACCTTCGATACCTTCGATACCTTCGATACCTTCGATACCTTCGATACCTTCGATACCTTCGATACCTTCGATATTTCGATACTCGACATCGAGTCCATTCGACGAAGTCGATGCGAAGGCGCAACATCGTTGTTGATGACGACGTTGTTTACGGGAGCTATCACTACAGCGCTTCGCAGCCTAAATTGACTTAGGCGTGGTTGTTTAAAAAATAATATAACATAAAATGTGAATTGTTTTCTAAAACTTTATTGTAGAATTAGTCTCTATAATAACTGTTTTCTCTGTGCTATCTTAGCGTAGGTCAGACTTCGCTTAGCCTCGTTACCCAAACCAAGGTTCGTATGTGACGCTCTCGTTTGGTGGCAGTACCATGCCATCTTTCTCCCTACTTTATTTACGGTTACGCGTACAAAAAGACACATCCTATTGTATTTGCATAGAATGTTTATTGCACGCACTAGTATTTATGAAACTAGTTTAATAATGATATTATTAATAAAAATATTTATTCGAGCGCGATGCGGAGGTTATGTTTATCCGGGTTCCGTTTGGTGGCGCCACCATTTGCCGTACACGATGCCCACAACCAAGGTGAACGACAACAAGTCGCAACGTTCATCGCTAATAATTTGGCAGTTTTCCAACAAAGAGTGTCTGCTGTGCTAGAGGCGTCTCAAAGATAGCGGGGGAAATACATCGAATTTGACGAAACTTGTCACCATTCAAGAAGCTATCAAAACGTGATGATCAACTTTAATCGTATGGCGTCGTCGACGTTGTGGTCGTGGACAACGTCGCATTGGCTTTGGCTTTGCCATTGTCATTGACTCGAGAACGTATTCTATCGAAATATTCGACAGTGATCGAGCAATGGACATCTAGTTACAGTCGAAGCGAATCGCCATCTGTTGCCGAATCTGCTAAGAAACTGCGGCAAACATCGCCAAGAAGTGACATACACGACGTGACTGATTAACGATGACGATGTGCTTACTGCATCTACTGTCACTCTCACTGTGACACTGCCAGTCACTGGCACTGGCCAAACAGATTCACCACTGGCAGAGCCAGAGGTAGAGGAAGAAACTGACTGGTTCTTGAAAACATTATGGGGCTTGTTATGTGTACTTGATAACGTGGTAATTTAAGTTTTATATAAAAAATAATTGGTGTGAACTGGGAAGTACAATTGTAATTTTTATTAATATTTTTTCTATTATTAATTAGTGTTATTTTATTGTAATCGTCTATACAGTTTTGATGTTAAATCACAATTATCTTTACGATACAATTAATTATAAAACAGTTATAACAGTGAGTGTGCAGCTGTGCTGGCAGTGGCACTATTATAAGTGATAGGTGTATTTATATTTAATATAATAATAACATATTATTTGTATGTTATGTTTCAGCTGTATTTGTTGATGGTCACTTTATGAGACACGAAGAGAAGATTGAAATTAAGCTGCTATATTATAGTGTATTTACAAACAGCTGGAGTGAAGTACTGTTATTAATTTAAAATAATTCAGTGCAATTGATGAATTTATTTGTCACTAGGTATTTTATTGCAGTTGTCTTTATTGTTTTAATTTTATATTACATTTACCTTTTAGTTTTACAACAGTAATCAATTATATTGAAACTGTTGTTTGTTTACTTACATAAAATGAAAATTGCATTTTAATCATTGTTTGCATGACTATAAAATTATCACATATTTCCTTACTTGTAAGTGAAAAATTGTGTATGTTTCTGTGGCATAAGTCTAAGTGGATAATAGTGTGTTTCTTTGGAGTTCTCTACTGTACTGAATTACACTTAAAAGGTAAATTTTGAGTAGCGAATAAAAATCTGGTATCGATCGATATCGAAGAATTCTGGTATCGAACCAGCAATATATCGATTGGTATCGAAGAATTCTGGTATCAAACCAGCACTACTTCTGTTGCATACTGTTTCTACTGGTAACTGTGTTCTATGTGAATATTAAACTTACAACGTAAGTATCGAGTATCGAACAAAATTCAGGTATCGATCGGTATCGAACAAAACCTGGTATCGAACCAGCACTAATATATATATATATATATATATATATATATATATCTATATATATATATATATATATATATATATATATGGTGAACACCTACACACACTCTGCATACACAACTGTGTTGTATCGACTGAGAAAATGAAAGACTGTGGCATGAGGCATCCACATGTCTCAGTAGACATCAGATATTAACAGTGGCATGGATCCACCAAGTGAGCTGTGACGTAGCCTCTGAGAAGACACTTGATTTAGGTTGAATGTGACATGCCCCGCTGGTTTATAAGAATTTCCCAGCGGTGTCATCTTTCAAATGTGAAATATTGCATCATCATTTCCTGCGGGATCATCATTTACTGCGGGATCAGCATTGAGTGAACAAGAAGGCAGTTTGCACTGAGACCAGCCTCTAGTTACTAAATGTGTTAGTATGTTAACATATTCTTTGTGCACCTGTATATTAGTATCACACCAAACATTGTCATCTTCGCGAGAATAAATGTACATGCCTACCCTGTAACCTAATATCTTGTATAACCCTGACATTGGAGTAACTGAATTGAATTTATTATGTTGACCACTCTCAACAGGTGTGTTCCAATTTGGGCAATTTATTTCATTTCATTTATCTGATTTGATAAATATACCAAAACGTTCACATATCATGCTTTTTAGTGGTACAGTAAACTGTAGGTCTCTGTAGAATAACATAACTTGTTTGTTTATTATAACTGCCCAACCTATTTGCTAAGCGTCTTATGATGATTACAATAGAATGGGGTTGAAAGTTACCTTTATTACCTAGTTTATCTAATTTACCCACCTTAACACCCTGGCATATCCACCTCACTGTAGCTGACTTGGTACTTGTTGATTTTGAGGTTGACGCATCCTTTCAATGTATTGATGCACCTTTGAGTTTGATTTAAAGTTGTGTTTGGGTTTGATCAAGTATTTGGGCAAACAAAATTACCTTATTATCATTGCTATTATTAACATGGATGTCCAATGGTTCGAACCCTAGTGCTGAACTGGATGACTTTGTACTGGTGTGCTCATATAAGCCTTGATGTTGAGAATATATGTATGAAGTAATAATTGAGTAATTATGGGGAGGGGATATTCATAATTAGTATGCCGAGGGTTGGCATTGATTTAATCAAATTGATTAAATCATCGATTAAATCATTGATTTAATCAACTTGAAAAAAATCAAGACATTGATTTTTTTCAATTTTTTCAGATTATCTTAAATTTATACTTAAGTTGTGTGCTACTACCAGTTGATTTAACTGTATGTATTTTAAAATAAAGTTTAAATTTGTACATAACAACTTTGCTTTAATTCTTTAGAAATGCTAAGAATGAAATGTTCAGCCTATTTGGTATATTATGATATTCCACTTTTATTTATTTTCCGAATTACACATTATTTCTTAAGATAGTCAAGAAAGTTGAAAAAATCAAATAAATCGATTTAATCGAAAAAAATTCAAATTTTATCGAAAAAATCCGATTTAATCGATTATTTTTCCAACCCACTCACTATGCTCTGTAAATGTCAACAACACCCTACATATATGATACAGAGCGCAGTGGCTCAGGGGTACAGCTTTGGACTCTTGACAAGGGAACCTGAGTTCAAATCCTGTTCTGTAGTGTTAAACATCTGGCAAGTTCATTCATTGCTAAGCGATATTACTAAGTGATATCTGGAAAGAGAGAGTGGGAGGAGAATGGAGACCAACAGCAAGACAGAAGGAGTTGGAGACTGGGGACAGAGAATGCAGTAAGAACAAAGTGATGAGGGGAAAGAAAAGACGAAGAAAAGATGACAGTAACCATGGCAACCTCACCCCTGACGACAGGGACAACAAGAGGAGAACAACATCAACACGCTGTATGGCATTGCTCCAGGTCACTCAGCTGTATAAATGAACACCTGGCTATAGACAGTGGTGGATATGTGTACGAGCAGCATTCGCGCATTCATTGTAGCATATGGCTGGATGCTTCCCAGAGAAGCCGAGATGGTGTCTGAGTGAACAGGTCTGTCAGGGAAGTAAAGTGTAAAGCGCTTTGAGCGGTCCTGAGGACTGGATACTGTGTTACATAGAACTTGCCTTGAGTTACTTGCCTTTATATAAAATAATTATACTCTAGATACACAGTGTGTCAGACTACAAGACTCTTACAGTAATGTGATGTGCAGGCTCCCATTTAAGCTAAGCTGTGACTATATCTGCCTGCACCAGACTGCTCTACTACCCAGCCAGACTTATCCTGTCCTAGAACTCAGTCAGTTTATACGAGGAAGGGTCATTCACTGACCGGGGATTAGCTCCGAAAGAGGATTATTTACTCATAGCCTAGGGATTAGAGATGAGAGATGATCAGTCATTTAGACTCATAATAGAATTGACGGTGTAGGCATATTGCAATGGGTGCATTTCTGCTCATCGGTGCTTTTCATGCCAATATATTATTCTTGAGGCACAGAAGCCTACATCAAATCAAGGGAAACCAGGTTCTTATATGTTATACAGTATACAAGTAAACCTGTGAATTAACCCTTTCAGTCCAGTGCTACAGCCCTGTTCTGCTGTGTCCACTCAGTCGGCATTCACAGCAAAATTGACAGCCATGTTTCAAGTCAAGATTTTATGAATATGGATGATTATATTTTCTGAAACTACGATTATTAATGAGTAAAACGAGCTGTCCTATATTACATTGATAACGTGGTAGGTGTTCCTTCCTGTGGGTCGACGCTGTCAATTTCATAACCACTGCCGTGTCAGCATCGACCAAAACTACTCCCAATGCCATGTTCAGTTATGTTGCTAAGTTCACCATCGTCGTCTACGTAGATTCAAACATCATCATACTCGAAGACAATTTCTTCCCCAAAACCATCAAATAAACCATCCAAAACATATGATCACAAATGACTGGTTGAAATACTCTATCCCGCCATTGTGGCCGTCGTAGATTTGTGTAATCCATCTTAAAAAAATTGGAAAATCTCCATAAACTAATATTGGGCGATAATAAACTACAACGACAAATTATTTATTCAGCTTGGCACGGTATGCACATAAAACACACCAAAGTAAAATTGAAATTAACTAATTATAACAAGCATAAACCAGAACATTTGTGTAGGGCGCTCTTGAAGGCAGGGACATAACATTAACAGATGTTTTGATTTTCAAATAGTTCAGTTGTGTTGCTAAGTTCATCAACGTCGTCTACGTAGTGGCCAGATCTGATTAACGTTGTTCACTCCGCGTTAAATAATACATTATAAACTCGCTATCTAGAATGACAACGTAATATTGTTTACAATGGTGTAATGTTCTTAAATTCATAAATTAGTTTATTTGGTGAACTTTTCATCCATGATTTAGCGAAAATGCGCAACGAAATTGTCATGTCAATGCAGACATGCCACATGATACGGATTACCCGTATCTGATACGGATTTTGGCGGTTTTTTAAGTCATACGGCCGTACTCCGTTGTGATACGGATTTTAACTAAATTTATGGAGAAATCATTTTTAACCAAATTATGCCTTGTATGTGTCACAAAGGCATACTGCATAATGGAATAATTGTTTACTGTTAATGACTAAGTAAATCGATTCGAAACGAACGAACGAACTAAACCTCCGATTAGTTTATTGTAGCGCGTAACAGATGGCACGCTGGTAAATTTAAGTTCTGAAAACTGCGGCAGGTGGTTTAAAGGGTGGGAACGGGGAACGTGGCAGGCGCGTGACGATTATAAAAATGCAGTATAGGAAATGGAGCTCGACACCGAGTTCAATGAAATCGCCTGTATTTCTGATTTCGAAATGTTGACGCATGCCAGTGAAACTTCGATATATACCCGCGAACTGCTGAAATAAATTGTCATTATTTGATGACACTGCCTGTTTTGCGGTACGCAGTTTAAACGTGCTGAAGTGAACTAAAACTTCGGTAGTCTTCCAGTTAACTGGCCCCAATAATAAAAAAAACCCGCGGAAAACCCCATTTCGAAAAGGCCTTAATAACTTAGGCCAGTTAACTGGTAGATCTGATTAATGATACGGATTGATACGGATTCTTACAAAATATTAGGTCAAAAAAGTGGCAAATCTGTCAATGGTGCTTCGCGATGATACGAGCACTTTTAAAGTAATATTTGTAAATTTATCAATCATAGTCAGTCAATTAGAAACATGTCTTTTTACGGAAGATGTTGCATGAAATGTATGTCTCAAGAGAAACAAAACTCACGGGCGTACAACTGTAAATGTGCTGATTTACTCATGTTATCACCCAAAGTACAACTACATGCGATAAACAGGCGATTAGTCAGTTTCTCACTGTACTAGATAAACTTGATTTACAAGTGTGGAAACTAAGTACCGGGTATTATTCAACAAACATCAAGCACGTGTCGCGATCACGCTAGTTTTGCCTATGTAAGCACTAGTTTAAAAGGTTGCTCTAGTGACTGCCAGACCTTGTCTGCTACATGCATTAAGTGCATAGAGATACTCTGGCTAATGTTGTTGGTTGTTTACTAATTGAAACATTTAAAGCAACATCAATGATACTTATGTGATAATTAAAGGTGAGTCTCAAAATTGTTCATGCAAGTGTTATACCCAATATAAATGATAATTAACAGACGACATTAAAAGCTAGTAGAGTGTAGTATATATTCTTATAGGTGCCCAAGACCATTCTTTTATTTAAGTAATACACTGAATAATACCATAATGTAATATATGGCTGTTGAAAATAAAGAATACACATAATAATTATATTATATTTTTTCAGGTAGTTAAATTGGGTAATTAATACAAACTTGGTTCATGCTGCAGACTTCATCACTGGATAAACTGATAGAAGTATAATGATCACACACCTACAATTAATTAAAATCTTTCATAATTTAAACGTTGAACAACTGCATTGTCCAAAATCGTCCCTGTCTACAATCTAGATGATTCATTAGCCCACTTGGCCATGATTATGGATTGATGTCTGGTACCACAGAGTGTGAGGATGGTTTTACCTGGTATTAACCACTACACTAAACACACAATGTCTGCCACAGACTACAACTAAACAGCAGTCAGTAACACAGTTGGCTTAGCTGACACTCCCACTACAGACAGCAATGTCACACAAACCTGGGGCACTCAACTAGAAAGGTGTCCGTAATTGAGGTCAATGTAGTAGGAGTGGTAAACAGGCCAGCAATACAGTTGTACATACTAGTGAGTCTGTGTAGCTGTCTACCAAACTACCTTTTTGGGTCAGAAAATGACCCAGCAAAGTTCAGGGTTTACGCATTCTGGCATCCAACAGCCTCCTCCAATGGAGAATGGTCCATGTGGAGGATATATTTTGGCAAGTGGCATAGCTTTATCTAGAGACCCGTCCACCCGTCATTTGGACGGGTAAAAACGAATATGGACGGGTAGAAATATGGAGGACGGGTTGTGGACGGCAAAAAAAAAAAAAAAAAAAAAAAAAAGTCTTCCAAAACCATATTGTTAGTTCTGCCTTGAAAGTGAGTGTAAATGGTGTCATATGTGTGTTTGTAGCACATTTCAGGTCATCAGGCACAATTTGAAAGTTTATCAACTAGCTTAACAGTTAACATCAATGTGTCCACCAAAACATGTGACTGGCAATAATTTGATCCTGCATAAAGCCCTGGCAAGTGGTCAGCCTGCATATATTGTATGGGTGTCTTCCCATTATAGCTACTTTCCGTTATAGGTACTTCCCGTTATAGCTACTTTGTATTCCCGTTATAGCTACTCGTTAAGTTTGACAGGCAAACTAGTCCCGTTATAACTACTTTTCTATTTCTCCATTTTACAATGTAACAAGATAAGGGAGCATTAACTATTTCATCTCCCTCCAGCTGATGTCCATGAGGGGTGGACTGCTTTTATGTAAGTGTGTCCCACTGAGGAATTTCCATGTAGCTATAACGGGACTAGTTTGCCTGTCAAAGTTAACAAGTAGATATAATGGGGAAAAACTGTAGCTATAATGGGAAGTAGCTATAATGGGAAGTAGCTATAACGGACCTAGACCATTGTATGTGGTCAGTGGACTGATGTCCAATAGACACTTGTCCAGTGGACAGTTGGCCAGTGGACTGTGAGTTGACTAGTGGACAGTTGGAGTGACTGAGTGGACACTAGTCAAACGAAAAAGTGGATATATTTGCTCATTGACGAATAAAATTCCATAAATGTAATCCTAGCTGCAACGGTAAACATAACCCTAATTCTAACCCTAACTCAAACCCCACCTTAACCATAACCAACCATAACCAAACTGTATTTATTAGATTTCATGACTTTATTACATTAATGAAATTTTGGCCACTAGGCAACTGTCCACATTTTTGTTTGACCACTAGACTGGTGGCCAACTGTCCACTGGGCATGAGATGAGGTTGAGTACATTACTTTAAGGGGACAAAACCCGCCAGGTGATGTCAATGGCACATGTGAGGTACCTCACAAGATAGCTGTGGCTGTGACAGTCCCCACAGCTATAGATGGTCCACGATTCACTGCAGTATCTGAATCTGAATCGTTTTAGTGCAAAACCCCTACTGGGGCCGGACAAAACCCCCTCATCATAGATACTAGCCTCAAGAATTATCAAAAGAAGTAAACTTAGCTTAGCTGTATATTTGTGCATACTATATATAATATAGCGGATCGGTGGAGCTGAACAACAATCTTTTCTTCTCCTGAAATTTTAGCTTAACTTAATAATTGTATAAATATATTTTTTTCAAACACAATTAGACGCATTCAATTGTAATAATAATTTTAAATGATATTTTTGTTCTCTTATAATGTATGTCTACTAATTTAAATTATATTTTTAGAAGATAATATATATATTTAAAAAAAAATTAAATGACATTTTATATATATATTTATTTATTTATTATATAGTTTACACCACAACTATTGTTATATAGATAATCTATTATTTTAATTTTGTCTTTATTTATTTATTATATTAAAATATTATTTTCATTTTAAAGAACAAATTGTGTACAATGTGTATATCTTATATCTATATCTTATATTTATTTGCCATATTTCATTTTATTGTATATACATATATATATATATATATATATATATATATATCTAGGTACTATATGAGTCAACGCCAGACTACATTCCAATTCATCATGTAATGCACGTTGAATATGGCAATAAAGCTTTATTATTATTATTATATATATATAATATATATATATATATATATATATATATATATATATAATTTGGTATGTAAAAATGTAAATACATACCAAATATTTTATATTTACTGGCATAATAAAGGTGCTATTCAAGCAAGTTACCCTCTGTCTAGTATCATTGATGAGGTTTTTTTTTCGGAAATGGATTTATGTATGGAGGGTTTTTTGTCCGGAAATGGCTTATGTCTAGAGGGAGTTATGTATAGAGGGGGTTTTGTCCGAGGGGGTTTTGTTCTGAAGGGGTTTTGTCCGTGCACCGGGGTATCACGCACTAGTATGGATGGTCGGTTTCAGGATGGCTGGCTTTATGTATAAATCTGGAAGTGGAATGAGAGTATTTGTGCTTGGGATTGTGGAATTAGGGTGGGGTGGATGGGGAAAAGTACAAGTCAATGGTGGGGGATGGTGTGGGTGTGGTAGGGACAGGGTGTGGAGGGGGGCTGGGGTGGTGGGGTATGTTGTCTATTGGAGGTGCCTGAAGGGTGCAGTTGTCAGGTTACTGTCCTGCAATGCACCCTTGAAGGCGTCGAGACTGTTGTGGGTAAATACATTAGGTGGAATTCTGTTCCACTGGGCTATTGTTCGGAAATAAGCTGTATTTATAACAGTTGTGGGTGGTGGATATTTGTCTGTATTTGTCTGGGTGGATGGATCTTGTTTGGCTGTGTCCGGGTATGAGGTTTTGGTTGGGATTGATGTCTAAAAGATTGTTTGTTATTTTATACATGGTGCAAATTCTGGCCTCAGCCCTCCTCTGTTCTAGGGTTGGCCAACAGAGGGCATTAGAGGAGAATTGATAAACAACCAGTAATTTGCACTACTGGAACCTTTGAGGTTAGCTTTGTCCCACGCCCCTGACCAAACTGGGACTACACACAACTGTTTCAGCAAACATCCTGTGAATAACAACAAAACAAAGTGAATAACAACACAACAACGCAAATAACCTCCTCTGAAGTCAACATACATATGTGAGCTGTTTCAAATCGTTGCGTGGCTTCAATTACTATATTTACGGTACTGTATCCACAAAGCACCCAGCAACTGGCGCATACATTCCAACAAAATCATCTTGTTTATGTGATCAGTGCTACTTCTATAGCTGCTATCAGACTGAAACCATTTGGGTTTACGCCAACGCCAACGGATGTTCATACTTGACTGGGGGTGGGGAAAGGTTCTTCTACGATTGATTTCGCGTCTATTTATACACCGACATAAATTCTCAAATTCACACTTGTTCAAGGGTGGGACAAGGTCACTCTGTGGAACAATGTAGCTTCTATTTCTACACCCATAACAGTTTACTCGTCATCAAGGGGGCATAGGCTTGACCCAGATCCAAATGTAATGCCAAACGACTATACCCTGGCTACCCAACGTCTACTTGATATTCTACCTGACCTTCTACTTGGTCTATAGGGCTCGGAGCTCAGCACTGACCATTTGAGGACAGATGCTTGGCATTTCTTAAATGGAATCGACCAAGAAGGCAAATATTGAAATAATGATTTGTCCCCGCTGTAGACAAATAATGACCCCCCCTCCGCTGTATCAGTTTATGATGGAAAAACCTACAACAGCAAACAGGGCTTGACACTGATATGGTTTATATGGGCAGATAAACATGTAGTTAACAGTATCACAGGCTGCGTAGATCAGGCCTGGGCTTGTTCCCTGTCTCACACACTAGTTCCTTACACAGCTACAACACAGTCACAGGCGTGTATATACTTAACACATCCATATTACATCAAAACGTAAAGATTTACACTTTACTTCCACTCAATGAAGCAACATCCGTCTCTTCTCTGGGAAGTTTTCAGCCACGACACCACTAATGCATGAAGACTATTTGTACACAAAATAATATCCACCACTGTCTATAGCCAGGTACTCATTCATACAGCTGAGTGAACAGGGACAACGTTGAGCAAAAGATTTGAAGATGGGTTCTCTAGATGGTGGTCCAATGCTCCAGTCACCAGTCAATTCACTCCAGAATCAAGTCTACATTTAAGAAAAGTACCACAGTGTTTACAAGCACCATCATGGACTTAATTTCATATTTTGTAGCATTTATTTTCACTCCTAGAATCTGACGAAAACATGTTTTCCCATTGGTAGTTGTGCCCGAGTCATTCACTTTGTTCCGTGGCATGACTCATTAGGACTGCAATAATGCAGTCAGTGTTTTAACAGTTTTTACACCGCAGTAGTGTGTCAGGCTGCATCAGTCTTCAGTCTTGTAGCATGTCATGAATACAAACTAGACAAAGACCACAGCCTTTGGAGTCATGGTGGTTCAGTCTAGGCTAGCGCTGTCGATCGCCATTTGCGCCATAGGCGAAACGGTTTTCTATTTGGCGAAAATAAATTAAACCTCTTCGCCAAATTGGTGAAACGTTATATCTGTCATTATTATTGATGTTATCAGCAATACATGACTGCATTATTCAACACCCAGCTCTGTTAAAGTTGCCTAAACGATCGCACATTCAACTGACCCAAATAACCAGTCTGCATAACGTGACCCGCTGGGTAAACAATAGGTCGCTAATCCCTCCACTTAGCCATGCTCACAGACAATAGGGGAGCTTAAATCAATCAAGAATTGTGTTTGCTAGACAATGGGCACCTGCCTGATGGCACTAATTACAAGTTTGAGTCAAGTACAACCCTGTACCCGGCAGGTTCCATATTATCGCTCAGTATCGCCGCCGGCGCAGTCACATGGCATTGTCAATGATTAATCAATGTGCCATCTGGTAACTATTCAATAAAATGCCAATGTAGATTGTAATTCATGTATGTTTAACAAGTTTCACCACCAGAAACATTACAGATAGAAAGATGCATGTCAAAAACGTGTTTTATTAAATATAGCCTGCGTCACCCAGGCCAGGATTACAGTCAGCCACAGTTAACTAATTTGGTGAATTACTGTATTCAATTACTGAGCAGTCAAATGAAGTTTTAAGATAGGTAATAATTATTATCAATACATTGTTTGAATCACTGTGGGGCAGCAAGAGTAGAGTAGGTGGTTCTTAATTATTTTACCTTGTTATAAAAGTTTATCTTTCAATTTATGTTATACACACCTGTAATGTAAATTTTATTACATTAATAGTATGTGTTAGGTGCTGTTTCTTTATATTTTGCACAATTCCCAACATTTTTACAGGTTTCATTTTATTGTTAAACAATGTTCTGTTAAATTATACTGGATGTTTGTTTGCGTTATATATTATGTTTAGCTAAATATATAAATGTTTAGTTAATTAAAATAGGAATTTTTGTTCTTGTGGATATTGTATAGAATTTTTTTATTATATTATGTCTTGTTTTGCACTTTTAAACCGGGTAATTTAATTGATCTAAAAAAATGGCTAAAGAGAATCTCATTTGGCTAAACAAATTTCTGACCTTTAGCCAAATTGGCTAAACAGATTTTAGGCACAGCGCTAGCCTAGTCAGTGTTCAAACTGACTTCACTACCCACAGTGTGTTGTCGAGAATTACAGACGTTTTAACTTGAAGGCATGTTTTATATATGGTAGGGATAACATTTTAATAGTTGTGAGTAGTGTACTCACTAGAAGTCAGTACCTCTCAGATTTTAATGCGACTGCCTTTTTTCGCAGGCAGTGCCAAGCTATTTTGTTGCTTTAGCATAAATTATTGTGTAGCTAAATATTCTAGCAGTATTCAACATAGGGACCAATTAACTAAGATAAAGATTTCTTATAAGGTAAATTCATCATTTTAATATAATCTAATGTTAAATTAAAGAAGCTACATTAAAACGCAAACAACCATTGCCATATAACTGAGGACACTATATCCATGACATATCAGGGACAGTGTCTTGCTGGTGTATCAGGGCATTGACAGTTTCTGACATACCAGAATAGAGGTAAGGAGCAAAAGCAATTTTAAAGAACAAAATCGGCTTATGGGCTCTTAAGAGTGTTAGTGAAACGAACCCCTTGAAATCATTTCACTAAGGTTCTTAAGAGCTCATAAACCCACCTTAACATGAATTTAGATCCTTAACGGTGATCGTTTATCAAGATTTAACAAGATTGCCACCTAGAGAATCAACTCTAGATGGCAGGTGGACAAGGAAGCCCTTTGGCTTATCGAGAGTCAGACTTATCTATCTAAATGTACCCCGCCCTTCTTAGGTTTATGTAGATTTTATTTTTAAAAATTAACACTACTAGCACCTACACAATCAGCTGATAATGTGTTCTATTCATTGACTGTTCTTTGTAAAAATGAGAATTTTCTAATATCTAGTCTATGCACACTGCTTCTTTGCTAATGTAATTCCATATTATCTAGTCTTTCTCTCTTCCTTAACCGAGGGCTTGAATATATGAACATTGTCAACTTGCCAGCAGTATTCTGTCACTGGTGCCAGAAAATGGTCAAGAAACTGTAATTCTAGATCCTACTGTGTCTGGTAATATGGCAATGGATATTTGTGTTTTGGAAAACTCCTTTAATTTAACAACCCATGTTGTTTAAGGATGAATTTTCCTTAAGAGCTCTTTATTTTAGTGCTAGTTCCTGGTGTCTTGAACTACATCACAGAACCTCAGAGTTCCCTGGCAATATATGTAGGGCCTACATATATCTCTCTGTCTCCATCATTTGTCTAATTCCAAGGCCTGCTCCAGTGCTAAGTTCAACTTTCAATCCAGGCACCACAAGGGTGCTGGATCTCAATATCACAGCAGACTCTCTATCCAGGCTACACATTTTTAAGGAGCCATCACTCCGATACTCCTTATTTAATCTCACAGCTGCTTTTTATGTGTCTGGTAGGAGACTTTGTGCCTCCCTAGCTTTAAAACATGATAAATCCAGTGTTCAAATGACTGATGTTGCTGTTCCACGAACATGCATATGAGCAGCCATCTTGCATCAGTTTTGCTCTACAACAAGTGATCAAACTTAGATCTACTAGGTACTCAAAAGAAAACACTTGCAAGCATGGTGTATCATAATGGTGTAGTAGTTTTCGGCTACATAGAAGTGGCAGCTTCTGATTGGTTAAAATATTGGCATACAGTGTGAGAGATTGAAGTGCTTTGTTACATTGATTTGTTTAATATTGCAGAGTCCCGATATTTTCTGCAGAATCCCAAATACGGGCAGAGTAGGGGTTTACATGGACTCCCACAATTTTCCCATAAACATCCATGCCAGGTGTCACTTGGAAGTTTGATGATTATGTAAAATGCCAATCTCATCTTATTAATCTGGGGATGTAAAATCCAAGTGCCTTGTGACATGATTGACATGGTTCGTTCTCCAACACGTCATATCACAATAAAATAAGTTGGTACAGTGGCACCACCTATCATGTAGTACTGATGCACAAATGCAATCACACTGTAAAACCTGTCTTGTACGACCTCTGTCTGGTGCGACCATTCGTCTTGAACAACCGTTTTCCTCTAAGTACGGATCATTTCTGGTTAAAATGTACAAACCAAACCCGACCAGCGACCACACAAACTGTTCATGCAATCATTGTTTTCGCCTGTTAGCAGCGACCTGCGTAACGGTGACATGTCATCAACCAAATAGTCTAGTTCATTCACTCTGCCTTAATTAAATAATATATATTTAATATCACTAAAACGACAACATAATAAACATGGCTTGTTCGCGACCATGTATCATATCGCAGTAAAATAAGTTGATACAGTGGCACCAGCTAACATGTGCAAATCGTACCAATGCACAAATGCTATCACAGATCAGGGCTTTATGCAGGACCAAAATGTTTGCCAGTCACACATGTTTTGGTGGACACATGGATGCCAACTGTTAAGCTAGTTTACAAACTTTAAATGTGTCTGATGACCTGAAATAGAATAGTAAGTTACTAAGTTACACACATGTGACACCATTTACAGTCACGTTTACGGCAAAACTTACAGTATCTATGCTCCATAGATACTTATGCTCCATTTGTCACCTGTCCACCCATATTTCTACCTGTCCACAACCAGTTTCACCCGTCCAAATGACAGGTGGATGGGTCTCTGCATAAAGCTATGTCACAGATACTAGAACTGTGTAGCTAGTCTGGTAATACAATTTGCCTTTCATTTTCGTGAAACCATGACATAATTAATGGGTGCCCACAAGAGGGCAGCACTGAGTGAGGTTCCCCCAGAGGTCAAGGCTACTTTAATGTAATCAGATGATTAGACATTTGTCACCCAAGTAGGAGGAGACAATAACATTATAACTGCACAAGGAAGGGATAGTGTCGGTTTAGCAGACAAGTGCAGTGTGACAAGCCTTGGTTCAGGTGTAGAACAGCTATGCTACATGCAATGTAATTTGAATACAAC
>OZ024867.1:29756811-29779311 GCA_964017155.1 Oasisia sp. SBJ-2009 | reverse complement strand
GTCACACATAAAATAAACAGAATAAATATTTTTTTTTTAATAATTTTTATGTTGTCTCATTTATTATTTTCTCCTTTTTATTTTGTGTATTTTACTACTTAGTGGTTGTAAGCGCCCCCTAGTGTTGATGTTAGTCGTTGTAAGCGCCCCCTAGTGTTGAATGTTGCAAACCCCTCACGAGAGACCACCCCTTTTTTAAGACTGCCCCACTCTGATCTGGGAGAGCGGTCTTAAATGAGGGGTTCCACTGTACTGCACTTAAAATTGCTCATTAAAAATTTTGTGTGATAGGTGGCGTGGTTGTGAAAAGTATCGTGAATATATCGAACCGTGGGTCAAATATCGAAAATCGAACCGAAAATTTAAAATATGTATTGTCCCATCTCTAATGATGATGATGATGATGATGATGATGATGATGATGATGATGATGATGATGATGGTCACTTATTACATCAAACAAGCTGTGACTGCATTATCTTTTCAGTTTAGTCTGTGCACAACATAGTTAATTGTTTAATTGATTGATTTAATTTTCACTCAGTAACATAATTATTTCACTAGATTTTCAATGGCACATCATTTACACAAATCATACAACATGTGATGATACATCTACAAGGTATACAAGTTTAAAAAGATGACAACAAATAAATAAAATAAATACATAAAACACCAAAGTAAAATTGAAATGAACTAATTATAACAAACATAAACCAGAACATTTGTGCAGGGTGCTCTTGACGGCAGGGACATAACATTAACAGATGTTTTCATTTTCAAATATCAATTTATTTGACAAATACATGACAAAACATAAATTAATATTTAGGAACCTGCTTTCTCAATCTGTATGCATAAGCTGAAGCCAGACCTTGTTGCTGGATACTGGAACTGTTCAGCATAGCTTTATGCAGAGACCTGTCCACCCGTCATTTGGACGGGAAAAACGAATATGGATGGGTAGAAATATGGGTGGACGGGTTAAAAATGATGTCCTGAGCGAAAATAAACGTTTTCCAAAACCATAGATATTGTTAGTTATGCCTAGAAAGTGAGTGTAAATGGTGTCACGTGTGTGTTTGTAGTCAATTTCAGGTCATCAGGCACATTTGAAGTGTGACTGGCAATAATTTTATCCTGCATAAAGCCCTGCTGGTTAGCCAGAGATGCTACAATTGCACTGGACTGACCACCTGGCGAGTGTCTCAGTTACTACAGCTGACTGACAGGGAAGCTGTCTCTGTGATATGACTCTATGAAACCTTTTAAACTGTGAGAGCCTGCTGGGCAGGAGACATTAATCTGTAAGGAGCTCTCTAAGATCACAGCCAGTCTGGCACATGAAAGCAGGAAATGACAGTACTAATCAGTGGTCAGTGCTTATTAAATCCACTGACCAATGTCCAGGCAATGGCTGTTGTGTTGACCCAGACTCAATTCAGGTCTCACAGGTAGAAAGAAAAAACGAAAATTAATCGTGTTTATTTCACACTACTATGGTAGGGCTGTCACAAAGATGACGGGATTCCCACCAGAGGGCGTAGCAGATATGTCAATTAGTCATGTGACAAAGGCTTCCTGCTGATAGGGAGAGGGTTTAACTACTAGGTCAGGGGAAGACGGGAAGGTTTTGCTGGTGGGTCTTCTGAGCGAACAGGTTGGTTCAGAAAGAGTTTCTAAGCAGAGCCACGAGGATATTTATTTGTATTTGTATTCACATAATACATTATTTAGATTATAGATTGTCATTTTAATGCCTATATCTTTATTGATATAAAATAAAGAATGCATGTTTTGTTTAAGTGCACTTATTTTTATTTTCTCTGGGAAACATCCAGTTATACAGCCCACAAGAATAAATATCCACCACAGTTTGTATATTGTTTCAGTTTGTGAATTTATATAATTGAACACAGACAGTTTGATGTTGTTGGATATATACAGAAAATCTACCGGGTTATATACTTGTATGTGGCATTTAAGATAATATTTTATAAGGTTAATTGTAAATGAACAATGCTTACATTATCATAAATTGTTTTAATTCCATGTTTATAAGATATAAATCATATTGTCATGCCAGATCTGATGCATGCACCATATGCATGTATCATAATCTACATGCATGCATCAATGCAAACAAAGAAGGTTTTACACTCACAAACACAAACACGTTCGCGCGTGCGCACACACACACACACATTAATTTATTATGAGCAAATACATTTACTAAATTACTATCTTTTTAATCAGTCATAAAAAATGCATGTGACAATATCAACTGCTAACCAAAAAGTTCAAACATGTAACACTGTCTGACTCACATTTCGATAATTAAGCATTTACAAACGTGACATTTAAAACCACCTTTTACTCATTTCACTGACATTTCCTCATTCAGGATCGGTGATGTGGTGCTCCATTTCTACCGTCATTCAAATATACGCCCACATAAAACATCCCCCTCCACCCCCCCAGTGACGAATTCGCTGACATTTTCATGCTTACAAAACACTTTCATCTCCACAATTAATTATGCTTTCAAAGTATATTGTGGTCGGTCTGTTTGAAAGCTGATGGACTATTTGCAGAAATGTCAATAATATATCGCCGAAAATAGGCTGAGGATACCAGCATTAAGAAGACCAGATTGCATGGTTCAGTACACATAAGGTGTCTGCTATGGTAACCATCACTGCAGTCTGCAGGTATTCAGGTGTAAAACATACAGGTACATCTTGATGCGATATAAAAGTATCAGGTTACATTCTAGGAAAAAAGGGCTAATAAATTAAATATCATAATCAATGCTCTGTGTCAATCATCCTTATCCTAGATATACTTAACATTAACCAACGAGACTAGATAATTATATCCATATTAATTGTGTATTATTTACATTGTGTATGCCTGTGCTGAGTCTCGTTTTCACAATTATTCAGGGTCCACACACCTGGACATTTGAAATTCAAGGCCTGGCTATTCAAGACTTTTCAAGGCTATTTAAAAAAAGAAATTCAAGGTTGTTTTAACAACATATGTACTTTTAAGCACAGTAAATTAAGTTAACATTAACATTTTTACTCAACTAAGAAAACAATGGTGTCAACCACACTGAAATGCCCATTGCCCAATGTGCAGACAAGTTATTTTTATGCACAGGCATTTCCTTTTCTGGCTGTTATTCGTCATAACAATTGAGTCATGTGTGCAGCAATATTTTATTGACCACAATTAAATTCAAGACTTTTCAAGACTACTTTGTAAAATTCAAGGATTTCAAGGCCTTGAATTTAGTCCAATCAAATTCAAGGCTTTTCAAGACTTTCAAGGCCCCATACGGACACTGATTATTAATTAGGGGTTGTTATATTTGTGAAATGTACAAGTTTTATACAAGTTTGTTTCTTGAGAGGTTTGTGTACATAGTTTTATTTACTGATATTTTAATGTGGTCCCTAATTGGAATCATGTAAAATGTATCATTTAAAAACATATTTAAACAAAATAAAAATACTTTGTCCAGTTGCCCAGATTCATCCTGGGGTGGCAATCATTAGCATGATGTTTACGTCATCATTCGTACTGAACATCCTATTTTGACGCCAGGAGCCTAACAACTGTAAACGATGTTTGGGAGGTATTGAATGCAATTTGTCGTGTGCAGTATATATTCAATGTTCATTCTAGAACTGATCCACTGTCACATACTGGCATAGCATTGGCAGTCTGACGGTAGTTGCTACTTGACGTGCCGTGCATTCACTTAGAACAGTATGGCCACCGGGCGTTTGTCTGTGCTCAGTGTGTTGTCTGCTGGGCCTACATTGTGACTCACTACCACCAGAATTGTGTCCAGTTGAGGACATTGGTCAGTTTTAAAAACTGCCAGAATATTTATCACCCGTACATACAGTTATGATACATTTATTTACGTATCTTTGCATTATTTTAATATCTACTCACAATACTTTATTTAATTTCGTGTTTTACAGCATTTTATTTTGAGTACATAGACATTGTCTTATTTACTTTTACTTTACAACTGTTAATATTTTTTATTTATTTAGCTCTCTGAACCTCTCTTACGTGCAATTTTATGTTTTTCATTTATGTTCTATACCCGTGAACAAGGCATTAACCCCAGAGGATCTGATGTTGTTTATATAGTTATTACTATTATGATTAGAAGAAGAACTTTATTAATCTATAATTACTTTAATAAAAGTAAATGGTAGGCAAGGCATGTATTATGTACACTGACAAAGTTTTCTGTGGTGATAAATATTAAACATCTGAAACTGCTACATTGAGAAGTCTGCAGAGAAACAATCAACCATCCGAGCCAATCACCCATAATAAGACTGTTTGCCTTAAGTGAGAAAAATCCAATTCGTAGGCAAAACCTTGATTTCAGCGAGGGTGGTAAGTCGTTATATTAGAGAATGCAATAAGAACGCGACAGTGAAGTAATGCTATTACACCAGCAGTACACGTGTGATTCCAAGAACTGGATGCAATTCTTCTAAATAGTAATGACCTTGTCAGATAGATGCAAGGTCACTGGAAGGCCCATATATACTGAATGGGCTGATGGATGAACTATGACAATAAATGGGCTGGTGGGTGACGGATGACAGTCCAATGTGACAGCCACACATGACACACTTGATATATGTGACATATGTGACATGTCACATGACACACTTGACAGACGTGACAGTCACATGTGATAGTCAGACATGACAGTCAGATGTGACAGCCAGACATGACAGTCAGACATGACAGACTGACAAATGTGACAGTCAGACATGACAGTCAGACATGACAGTCAGATGTGACAGTCAGACATGACAGACTGACAAATGTGACAGTCAGACATGACAGTCAGACATGACAGTCAGACATGACAGTCAGATGTGAGTCTGATGTGACAGTCAGGCTTGACTTAAAGTTAAATGTGACAGATGTGATGTCAGGCGTGACATTCAGATCTGATAGTCAGACATGACAGTCAGTGATGACACACTGACAGTCAGACATGACAGTCAGACATGACAGTCAGACATGACAGTCAGACATGACAGTCAGACATGACAGTCAGACATGACAGTCAGACATGACAGTCAGACATGACAGTCAGACATGACAGTCAGACATGACAAGCAAGGAGTCGTGACAGAGAGTTATACGTGACAATCAGACGTGACAGACATGCAGACGTGACGAGTCAGGCATTTACAGCCAGAGACCTAGATAAAGATCACTATGTGACATTTTGCCAAGTGGTCCTGGAACGTCGTCCACTGAGTCTGTGTCACAGCCAGAGATGTATTGGTGACAATAAAACACTTTCACGTGATTCACCTGTACAGCCTGACGGTCCATGTGACGTCAACTCACAGAGTCATCCACTGACCTTTAGAGAGCAGTCGTTTATGTCGTTAATGTACCCGAGCTCCCCGCAAACTCCACTAGTCTGATCAATACACCCAGCGCGAGGAAACATTACAACTGACAGGTGTGATGAACTATTTCTAACTTTAATTCGTTAACTCGGGCAGCCCTCCAGTTAGACTGACTGAACTGAAATACGTTCACTATGGCATGTACTGTGAAATGTATGTCCTTCAGAACAGCTCATTTTGTATTTGACGTTTGTTTCTGGTGTATGTGGCCAGATTTATAACAAATTAGTTCATTTATATATTAAAATTCTGGAAGCCATAAAAGGTATTAAAAAAGAATGCAGCGTAGAATGAAAACAGGACAACATGTTCTGGACCCACAATTTTGAATTTGATCAATGAAATGTTGGATTTGTTGAGACTTATTTATATGTACGTTACACGTATTTCCCCAAAGGAGCAATCATGTGGATTCTAAGTCTTCATGGATCATGTACTTCACCAATGGAGCCATCCTGTAGATCTTACATATTCATGGATCTAGTACTTCCCCAATGAAGCCATCCTGTTGATCCTAAGTCTATGTGGATCATGTACTTCACCAATGCAGCCATCCTGTAGATCTTACATATTCATGGATCATGTACTTCACCAATGGAGCCATCCTGTAGATCTTACATATTCATGGATCTAGTATTTCCCAATGAAGCCATCCTGTTGATCCTAACTAAGTCTACGTGGATCATGTACTTCACCAATGGTACCATCCTGTAGATCTTACATATTCATGGATCATGTACTTTCCCAATAGAACCATCCTGTAGATCCTATGTCTTCATGGATCATGTACTTTCCCAATAGAATCATCCTGGGTAGTCTCAAGGAACGCTCCTTCTCAGCTTCCTAAGCGGTCCTTCAACCTCAGATCAATATTTCCCACATATTCAATTTCACATGTGCAATATCCCATTAACCCTTTGCTTTCCGCAGTTTCCCCAACAACAGAGCAAAGGTCAGGTCACAGAAGCAGGGGTAGAAATAGTGGTAGTCCGGTAGTCCAGGGACTACTAGAAACTTGGTCGGACTACCAAAGATGACGACAGCCGTAGTCTGATGGACTACCACAAAATTTGGGAATATTTTTCAAATTTTGTGTTTTCATGTTATTTTGCTTAAATCTGGGCCATATTACTACCACATATATCTGAGGACTACCAGATTTCTCAACTAAGTAGTCCTGGTGACTACCAGAAATGTTTGAGTTATTTCTACCCCTGAGAAGCAGTCTTAAAGCTGCGGCAGCATCGGCCAAAATGGCGACATCTAGAAATTATCTACAGAACATTCTAATTTACAATTCTTTTATATTGTACAGTTCACACAGAAATGCATCAGTGAAAATATATGTTCACACAGCTTTGTATCTCAGTAAAGTTTTTATCTCTTTATACTCTCTGACACCGACAGACCAGAACATTCAAACAAACACTGTCTATCAATCAAACACCGTCTAGGCTTTACTCAAGTTTACTGGGAAGCACTGAGCCATTCTGAAATCAATGCACACATAGTACTCATGCAGAAATATCCACCGCAGTCTATAGCCAGGTATTCATTCAAAGCTGCAGTGAGTGAACGAACTTGGCCGCAGTTCAAAACAGCAGAGCAAGATTCAAAAAGCGGATTCGCTTGATGAAAAGCCTGATGCTACAATCAACATCAGTATGATTCGTCAGCGAAAAATCCATCTTTTATCACGAATCCTGCCTTGTCCGTCCCCATGCCTATTGACGAGCCGTCACTTGCAATTGAAAAATCCATATTTTGACACACAAAAACACTCGGGACATTTTTATTTCTAAATGCCAATTAGCCACCACCTGCTGCGCTGCTTCATAATTCACACATTACCGAATGAGAATGAAAAGGGTCCAGACCGCTATTATTAGTGGCCCCGGCTCAGCTGTTGCCATCACATACAATCATCCCGGAGATAATATGTGACAGTGACAATAAATTATTGGCATAATAACAGTAGTGTGGGTCAGTGGAGGCCGCCGTCTGTTTGAAGTAGGCGCTGGAGACATTGTGGCGGAAACCATGTAGAAAACGGGTCAGATCTCTGCTGTCTCAACACTCACCAATCAAGGATCATCAATTATGCATCGCCTTAACAATTCCATTTGACCAGTTCAATCTTTGAAATGGACCTTTAATGGACCTTCATTATTATTATTAGTAGTATTACTCATGTTTTGCACGTATATGTATGTACGTACATACGTACGTACATACGTACGTACATATGTACATATTGTGTATGTGTGTGTGTGTGTGTGTGTGCGTGCGTGCATGCATGCATGCATGTATGTGTATATATATATATATATATATATATATATATATATATATATATATATATATATAGTGTATATATATATATATATATAGTATATATATATATATATATACAGGTGTAATGGAATTTGTTGGGTGATCTATTGGCTGTTTCTAACTGCTGTACATACAGATGCATGGCTCAAGGTTGCATGTGTCCAGTGTTAGCCTGAGACGACAGGATTAGCCACTGGAGGGACTGGACAATTGAACATGCTACTACCTGATGTTCGAGGGACAATCTAATTGTTTACAGCCAGGGAAACTAGAAAATGACTACATAGCTTTGGGCAGAGACCCGTCCACCCGTCATTTGGACGGGTAAAGACCGCTGTGGAAGGGCAGAAATGTGGGTGGTCGGGTAAAAAAAACACCAGCATATTGGGTTTGGTAACTTTTTTTGGCATTTTTGGTGGTGAAGGCTCCCCTGTATAACGCGGTTCCCTTTCATGGACCCCAATTACCATGTTATATGTAGGTGTGACTACTCTTAATAGTGTGTTTTATATTGTATTATATAGCAAAAGTGCAACAAGTCTGTTTTACAATCAGCCTGATTTCATTCAATACATAGGTAGGTATACGTAGTTAAGTATGTAAGGAGCATACAAAGCCCACATAGTTAAATATATGTATATTTTACAGTATGTACAGTGTACATGAACAATGTCCAAATTAGTCACAGAAAGTTTGCAGCTCTGTAAAAGGGACATTCTGTGACAACGGCATTCCCATACAAGTGTTTTAAAATGTAAATTAAGTTATGAAAAATGACAAACTAATCCATGATAATTACACATGTGACTAATAATATAGGAAGGAACATTGGCATTAGTCAGGGTCCATACACATCTGGACATTTGAAATTCAAGGCTATTCAAGACTTTTCAAGGTTATTTGACAAATAAATTCAAGAGTGTTTTAATGACATGTGTACTTTTAAGCGGAGAAAAAAAGTTAACATTAAAAATTTTATTCGACTAAAAAAACAATGGCACCGACCACAATGAAATGCCGATTGCCCAATGTGCACAAGTTATTTTTGTGCATGGGCTTTTCGTTTTCTGGCTGTTATTCGTCACAACAATTGAGTGAAAACAATATTTTATTGACCACAATTAAATTCAAGACTAGTTTGTAAAATTCAAGGATTTCAAGGCCTTGAATTTGGTCCAATCAAATCCAAGGCTTTTCAAGACTTTCAAGGCCCTGTACAGACCCTGATTAGTTATATAAGAATTTTTTTATAAACAAATTCTGATAAATAACACAAAACCATCATTTATGCAGTATACAACTTCCCGGCAATGAATGTTGGATGTGTATTTGGAACAAAAACTGGGCCATGGTCTGTTCTGTGTGACTCCACACAGGATGCAGAGGGCTGAAGTCTGAACTTGACCTAAGCTAAACAAGGCTATGTGCCTGGTTCAGTTGTAACTGATAGCAACATGTGTGTGCAGTGCACCCAACCACTGGCCCAATTAACAGTTCTGCTACTTGACTTACTACAGAACAAACTCCACATTTCATCTGGGGTCAGATCGCTATTACAGTGTAAGCGACTAATTTCCCTGAATCCCATTACCCAGCCGCCGGAAAGAGAGCATGCATTGTCAATATTTTAGAACAGCATGACAAGTGAGGAAGACTGTCTGTGTTAATTATTAGCAAATTGCAAAATAAAAAAATTAAAATTTGGTGGCAAATGACAGGCAAGTATCCATCATACAAATACTGGGCAGCATCCTGATGGGTGTTCTGCTGAATGCTGAGATGTACAGATTCAGGGGTAGAACTTCAGCATTTATTTTACTAGACAGCGGGACTAGTAAAGTCAAAGGTTTACTAGTCCGCCAAAATGTTTACTAGTAAATACTAGTCTGGAAAAACAAAAACAATCCAAATTTAAGTCGTTACAATTTGTTTTAAAACTAAAAAACAATATATGTTGCAACTCCAGTAAAAAACAATGCACTTTTCATACCGGTAACAAATAAATAATACAGAAATAACAAAAACAATTATTTAAAAAGTGAAGATATGATCTGTATTAAAAAAACTGCAATTGAAAAAAACGACAAATGCGCTCACTGACTAGTAGTACCACCCTACCATTATGAATTTTCGTGGAAATTCTGGAAATTTACCTCACATTAGGCTGTCATGAAAACTGCTTTACTGGGCTGTATTAATAGAAATAAAAATATCACACTAGAAAATTGGGCGTAAATTGTAGACATCAAATAACCATTAATCTTACAAATAATGATGACAAATTCATAGCTGGTGGCCATGCCTAAAAAAGTCATCATTTATCAGTAAATGAAGCTACTTATCACTGTTTTAATGACTTGGGGTTTAGTTACACCCCCAGCCTGTGGATGGCTTAGGGTTAGGGTCACTGTGACTACAAAGGCTTGATGACTGATTGATATAGGGTGGGGTGGATGACATGTTGACCTTTACTAGACAACTGGACTAGTTATTATGAAGGTTTACTAGTCTGTCCTTATCTTTACTAGTATAAAGACTAGGGGAATAGTGGGTAGTTCTATCCCTTTTGTACTCATATATAGTACTTGGCAACATTTCAAAACCAGTCATCAATTGGGCAAAACTGAGGGAGTGTTTTATTTTCAGGAAAAAAACACAATAATCACTGTGCACAATACTAATACCAAGAATCAGCCTGATATAGTGATTAGCATCCAAAACTATTTTTTAAAGGAAATTTACTTACTTTGGAACATAACTTTTTTGTGTGTCAAAACATACAACGCTATGAGTCTTGACCACAAACACACTGGTGTCATATGGGATGGCTCACGTTTCGGCCAAAGACCAAAGTAAGTGAATTTCTTACAAAAATAACTCTTGGAGCCATGAACAATATAATCCATGTCATCCAAAACTAGTTATTGCTAACAAATGTATGATTGTATGATGATACAAGTTGTCCATATGATGTGATTATCCTACAGTTGGAGACCTTTCTATATGTGACTGTCTACTGCTAGATCCACCTGTGGTGTTTGACCTTAACAAATAAACAACTCTGTAAACCCACATGTATATATACTGTACAGACTTATTCACTACAAGCACAGTTACCCAACGATGCTTTCTTAAATAAATATATGCATATGCACCATGAAACAAAATGATATCATTTGATAACGCGTGGCAGGAAAATGAGGTGCCTGTGTTTGGCAGTGACAATTTTCAAAAGCCAATAATTAACAAAATCTGCAGAATTTTTCAGATATCCAGCGACATACACATAGATGGCATAGTGATCTTTACGATAATGAATGCCACAAATAGCCGTTTAAATTTGTATTGAGCCCCTCAAACTCTACAATAGACCAACAGCAAATAAATTTTGACAAAAATCCTTATTATTTAAACCACTCTTGTGTGCCTACACAGTCACGTGCAAAATTTCAGCCCAAAACATGCAAACCCGGCCTGAAGCTGGCCGTGAGATTGTGGGTTAGAGACAAACAGAGAAACAATGTTTTATAATAGGGCGTGTAAGTCTCGCGCACGAAAACGAGGCTGGGGGCAGTTGGGGGTAGGAGGTCTATATTCTCCATGTTAACGTATAGGACTTTGTTTTGTTTTTGGTTGTAATAATCAAACGGTTCCAGTCTAACTATTTCAGTTATACTGTCCGAAGGATTATTACAAGCAGAAGCAGTGTAACTCTTTGCTGGTGACAATGATCACGGAAATCATGAATTTTAATCGATTATAATGGTGGTTGCCATGGCAACAGCGGCAAGTACTTGCGTTTGGCGATCTTGACTAATAATGAAAAGTGCCATTTTTCGCGTAGTACCTGTTTGGGGCAAACGTACACATGTGTTATGATTATGCGAATTTAGACAACTTGTCAGATATAAGTGCTTATCGAAACCACAATGTACAGCAATGTAAAATGCAAATCCCGTAAACTATTTTATTGTGTAAATATTATTCTTGTGACCAGTCCCCAATTGTCTCGCTTAGACCCCAATGAGCTCCAATCGCGCGGAGTCACGCCATTTATCATGACACACTTACGGGGGGCCCTATACTGGCAGCACAATAGATTGGATTTGAAAAGCCAATGTAACCTGCCAGAATATACCTGAGAAAAAGCCAAACAAAAATTGTTGAGTTTCCCCACACCCCAAATGAAGAGTAACTTCATAGTTAGAGATGCAAGTCATGCAACATCTAGTGATCTACTGTAGGCTAGAGGACAATTTCTGACACAGAAACATCAGCATGGCCAATCAATCACGTTTTTATGGTGTGTTCTTTCCTGAGCTTTCCCACTCAAAGCAAGGCACTTTCCAAGTTCATTATTAATTAATTTTAAAACCAGACTCACACACCCATTTAAGCAGTCAATATAAAAACTATTTTGACTGTACGACATGTCAGAGTCACTAAATCGGCAGTAAATCCCTTTCATGTGAGTTCTTTCGGATTAACTAATCCTAAATAGTGAGAGCTCTATTTGTTTCTTTGTGACAAAAGCATTCCCTTTCACAGGGATACAGCGGTGACATTCAACTAGAATAGTCACTTGATGGTAGTGGTACACAACTTGTATAATCTCGGACTGGGTGTATATAATAGTGAACATTTCTGATGTGGAGTAACATTTTGCATAGGAGCCTAAGTACTGATCAGTATATCCATCTCACGAGCATTTTAGATGTTAAAAATATTTATAATTTATGTATGTACATGGTACTAATCCATGTATAAGAAATAAATGATGACTTACTATAATTTGTAGTTGGACTCTCAATAAGCTTCCTTGTCCACATGGCATCTGGAGCTTAAATACCAGGGTAGCTCTAGGCAGCAATTTACTGTTAATTAAACCTTGTGTTTAGTGTCTTAGTGGGGAAGTTAATGTTTTTAATTTGTTTTCTTTCTTTGACAGTGGCTCAAGTTTTATAACAGGTTGCGTGGCAAATGATGAATGAAAAGTACGAAGTTTTCGTTCTCACACACAAGGAGTTATGTGAGAAAAATGTTTCCTAAAACACTAACGAATGGGGCCATGTAAAATTACAACATAAAAAATGTATACTAATTAAAGTTAACAATTTACACAACTGGTTGACATATCTTTAACATATCAGTAATTATTAATACAGTTTTGATAATAGCTGTACCATGTACTTGAGCTGAATAATTAATGCAGACCCCAGTCAACATTGCTGCTCTCACGTCCCACTATGAAAGTGGCTTAACACTAAACAAGATCATCTTTAACATAATTACTACTTACAATACAATTTATTTACACATCATAACAACAGGAACCAACAGTGTAGCTAATAAAAATATATAATATTTATCATCAATCAATATGACCCCCATTAGCAATTACAAAAAAATCAACAAAGCTACCCAACTAGCGTAGCCACTTCATATAACAGGACGATTCAGGTCAAGATATTTTGAGAAGAGCCCACACCTCTTTCAGGTAACATCAGCAGAAACTATCAACCTGTTACACACAGTCAATCAGTCACCAGGCAATCAGTCAGGAAAACCAGCTGAGACATTGTTACTTAAGAAGTTATGGTATGGCCAGCCATAATGCTGTCTTCCTATCAGTGTAAAGGCAGCATGCGTGCAATAAAATTGTAAAAATAGTAGATTTATGCTGGGCAGTTGGCAGGTGTGCCAGTGAACAGAATCCAGAATGTGCACATGCTGAACTTGGATTTGTGATGACAAGAGTAGAGTCAAACTACTCCAGGGACACTTGCTTGGTGCAGGCACTGTCTACATCTTGAACAGATAGTGCCTTGGTTCCCTTGCAAGCGGGGGGGTCACACCTATTTGCAAAATTCATTCTTTACATAAAAGGCAAGTTCTTATATAGCGCAGTATCCAGTCCTCAGGACCACTCAAAGCGCTTTTACACTTTACTTCCCTGACAGACCTGTTCACTCAGACACCATCTCGGCTTCTCTGGGAAGCATCCAGCCATATGCTACAATTAATGTGCGAAGGCTGCTCGTACACATATCCACCACTGTCTATAGCCAGGTACTCATTTTATTCAGCTGAGTGAACTGGAGCAATGTAGAGTGAAAAAACTTGCCCAAGGTTTTAACACCGCAGCCAGGATTCGAACCCGGGTTCTCGTAGTCGAGAGTCCGAAGCTCTACCCCTGAGCCACTGCGCTCCATACATAGTACCAATTTTGCTAGCCCCACTTTTTTGGTGGACACATAGATGTTAATTAATTCATATACATAAGCCAGTTGAATGTGTTTTGGGCAATTCCACGGTAACGGAATTACAATTCACAACATTTTTTGGTATATAATGGTTATATTTTCCCATTCATCATGTGCCTAGAAAAGAAATGTATACATGGTTTGAAGTACACATTACTCCCTACAAGTACCAGTGGTAGTTATTAAGAAATGTAAAATACTTATGAAATTAATTATGGCTGTTTTAATTTTGGTAACGGAATTACACAGAAAATGTGAACATCAATTGTTAATAAATGTCATGACATATCGTCTGAAATCTGCAATCTACCAGTGCCAACAGCTAGCATTAATAGATAGACATATAGCATGACCTTGTATTGGATAGAATTTTACTCATGATAGTTGATGCATCCATGTAGAATATTCTGACAAGTCCTGGCATCAACTTTGGTAAACTCGTTGGATGCGATCACATGATATCACTTCAGAGAACCTATGTGGAAAAGAAATGCCACCGGGGTACTGTGTAAAATGTCTTTGAAAGTCAAGAAAACATTCTGCATCTGGTCTTTGATAGATAATCTGGCCTATCTTGTAGATTTATATGGATCACTGCTGCTATTCTGTGTAGTATCACATGGTACAGATGGTGCACGCTACAAATGGTATGTGTACATGTTTCTGAATCCATATAGACAGTTTTCATAAGTATTTTACAAAGATTCCATACATATTTAATTGAAACATTGTCCCAGTGCCTGTGCTGACCTCTAATGTACTTAGGTCCCATTATTAGTTTTTATTATGATTTATAGTGTGCACAATAGAAAAAAACCAGGTAATTCTGTTATTGTAATTCCATTACCAAAATGTAATTCTGTTACCATGATTCTCACAAGATGAGAAAAGACACACATAAATTGTGTAATCTCACCTATTCTTGGGTGTATCTAATAAGAGAATTTCAAGTAACTATTAATTTTGATCACTTGTTAGCACTCAGAAAACATTATGTACTTTTTTGGTAATGGAATTACATAATAAATATATGAAAATGTGTGACTACCCATACGAAAATATGGCTTATATAATGCAGTACAAGTTGTTTTCTGAATTTTGAATACATACAATATGAACTTTAAAAATCTGTAAAATAAAGGTAAATTAGTTAAGAGTTAATGGTAAGATGGGAGGGGTTTCTGTTGGCCCTTGTTTTTTCATTAGTTTGACTGCTAAGAATTCACTCCATTAGAAGCGTAATTAAACAAAATTGTGAACTGACGGCACAATCTTTTTACTTGGGCCTGAATTTTACATATGTTTTACATCAGTGGTACAACTTTTACAGTTTCAACAAGATTTAATTTTTAGCAGTCTGGGCTCTCCAATGTGGAATTGCCCTTTTAAGACCTGAAGTAAACTACAAACACACGTGTGACACCTAAATTGTGACCTAATACTGGAAGACCTTTTTCTCTCAGGACTATATTTGGTACCCATTCACAACCCGCCCAGTGATATTTCTACCCGTCCACAACATTTGGGTTTTACCTGTCCAAATGACAGGTGGATGGGTCTCTCTTGCACAGGTTTATGTAGATTGTAGTATGTATATTCATGATTATCAATTTAAAATTACACTGTGTTTGCACAAAATGTTTTGAGTTACAATATGTGTTTCACAATTCATGTCCTTGGGTAGTGTGTGAAGGTTAAAATGTACACAAAGACCAAGACTGCTAAGTGATGTAACACGATTTAAGCAACTGGCACACAGAATTTTCAACCTTGGCTTGTCAAGAATGGAAAGTTAACTCAATTCCTGTAATGTCAATTTGCAGTTTCCTGTGATACACTGAAAGTCACAAAGGAATTGTAGACTGACTTTCACTAAATCAATACTTGCTTGAAGTGTTCACACAGAGTTAGGATCAAACACATCTTTAATTACAACAATTCTGAATGAACATGACACATTGCACCCAAGTTTATAGATTATAAAACTAACTTACATGTTACTGTTTCTATCAAAATGACAAACATTTATATTGACCGTCAACCCATTTTTTTAGAAACTATGATTTTGTGTTGTTTACTTTTAATTTTTAATCTGTAGTTTATTTAATTCTTTTAGATGCAATTTTATGTGTTTCAGATTTATGTTGAAATTCTGTAAATACCTGTAAATGAAGCATTAGTATGTATGTACAGTGGAACCCCAAATCAGAGTGGGGCGGTCTTAAAAGAAGGTGGTCTCTCGTGAGGGGTTTGCAACATTAAACAATAGGGGGCGCTTACAATGACTAACATCAACACTAGGGGGCTCTTACAACCACTAAGTAGTAAAATGCACAAAATAAAAAGAGACAACAAATTAAACAAACAAAACATTATTTATTCTGTTTATTTTATGTGTGACACGTTTCAGTATAAGTTTAATTTTGAATCATTTTTTTAAAATGATATCTGATAAAAAGTATCCTCATTTTGAATCTTCTAAAATAATATCTGATAAAAAGTATTCTCATTTAATTTATTTCAAATTCAGTCTGACGGGCTAAAAAGTGCTGCCACCTCACGGCGTCTGGGTAATCGCACCGCGGTCGCCATTTTGTTGTTCTTTCCAGCGCCGCAAAACGACCTTTTACTTTCTGATTTAATCATGAAAACGACCTCTTACAGCTGCGAAACTTCCTTTCTAATAACTCATATTACATACACATACGCTAGGTCATAAAATTAAATCATTTAAATTGCTGTGAAGAATACAATTTACAAATCATAAGATTTCGTGCTAAACTAAAGTCGACATCGCCAGCGGCTGTTACGCGCATGCCGTAGATTACTGTGGCGTTACGTCGATATTTTATCGCGGTGTCGCTAAATCTGGATTCCGGTTTTATCCTAAACTACCTTAAAACTTAGTCTAAGTTTCTAAACTTTAATCATACACAAGTTTCTAAACTTTAATCATACACAATATGGATATTACAGTAATCACACAGTTAAGCGTAGCCACCGACGGTGACCACGTCCGCCATGATGGCTTGCCAGCGAATTCTTGCGCGAGTTTGTTTCGTGAATTTTAATTGTTTTAATAATGTAAGTGATTTAATTTCATAACATAGTGTGTGTTTATAAATATATAAGATATATGTGAGGAAAGTCTAGCGGCTGTTAGATGTCGTTTTCATAATTCGGTAAGAAAGTAAATGATCGCCAAAATGAATGGTCGTCATCAGTCATCAGGCGATTTATTGTTTTTATGACATTATGCGCGTCTGTGCGTGTTAGTCGTGCGTTTAATAAGAGTTTGTTGCAATATTTAGGTTAACAAATGTGCTGGCCACCTATTGGATGGTCGTTCGTCAGGGGTAAAATTCAAATTGCCATGGTCGTTGGTCGCGTCTGCCGGGTGGTCGTTGGTGAGGGAACGTTTATACAGAGTAGACATTCCGTCAATGAAAAAACGGTCGTAAAAAGCGGGTGGTCGTAAATGAGGTGTTCCACTGTACCAAATTTGATTATGTATAAATAAGTTTTTTATTAAATAATATTATAAATTACAAATAATAAACACATGTACATATGAAGTGTTACTACTTAATTTTAATTTTTTAGCAATGTAACTTTAACATTTCATTACTTTTTCAATATACTTGTAAACTTAGAACCTGCTTTGTGTGCCAACAATCCAAGGTAATGAAAAAGACAAAATGTACCAAAGTTCTACTGCTTTGCAGTCCAATTCAGCCATATAGCTTACTATAAGGCAGTTATTAAATTTATTGCTATGCTTAAATCCTGTATTTACTGTTTCACTGAACAGGTTTTTCTGGACTGAAGCAATTGATTTATCTACTTATATAGTCTTCTAATATTGTTTGAATAACGGCTTAGTCAACATGTTTACACTACACAGATCTCTCGTACTGTAAGTTCATTGCTTTTGAGCTAACCAGTACAATAAGATGATATTTAACCTTTAATAAAAAAATATTTAGAATTAAACAACATTTGAAAAATTATAATTTTAAACTTAGAAATAACAAAATCACCTTTTTTAACAACTCATTTGTTAATTACAAAATGATAAACAATGCAAATATTGTATAAGCTGTGATACACATGATAATAAAAAAATTATAAGTTTAGATAGAACAAAACAACGGCCATTACAAAAATTATGCATTTAAATAATTTATAAAACTACATTCAAACTGTCTGATGGTTGATTTATATAAATATACCGGTAATAATTTTCTTATTAAATACGTAATTTGCTATTTTATTAGAACAAAATAGGCTGTTTTTTAAGTTTTTAACATAAACCAGCGTGAACTACAAAATGCAAAGTGTTCAAAGTAAGTTACAGAAAGTGACTTTGTGTACAAGGAATTCTAATTATAGAATGTCACAGAGAACCTTGTTGTGACTATGTCACTACGGGTAAACATAGCAGTCAATCAGTGTAGTTTGTGACAACCCAGGCACTGTTAATGGGGTGGGCAATTGCATCTTGCTTGTCTGATTTACATAAAACATTATAATTAATTTTTTAAAGGAAATGGGAACTGTGATGTACAACAATTTTATTTTCACTGTCAATATTCCATAATACTGTAAAAGTTCCCCAAATTTAGTAACATGGATTTGGTAGTGTTGGCATTAATCTGGTAAGAATGTAAGGCTTGTCAAAAAAGTAAAATGGTAACTTCTACACTTCAAAAACGTACGCCTAGACAAAATTGCATCAGTTTTGCTTATTGACTTTGACATGTATATAAAAAACTAGAATAATGAAAATGTTATAAAAGATGTTTACGTAGTACTAAATTCTGCATCATTAGAAATAAATCAATGGACTGTTGTTAGCAGCACAGATACTTGGCATGTAGCCAACTAGACAGGAAAACGACATAAATCACAGGCACTCTGTGAGATTAGTTATTATGCACACTGCTCCCTGGTGTTTTGTTGGACCCAGCATCACAGAGGAAAATGTTCACAGTGGGTCAAAATTACCCAAAGCAATTCATAACAACCAAACTATATGTCAATAATAAAGCAACAATTCTTGGGAAACAGCCTAAATGGCCAGCAAAGCACATCATCACTGTAGGCTAACAGATCTACGATCATGTCTCAGTTTTGTGTGTGTAAAAAGTCATATTCATGTATTATTTATAAATAATGTACCTGCAGTAACACCGTGTTAAACTTGTCATTATGCCTGTGCAATATACTGTAGGCCCTATATGCAACCTTATCTAAAACTTCTAGGAGAAACAGAGTTTTTTTGCAAATATAGATGTCATGACAAATAATAGATAACATTACACGAAATGAAGGATACTTGATATATAGATCTATAATATAGATGGCAGAGCATAACAATATGTTATGCTCACAAACGGTCAGTAATGTCCTTGTAGTTATATACAATGGTAAATTCTTCAAAATATAAATTGTATTTTCGCTGCTATCGCTGAAAAGAGCAAACTGAAAACCTAACAATTCCACAATGTAGAACTCTAAATGAAATGCATCCTTCAATTTCATAAATCAATGTCTAACTTACCGTCGAGATTTTAATACACGTGAACAGTTATTGAAACAGGTTAACATACATAATACATACGATACATGTAGAAATAAAAATGCTCACCTTGTTCCTTGTTTTTTCGGTCCATCACCACCTGCACAGTTGTCTAGCGGACCGTTTTGACCAGTTGCATTGGCCATTTGTAACTATAACCAGTTCTCTTGTTCAAACACTGTGTCTCTGCTTCGACGTAATCCGTTCGGACACTGATCGCTGATGTGTATAAAAATATACTACTACACGTTGGCAACAAATCAGGCCCAACGTTTAGGCAGTGTCTAGCGGTCTGCAGCGACACCAGCGGCGAGTGTGTAAGCTAACATTCATGTCAACAGTGACAGCAGCGCATCCGGATATTTGTGATACGTTGATCTGTTTCACTTAGGCACGTCGCATTTCATATGCGTTGCTTGATCTAGTGTTGTGCTACCTACAAGATACAAGAAGCTTTATTTAACATCGGTTTACATGAGAATTTGATAACATTAGCTCATCTGAGCTATTTTCCGACAAACGAGTGTAAAGCAACGAGACATAAAACCATAACAAGCATACAGAGTATTTAAATTGACAGCAATAAAACATAAAATAGGGTAATGAGTACAAAATAAATATAATACATGCATGTATAATATTATTTGTTATGGATATATAAAACATGCAAAGTATATTGGTTAAAATAGATTGAAATAATATATAATTTAAAACATTAGCATAAATATAAATTAAATTGTAGAGATGTATATTATTAGAAAATAATAAATAATTTAAAACATTAAAATAAACAGATCTAAAGAATAAATTAAGGATTTACAATATTTTACACATATCCATATTGCATATATACAATGAAAGCTATATTCATAATATTGGCATGGCGACAAACATGTTAGCTGTTAGCTGTTTACCTACATATAGAGCACGCTTGTGTATTCGATTGATGTTACGGCTGAAGCGAAATCATGGCGGCGGGTGAAGCTGAGCCCGATAATTCACCTCGCTACCTCGGTCGATAGCAACAACTAACGTGCCAACAAGCACGCAAACGGTATTCGGATTCAACGCAGCGTGTACACGTTGTCATTCCACGCAATGATCCGCACAAATATCGGTCTATCGGTAGAGTAATTCCACGATCTGACCCCCGTACAATAATCCCGTCGCGTTCATATCTAGCCAGACCTTCTAGCCTCCGTATGGCGGGCACCCGTACTGGGGACATACCACAAAATGGAGTCCTACGCCATTACACCATAGTAGTCCTGCTTAAAAGAACTGCATTGTGCACTTTTTGTAAATTTCTGGAAGCATTAAATGTAGGACTGGTTGAATGGAAATGATATTTCTGCGTAGCGTGATATAACAGCTGCGAAATAATGACATTTGTCAGACAGGGAAGAGGTGCGTATGCGAATGCATACAGGTGTAATTTGGCCTAGTGGTGTCAACATTGACAATCGGCCGCTGATTGAAGCAAATATGAAGGGGTGTCAGGTTAGAGAGTGATTGTAGGAGAAAGAGATATGACATTTTCACGACATTTATACATGACATGTGTCGATGGACACTAATTAATGTCTGAAATTTCCAATACCTTGGAAGCATAATCCTAGTGGGAAATCAAAGAAACGTTACAATGGCCGCCTATGGAAAATCAATTGGTGGTGTGTACCCATCTCATCCGCCAATACGTATTTTAATGCCTGCGCGCAAATGCCACAAGCGATTTGCAATTAATAACCGCAGATATCCGAGCAGACGTTCTTGTGGGTAGCGAAATTTGATATCTGGATAAAAGCAGAAACTAACGGCTTTCTTTTGTTTCACGCCGCTAGTGTTGATGCGCGCGTTTTATTCGTCACGTGACCAACATTCTCCAATAAGAAGTTCCCAATAAACATGGGAAGCTGTGCGGTTTTCCCCGGCGGGGGGTCACTCCAATATTATGTTAGTGAGTATTCATTGCATGCATTTTTTATTCACAGGTAAATTACAAACCGGTAACATTCGGGAGATGTATTGTTAATACCTTGGTTTCAGTTTGTCTAGTATCCGGACCCACTACATATAATTATAAATGTGGACATTCTTTTTAATAACAATAGTAAATTGCAAACGTAAGTTAAAAAAAAATTACAAATACAAAATATGGAATGTAAATGTATATAAGCCTATATAGTCTATGCCACACTTCTAACACACGTACAAATTAACGTGACATTTCAGTTTTGAATTAATTGAGCTATGCATTTTTCAGTACACATGTGTATATTTATAGTAAAAACACATATGTTTGATTTTATTTTATTAAAAAAGTTAGACTGATTGACCATAGTAATTGAAATTGATCAGTTAAAACAATGCCAAACACGCGACACGTAATCAAAATTTGCGTTCTCGCAGCGCGCATGGGCTGTTTATAGATAAATTATTATTGTTTAATTAAGATCGGCGAATAAAACGCTTTAATTAAACACAAATGTAGCCAAAACTACGAAACCAAAGCGAGCCAGCAAGTATTCATGCATGACCGTCAGACGAACTCGTACTAATTATTGTATGTAAACAAATATAAATTGGTTTATATGTGTGTGCTGTGTATAATAATAAATGAGGTGAACGTGAATCCGTGCGTGCGTGTGCAGGGAGAACAATCTAAACGCCGCCATTGTCACGATCGACGCGTGCCGATCGTCTGAGCCAGCTGCCCCGGCCAGTATACGTGGCCTGCACGCATGACAACGTTGTGAACAAGTTGGCGGCGTGAATCTAGCCTGTGGCTAAAGCAATACGTCAAACAAGGCACGTACCATATGGTGACTGACCAAAATAATAATAACCCTTC
>OZ024867.1:29749311-29751811 GCA_964017155.1 Oasisia sp. SBJ-2009 | reverse complement strand
TTTCGTTCACACAAAATAAACAGAAATACAAATTTTCAGTTCTTTATGAAGAAGTAATTATGACATGATTAGCCTGGATTACCGAGGCTCCGTGAGATGGTAGCAGTTGTAACCCCTCACGGGGATAACATTCCAAAGCCGACTGTCTTCTCGGCCAAGTTATGCAGCCGAACGAAAGTCGGTTAAGCCAGATTGTCAGCCTTCCGAAAACGGAAGTGATACTTCAACCTGCACACGGTCTTTTTCTCGAATACTGAAGGGCTCCGACATTCGAAAACATCCGGCATCAAGAAAGTTCAGTTACGATGGGTTGATCACATAGTACGAATGGACAACTCACGAAGTCCTACTGAAGCTAACATCCTTCTCCGAGGTGGCATCTGGCATAAGAAACATAGACGACATAACTTGGCGCTACAAAGACTGCCTGAAGGCATCAGTTATAAGGACCTGCGGCCTCCCCGTCCTTGGCCGGGAATCACGACCATTTATAGGACCTGGACCAAACGCGTCAAGCCCGCAACCAGAAGAGTCAATAATACATCAATTCTATAGCCGGCCTCAAGTGCTGCCGTATATCTGTGCATCTTAGTTTGGGTTCCGCTCTCACGTCCGGCGTCTGACGTCTTCGTCGCCTGCAACGGACTTCCAGGATAGTGGTATACATAGCGGCCTTATTTACCATTCATATTACGTTTATCACAAAATAAATTGCCCATTAAATAGAATCATATAATATATATATCATCAAGGTGTACTGTGTCAAAATGTGGTCATTTCCTATAAGTATTTCCTCTGCTACTTATACAAGGCATATGCACGTATAACGTTTAATTATATCTGCGCAAAAAGCTGATAAATAATGCTGCCACGTGAATGATTAATTATGCAGGTCGATTACAACGAATATTTATACACGGGCTATGAACCACACAATGGCCGTTGACTTCAACTACTGTGAACTTATTGTAGTACGATTTACTTACTTTGGAGCTTTATTAATTTTGTCGAAGCGAGTACGACGTTTCGGTCCGTCAGCTACGGACCTTGTTCACGTACTGGTGTCACGTGTGTTGCCTCAGATTTCGTCGGGATAATTTGGTTGTAGATGGCAGGCAGATGGTATCCCTGATCGCTGTTCATGGTAGGGGCTCTCAGTCTGATGTATATGGCCTCCTTCACTTTTCTCTTATGCCAGTTGGATTCACGGGTCAGTATTTTTGTGTTCTTCAATGACACTGAGTGTCCTGTGGTCCGGCAATGGTCTCTTACTACTGTTGGTTTATCCAGGTTTGTGTGTTCTTTGAATCTCTGGCTGAGTGTTCTCTTGGCTTCACCTATGTATGTGTGGCTGCTGTCGATGTCACACGTGATGTTTTGTCTTTGGGGTGTACTACAATCAAGCGGAGGGTGTTCGCCGGTTTGTTGTTCGTGTTAGGTGGTCTTTTTGCACTGCATGGTGGAGGTGCGAGCGCCCACTCTGGGTATCCGTTTGCTCTCAGGTCATTGTGGACGTGTGCCAGTTCTGATTTCCTGTCTTCAGCTGTAGTGACATACTGCTGTGCCCTGTTGATGAGGGTGCGTACAACTGAAAGTTTGCGGGTTAGAGGGTGATGTGACTTGAAGTTGAGGTACTGGTCCGTGTGCGTCGGCTTCCGGTAGATGGTTATCTTCGTGGATCCATCATCCAGAATATGGGTGCATAGATCCAAGAAGGGAAGCTTGCTATCCTTCTCAGGTTCGATGGTGAATTTGATGTGTGAATCAATGCTGTTTATGTGTTCAGTGAACTCTTCCACGTCGTATTCGTGAAGTACGGTGAATGTGTCGTCCACGTATCGTAGCCACAGTGATGGGGGGTGCGGTGCTGTAGAGATGGCTACTTTCTCAAATTGTTCCATGTAGCAATTAGCTACTAGGGGGGGGGGGGGGTATGGGTGATCCCATAGCTGCACCATGTGTTTGCTGGCAGTATGTCCCATCGTATATGAAGTAGGTCGTATTCAGGCAGAAGTCGAGAAGCTGAACTATCTGAGGGATTGTCATTTCCGTGCGGCTGGTTATGGTGTCATCTGCATGTAATCTCTCTGTGATGACTTCCAGTGCCTTATCCACCGTGACACTGGTGAAGAGTGCTATGACATCATATGACACCAGTTTCCGGGCAGGTGGTATTTCCAGGCCTCTTAACTTGTCGACTAGCTCCTTGGTGTTCTTGATGCTATGACAGTTCTTACCCACAAGGGGGGGGGGGTGAGTATACTAGCCAGGTATTCGGCTGCATTGTACGTAATGCTGCCACAACTGGGTACTTTAGGCCTAAGGGGTGTGTTGTTTTTATGTATCTTAGGCGTCCCATACAATTTTGGGGGTTCTTCCGACTCTGGGTATAGCTTCCAGTACAGCTTGTCTGAGATGGATCCATTTCTCTTCCACTTCTTTAGGATTAATTATCCCGCCGAAATCTGAGGCAACACACGTGACACCACTACGTGAACAA
>OZ024867.1:29736811-29744311 GCA_964017155.1 Oasisia sp. SBJ-2009 | reverse complement strand
CGTCTTTCCTTCGGAGATCCGGATTGAAGACCGCTACTTCCGGTCGGAGTTCGCTGATACCACGTCGAAATTATACTGGGAGCTGAAGGAAGAAATGGAAGCTAAGGTAGTATTTACTTGGCACGTTTGTGCTTTCAGGGCAGAAACTGTGCGGGAGAAATATGTTCTACCCGGGCGGCAGAAATACACGTCTCCCTGGTTTCTGTCGTAAGGACAGAAACTCCCAAAATGTAGACAATGTCGACATTCCTGTTTCGCTAGCATCTGTAATGCCGCCGAAACTATTTACCTTTAGTACGAATCATCTATCAGCATTTTGGTTGTTTTCAACCAACAAAATACCCATTAATCAATGTCTTAAATTTCATCCAACAATACTAATTATTGAAGATGACACTTGGCAGCGGGTGAACCCCAAGGCCCTGGCAGTGATCACAACATGGTCTTTACCTCTAAATGTGGATAGAAGGTTCTGACTGGGAAAGTATGCCCCTTGAGGGGAAGTTTTTGTGGGTGTAATGTCATCACTGTGCAAACATGTTAGAATAAAATGGTTATGTAGACAGGTACAGAAGGAGACTGACAACAGATTCTATAAAAAGAACAAACTGTGTAGTATATACTTTCTATTGTTATGTGTGTAGTATATACTTTCTATTGTTATGTGTGTAGCATATACCTTCTATTGTTGGCATTTTTGCCGGGCAGAAATACTTTGAACAGGGTAGAAATACCCTTTTGCATTGGAAGAAAACCGTCAGATTTGTGAAGAATCGTGCACGTTTTGATAAAAAGCACGAAACGTGGTGCATAGTTATACACTTACAAATATAAAACATTTAGACACCGTGACGTCACTGAATTTCCCCTGGGTCCACTTGGGAGACATTTTAAAATGCCCACCGGAACTGGATTTCCCCATGTCTCGGCAACTGATTCACATGGAGCAGTACTCTTGGGCTCAAAACAGTCGTTTCCCGGGGTAACGAATTTTAATATTTTGTCGTTGACGTTGTCCGATATTCACATCCGCCATTTTAAGAGATGGCGGTTGTCAAAAGTAATGATAAGACAACATGAGAATTGGATTACTTCTCCAGCTTGTACAAATACAAAATGATAATACATTCACTTATTTAAGTCTTAATTGGAATCTCCATCGTCCTTACTGTATGTTGCACCGATACAAAATGATAATACGTTTTATAAAGGTGCAACATACAGTAAGGATGATAGAGATTCCAATTAAAACTTACTGAAAGTAAAGTGAAAGATATTATCATTTTGCATTTGTACAGTTTGGAAAAATAAATCCACCTCTTATCGTGTCTAGTTTCCATTCTATTGAATGGACATTAAATACGATATGTGTTATTATGAATCTGAACAATGCAATGACAGTGTGGTGCGGTCCATCGTATGTGAGAAACGGGTTTGTTGTGCGGGAGTACGTTCATAGTGTGTGTTGAGGTTAATGGATGAATACATGCGTAAAATATAGTGTTTGTAATGTCTTCATACCTTATGAATATAACCGTAATTCTACAATGTAGGATTGGCGAGATCGATGCCAATTTAATCAACTATTTTGCAATCCGTCCACCATCTTATCTGCCATTTTACAAAGACTTGGATAATAATGTCATATGCTGGAAACTGTATTTACCCAGCATTCCGTTCGACCAGATATCCAGACTTTATGGACATGAACTAGGTGGCCAGCAAGTAAGACGGATTGACGATGTGACGTTCAGGTAATTGTCATCGAAGTGTCACCATCATTGATACTGTTTAAACAACTAAAACGGATTGGCGAAGTGACATTTAGGTAACTGTCATCAAAGAGTAATCATAATTGATATTGTTAAAATAACTAATACAGGTTGACGGTGTGGCGTGATCGAAGATTGATCATAATTGATATCGTTAAAACAATCAATACGGATTGATTGGGATACGGTCATGTAATTTATCGCTCAAGTACACGCATGCATATACGACTGCAGGCTGTTATTACAGGCACACACATACATACACACACACCACATTTTGAGTGGCCGCGCCCTTCCCGCTTAGAGGTGTGCCCCTAATAAACCCTAATTAAAGCAGCTGTGCCTGGCTCCGTTTACTTTATAAAGAAGACACAAACACCTAGTGAAGGTTACATGGCAATCCCAACAGTTTAATAATAAAGGATTGCCTGGCGCTCACCAGTTGCGAGCGCGCGGCTGATTGACGTATACTGTGTAATACAATATAACATAAAGCATGTAAACATAACTAAATTCTACCGTACAATCAGCTACTTGAATATAATATTGACTACAATAATAAGAACGTAAAGGGGGGGAACAAAAACCCCACCCTCCACTGGTACAGTGGAGCCAATCCCCCCCCCCCCCCCAGGCACAGCACTATAAACAGACAAATAGACGCTTCACTGAGTGACAGCCACCGAAGCCGGCAACGCGAGAGCCCGATGGCAAAGGGGACGTGGTCTGTACCGGTGATCATCGACCTAGCTGCCCATCGTGTAACGTGATGCGTCGCCCGCGGGCTGGCCCGGTAGGACGCCTCGAGAAGGCGTCACGCCGCCTGACGTGCTGGCCAACCTAGGCCGATCGCGGCGACCACTTCTAACGAGTGTGTGAAGCGTGGCGGCCAGTGAAACCGAGACGTTGTATCAGGTGACGCGTCTCAGCTGCAACAAACAAACAAAAATCAGCCGAGCAGGGACCAAGGAATGCGGATCACCGTGGAGTTTGCAATTAACCACCCGAATGTATGACATGTATGCGTTAGACCGCCAGCGTCCAAAAACTGTAATCTGTTCAGCGGTATACCCCTTAATTGCTGCACGCGTCGCCGCACCAATACGGAAGCTGTGCGGTGTAATACGCCCAGGGAGGTGAGCGTGTGTAACCGCTGATTTCAGGACTTTCGCGAAATACCCACGGGAAACAGGTTTCTCGTCGGCATAGTGAAACAACGGATCCGGAGCGGACCTGCGCAGCTGAAGATAACGAGTTAACAATTTGCGAGGACATGAGCGAGAGATCATGGCAGGCACTTCTAACCTATAAGGCTTAACATGACTATGCTTGTAAGAATGAAATGTAAGTTTAACACAAGCTGAAGTGACCGTGCATTGGTTATATTGGAGATTGTGACGATGCTTGGTAACTTCACTGATACGCAAGAAACCAAAGAACATTAGGACGAACATGGCGCGAAATAAAGACAAATTGTAGGACGAACAGCCCACATGACGAAGAGCGTGTAGGAGCGACGTCAGATCCTGCTCAGACAGCGGGTCCCGGTCATCAACGGAGCCGTGGGCTAAAACGAGGCCTTTGATGAGTCTTCGAGTCAAGTAATGAGCAGTGGGATCAGGAAAACCTGCCGCTTTATGGACGCCTGCAATGGAGGTCAGATAGCCAAGTATTGTACTGGGCGCCCTGCCCTGGGTACTCAACGCTTGACAGAAGCAACGTACCAGGTACGGAGACGCAGGTAGAAAGGTAGCTTTACCTTCAACCAGGTGAGCCGCAAACAAAACGAACTCATCCCAATAACGCTGATACATCTGCTGCCCTTTGTGGGAAATTGCTCCAACGATCGTATTCATTGCACGGGCTCCCAGGGTAGCCAGTGAGTAGGAAACGTGGTGGGTTCGGCATCTAGGCTGGGGCGAAGCCGACGGGCGCTGTCCATCTGCAAGCGAGAAATCATGTCCGCCAGTTGGTTATGTTTACCCGGAATATGTTTAGCACGGAAAGCAATGTTAAACTGCAGACAAGTCACTACCAACTGGCGAACCAGAAGCATGAGAGGGGGGTGTTTAGACGTCTGTTTGTTGATGACTTCGACCACGGCTGTGTTGTCGGTGAAGAAAAGGATACGCGAATCACGGAGAAGATGACTCCACACGCGTACCGCCAGTACAATGGGAAGCAGTTCCTTCACCGAAATATGATCATCGTGCTGAGTATCGGGGAAAATGCCCTGCAACCAGGCGTCCCGGAAGACTGCACTAAAAGCAAAGCCGCTGGCATCGGAAAACAAGTTGAGAACATCTGAGGATGTCCAGTCCACCGGAAGGAAGGACAACGTGCCATTGAAAACATGGAAGAATTCAAGCCATGCAGTTAAATCCTTGCGTGCTTCCCGAGTGAGGCGAACTTTGTGGTTAGGATTGGAAATACCACATGTGAGGTCGTGTAAACGACGTAAGAAGGCACGACCCGGGGCAATGGCACGACACGCAAACGTCAAGGAGCCGATAACCGATAAGAGATCACGCAAGCAAACTTTTTTCCGCCGAGACAAGACGTGTAAGCGTTGTACCAGGGGGGTCAGCTTGTCCGTAGACAGGGTTACTGTCTGTGCACAGGTATCTACTACAATGCCATGGAGTGTAGGAGCGGAAGTCGGCAGCACAGTCTTGGCGTGTTTCACCGGACGGTTGAGAGAACGACAGAGGGTAAAGAAAGCGTCGAGGTTAAACTGACACTGCCCAGAATGGGGAGGGCCGAAGAAAATGAAATCGTCAAGAATGGGACTCATGCTGGAAACTCGGAATTTGTTGATACAAATCCACTGAAGTGCACAAGACAGCGCTTCGAAGATTTGACAAGAGACGCTGCATCCCATAGGGAGACACATGTCAAAATAGAACTGATTTTGAAATGTGAAACCTAACAAATGGTAGTCAAGCGGACAGACCGGGATAATGCGAAACGCGTCCTTCAAATCTGCTTTAGCAACCTGACACCCCACCCCGATCTCCAGAATACGTTCAATGCATGTATCTAGCAGCTCAAATTGAACCGTAGTGAAATCCCGCGGTATATGCGAATTGACGGAGTTGTGTTTGGGGAAGCTGAGATCGTGAAGGAGGCGAAATTCTCCAGGATCCCGTTTAGGGACAATAGCTAATGGCGACAGAATAAGGTTATGGAAGGGGGGAGAGAGAAAAGGGCCAGCAATGCGGCCGAAACCCCTTTCAGCAACAAGCTTATCGCGGACGGCGGAGGGATTATCAGAGACCGATTTGTGATTCTGATAGCTTCCCTTGGCAGGGTCAGAAAGCAGGGAGGAGGGAATGCGAAAACCCCGTGTGAAGCCAACAAGTAGGAAATCATACAAGTGTGCATAGTAGCCAGCTAAATGACGACGGAGAGCAGACACATCCATTGGCGTGGGCAACACATGACGACGACGTGGCGAGAGTGGGACGTCATGTAAGGCAACGCCCGAGTTACTTGACGTGGGTACCGGGGATCGCTTTGTCGGTGGCGCGACATGTGGACGCACCGTGATTCGTCCGTCGACAAATGGAACAGCGGTGGCTGTAAGGACAGGAACGCTTAGTACACCCACCTCTCTTGTTAAAGCGGAAGCAGTGACGCGTGAAGGCACCTGAACCGGTGCCGCCGGCGCCGGAGGTGGTCTTCCACCTCGAATAGAATGTCGCCGCGGAAAATCTCCCAAGGCAGTGTACGTTCCGCCCACTGTATGCGGAATTGACCATCATATTCTGCAGCCGTAGGAAAACCTGCACGGTCGGCGATTCGGAGAATGTGTGACATGTAAGTGGTCATACCATAGCCCTCCTGCGGGAAAGCCTGTAGACGAATGGCTTGGTAGAGCAGGAACAGCTGAGTCAATTCCTGCAAAGTGGTGACAGGGACAACATCCTTGGAGCTGTCTTTAGGAGGAGTGCGGGGGTCAAAATTGATATCGATAGAGTGATTACGACGCAACCAACGAAGGGGAATATAATTTCCGGCAACAATTTTCTCCTTCAAAGAGTGACACACCCCCTGGCCCAACAAGCCGTATCCGGAGGAGAACGTCTCACCTGGAGAGCAGCCGGCCGATACCCGCGCGCGATCCTCAAAAGCACGCTCGTGGTGATCCCCGCCGACATCGTCGACCAACGCACGTGACGAGCAGGTGGAGCTGGCCGACAACGAGCGATGTCTCGCGACGGGCCTAGGCGCTGAGCGTTTGGTGGTCTTGCTGCTCGGGGACATCGACCTGCCCGGCGACGGCGATGGCGACCTCTTACGGGAAGGCCTGCTGCCCCGTTGACGTGGAGATGCCGACCTGGACGAGGGAGGCGCTAGAGAAGCGGCAGCCTGTACGGAAGCGGCGTTGGCAGCAACGGTATCGATGGCTTGACGTAACAGATGATCACGTGCGTCAAGGCGCTTGTCAACAGCAGTGGACACAGCCTCCACCAAGGTATGTAGGAGACCGGGGTCGATCGGCACAGCGTGATCAGGGACCCGCGTAGCAGCTCGGGTAGTTGTCGAACCGAGACGTGCCTTCGCCGATCTCGTGGTCGCACGGGTGGCGTAGAGCGAATTCATGCTGTAAAAAACGAAACAGGGTGTTTTACACTGACACCTGGCATATATAAAACGGCCAACTTAGTTGGCGCCAGGTGTGTAAATGCATACCCGCTGCATACAGCTGAAACACCGGCAATTAACCTCACCGATAAGAAATGCAACACCGCTTTCATGACTGGCATGTTACGGCCAGAGTTACGGATAACTCGGCACCAGAAAGTACAACGGTGTAATATGACGGCAAAACTGTATAGATGGCGTGTTACGGCCGATTTTCTCGGCGCCATGTGGAACAGCCGTAAAACAATGCCGGTAAAATCTGTACAGCTGAGAAAAAAAAACCACACGGGCATGGCGCCAGGAGAATCCTCAGTGAAGTGAACAATAACTGAAAACAAAAAGAGAGGGCCCAAAATTGGTGCCCACTAACCGCAGAGGGAACGCGCAAGGAAGAGATATAGCCCTGACAAGCCGCCGGCGTAACCTAAGCTGTGTAACTGGCCACCTCTTGGTGACGCACAAAATGGGATAAACCGAAAATACGTACAAAAGAATGGGTGCGTGTACACCGACATAACCAGGTAGTGACAAATGCTGACGGGCGTGTTCACACGTGTACACACATATATACGTATATGCATACATACACTCACACATGTATATATACGTAACACAGGCATATACACACATACAGACATACGCGTATACACACATATAAACAGAACCGCACATATACACACATGGAAACACATACGTACATACTTACAAATACACACAGTCAGAAATACAAACATTTATCAAAGGGATGCAAAACGGGAAACCTGCCAATTGCCGCTGTAATGAAAACAGAAGACCTGTAACACAGCATGGGACAGCCACACACCAAAACCAGGGTGCCCCGTGCGTCGCAGCCTGTGGCAGGTGACGTTACCACCCGCCAGGATTAATCCAACCAGAACTCTAAGGCAGCCACCCGCGGCCATCTTCCTGGTGGTAATTACCCATCGTAAAATAGGGGCGGAGACCCTCAGTCAATAAGCCGTACGACAGACAGCAGCGATCGCCGGCGGCCGTCTGACCAGCCGCCAGCTGACCGGGGCATACCGCACTTCAGCCTGGAAGCCACAGTGAGTGAACGCGC
>OZ024867.1:29721811-29729311 GCA_964017155.1 Oasisia sp. SBJ-2009 | reverse complement strand
ATAATGAACATTGTATTATATATATATATATATATATATATATATATATATATATATATATATATATATATATATATATATATATATATATATATATATATGTGTATGTATATATATATATACGTATATATACATATATATATATACACGCACACACACACACGCACACGCACGCGCACGCGCACGCGCACGCGCACGCGCACGCGCACACGCACACGCACACGCACACGCACACGCACACGCACACGCACACGCACACGCACACGCACACGCACACGCACACACACACACACACACACACAACACACACACACACACAGACAGCGCCAAGCCAGAGATGGAGAGAGAGATAGAGAGATATATAAATAGTAAACATTGACAAATTTAAGAGCGAGAGAGAGAGAGGGGAGAGCGATAGAGCGAGCGTGATAGCGAAAGAGAAAGACAGACGAGACAGATAGCAAACAGTGTGCAGTGTGATTCGTTGGCCAACACAATATGTGGGCTACAGCGGTTGTTGTCGGATTAAGTTTTCTGATGACTTCGTTGGACGTCACAGAGTCAACGTGGACTAAATCTTGCCAACAACATTGGTGTATTACAACGACACAACCAGTCGATGAACTTCATATATGATAGAACTGGTTATATCTACTTAAGGCTAACCATGCTCCGGACCAACGTGACTTGTGATTTACATATTGGCGGGCGTGGCAGACGTTATTAAGTCACATGAATTCCAGAAATGAATATAAATATAGATCATATATTCTTGTTCTTCTCTGTCTTTTCCCTTTTCTGTGGGCTCGCCGAAGTGGCTGTGGATTGTCTTTCCCTAGGTTGCCCTGTTTATCCGCTCGACTACTTCGAGACCCACAGTCTTCGTGTTTGTCTTACAGCCGTCTATACACCTGATCTTTGGTCATCCTTTTTCTGTTATCTTTTAGGACGATTATGTTACTCTGGTTGTTCCACTAATATATTCGTTTGTGATCATATCTTTCTTTGTTACTACACACATCCATATCAACAGCCTCATCGCATTCGTCATACTTCTTGTCGTTTTATTCTTGTCCAGGCTCTACTCCGTACAGCATTGCTGTGATCGATCCTTACACATAGTGTTCAGATTGAGTAGACATTCTCTCACCATATATTAAAAGTGTTCCAAACAATCGCTTGCACAAACATCGGAATTGTTCTGGAACGATATATGTATATAGGAAAATGACAATTACAGCTACATCTTATAAACGCAGATGACTTCGCCGACTCAGTATGAATCAGTCCAAGTAAACATAAATTTGTGCAACCATAACTACAAGTAAAAAGCGTATTAAGTCACACAGAACACGCTTCGAAACTTCATAAATATTTAATCCGTATTAATATTCACGTCCAATATCTTAGTAAAAACGCCAAATAGGAAATGTTCAAATCGAATCATAGCAACAAGCCTAACTATTATGTAAAGCATCGCAAATATAACAGTATCTCTCTAGATTAATTATCGGGTGATACTACTATATTAATATAACCACGCACAGAACTTGTTAACATGTCGTATTCATGCACATTTATTTCAAGATCAGTCAAATGAAGTGTTCTTTTGGATCATACTCCAACTACGTCATCATAATGTTGATAACATCTAAAAGGTGATGTACGAATCATGATCTTAAGGTGCGTTAATGAGCAGTTGCGCGTCTTCTTCCAGAAATAGCCTTCAGGTAGATTTTGAAGCGTTTATACTCGTTAAGTCCACACCTGCAAACAAGCATTCATGTTGCGTAGGATTGTAGGCGGGTAGCTAGCATTCGTTCTTGGGATGGAAGCGTAGTTGAGCCTTTATATATATATATATATATATATATATATATATATATATATATATATACACATACATATATATGCATAACTTTCATTGTGCCTAAATCCCAGGAAACCAAGCTCAGAGGCGGGTGTGTGTGAGTGGTGTCGAAAACAGTTTTAAAATATAAACAACGATACGTTACACAGATCCTGCCTGTGTACGTTAGTGCTGCTTTTTTGTATTCTCCATTTTTTTTATATGTCCCTATGAACTTCTCAGACATTTATATGTCCGCCATGTTTAAAAACGGCGCCCATCAAAAGCAGTAAGTATTGGTATGTATATCATAAGTAATTCCTCTAGGTACGAATATAACCGTATTGTCAATGTCATAATATTTAGGTATGATTATTTCAAAACCACTATTGCTACAGAAGTACGCCATGAAGTTCCGGGTCGCTGATTCCACAACGTAAGTTTTCCGGTGGTACGAATTCGAACATATTTCTTTTGATTATGTCAACACTTATATATTCACACGTCATAGATGACTATATTAGTGCAACATTAAATATCCACACGTCGTAGGTGACTACAATAACATGCGCATACAACAATTGTACAATTGTACGTGTACAGCAATCGCCTCCTTTTCATTGTGCTATGTGCTAAGCAATGTAACGTGAAAGATCTTTCCCGAGATACTGCTGAATTTAGTTTAAAAACAATCTATAGATGTGTTTAACACCCTATTTCATCCACCCCGTTAAACACCCCGTTTTCTTCGCAATCCACCACGAACGCTATTCAGGATGTGATGTCATTGAGCATGCGCGGTGAACATGTGCTTTCTTCTCCAGTCATGATGCCATGAGTTTCGTGTCCCCTTAATTACTGAGCTCGTCGTTTACTAAGCATTAAATGCCCACAAGTTTGGTAACTGCCGCTGACCATGAATACGGTAAATGAGGTGGAGTTTTACGTACCTCCAATCGATGCGTGTCCCGGGATTCTTTACGTGCGGTGTGTGTAAGATGAACAGGTCGGGTAGGACGAGAAAGCGGAATCTGATGCACAAGCATAACGACAACGTCATCAACACATTCGCTCATTGGCACGAACATACATTCCAGTGTCTGTATTGACATGTCCCGTATTGGCGACAGTGACAGAAAGACAGACAGAGACGGAGACGGAGACGGAGACGGAGACGGAGACGGAGACGGAGACGGAGACGGAGACGGAGACGGAGACGGAGACGGAGACGGAGACGGAGACGGAGACGGAGACGGAGACGGAGACGGAGACGGAGACGGAGACGGAGACGGAGACGGAGACGGAGACGGAGACGGAGACGGAGACGGAGACGGAGACGGAGACGGAGACGGAGACGGAGACGGAGACGGAGACGGAGACGGAGACGGAGACGGAGACGGAGACGGAGACGGAGACGGAGACGGAGACGGAGACGGAGACGGAGACGGAGACGGAGACGGAGACGGAGACGGAGACGGAGACGGAGACGGAGACGGAGACGGAGACGGAGACGGAGACGGAGACGGAGACGGAGACGGAGACGGAGACGGAGACGGAGACGGAGACGGAGACGGAGACGGAGACGGAGACGGAGACGGAGACGGAGACGGAGACGGAGACGGAGACGGAGACGGAGACGGAGACGGAGACGGAGACGGAGACGGAGACGGAGACGGAGACGGAGACGGAGACGGAGACGGAGACGGAGACGGAGACGGAGACGGAGACGGAGACGGAGACGGAGACGGAGACGGAGACGGAGACGGAGACGGAGACGGAGACGGAGACGGAGACGGAGACGGAGACGGAGACGGAGACGGAGACGGAGACGGAGACGCACACGGAGACGCACACGGAGACGGAGACGGAGACAGCGACAGCGACAGCGACAGCGACAGCGACAGCGACAGCGACAGCGACAGCGACAGCGACAGCGACAGCGACAGCGACAGCGACAGCGACAGCGACAGCGACAGCGACAGCGACAGCGACAGCGACAGCGACAGCGACAGCGACAGCGACAGCGACAGATTTAAACATAACCTTCCATTATTATATATAAGGCAGTACAAGGGGGAATTACCCTTGCGCTACTCTACATATCCGTGGCCAGGGGTGACTGTCTTGTTTAAATGCAGTTATTTGATATCACTGGGCAGCTGCGCGCTATATTATTGGCGGCACAGGAAGAAGTACTCACTGTCTGGCCGATAATTCTTCCAAATGTGACTCTTTATCGTAGAAGCGATCAACCAAATATGGCCAGTATTTGGGTGTCAATTTCCTCTCCACGACAACGTACGGTTCATAATGTAGGTTATAGGTGATCTGCACAAATTAACAGCACAGTAGCTTTATGTTAGTGAAGTGTGTGTGTGTGTGTGTGTGTGTGTGTGTGTGTGTGTGTGTGTGAGTGTGTGTGTGTGTGTGTGTGTGTGTGTGTGTGTGTGTGTGTGTGTGAGTGTGTGTGTGTGTGTGTGTGTGAGTGTGTGTGTGAGTGAGTGTGAGTGAGTGAGTGTGTGTGTGCGTGCGTGCGTGCGTGTGCGTGCGTGTGTGTATGCGTGCGTGCGTGTGTGCGTGCGTTCGTGCGCGTGCACATGTGTAGATGCGACAATCTAGGTTCTTTAGCGACGGGGTCCCGACTGTGCCTTCTGTAGCAATGGTACATGTCAGTGAGTGGTCACAATGGTAGTTGCTTGTGTTGGCTGAACGTAGGCATATTGGTCGTTATACATTCAGACAATCTCTATTTATTGACATTATTCAATCGTCCGTGGACAATTCGTGATTAGACGCAGCAGAAGACGAAACTGCAATTGTTGTGCAGCTACAAGACGCTCATAAAGCCGAATGCATTAATAGTGTTTTCTAGACACGCCACAAAGATATAATTATGTTCCAAAAGAACAGACCGATTAATGTGCTTTCACACTTTACTTACACTTTACAGATGACAAAGCCATTGACAACATTTAGCATTTAAAGTTATCTACCACCCCTAGTGACACGTGACTGGTTGTATGGTACAATGTCATATACATTTTGCTCCCGTAATATACTCCTACCAGAATGTTTTTGGGTCATGCGCATAGAAACAGGAAGTTGCTACTCACATTATATGGTTTTGTCGCCTTCAGCCATACCGGATATAGCGTCGGCGCATGTCCAGCGGTGGCCACTTCTTCTCCGTTTTCTACTTTGAAGCTGGAACAGTATATCAGTAAGTGGCTTTGGGATTTGCATCCTTGTCATTTATTATTCTACGCATCCCACTACGATATGGCATATTATCACAGAGTATTTACTGAGTATGTTTAAGAAACTGACTGACTTACTGACTCACTGACTGGCGGGCGGGCGGGCGGGCGGGCGGGCGGGCGGGCGGGCGGGCGGGCGGGCGGGCGGGCGGGCGGGCGGGCGATCGGGCGGGCGGACGGACGGGCGGGCGGGCGGGCGGGCGGGCGGGCGGGCGGGCGGGCGGACGGGCAGACGGACGGACGGTCGGACGGGCGGGCGGGCGGACGGACGGACGGACGGACGGTCGGACGGACGGACGGACGGGCGGACGGACGGACGGACGGGCGGGCGGACGGACGGACGGGCGGGCGGGCGGGCGGGCGGGCGGACGGACGGACGGACGGACGGACGGACGGACGGGCGGGCGGGCGGGCGGGCGGGCGGACGGACGGACGGACGGACGGACGGACGGACGGACGGACGGGCGGGCGGGCGGGCGGACGGACGGACGGACGGACGGACGGACGGACGGACGGACGGGCGGACGGACGGACGGACGGACGGACGGACGGACGGACGGACGGACGGACGGACGGACGGACGGACGGACGGACGGACGGACGGACGGACGGACGGACGGACGGACGGACGGACGGACGGACGGACGGACGGACGGACGGACGGACGGACGGACGGACGGACGGACGGACGGACGGACGGACGGACGGACGGACGGACGGACGGACGGACGGACGGACGGACGGACGGACGGACGGACGGACGGACGGACGGACGGACGGACGGACGGACGGACGGACGGACGGACGGACGGACGGACGGACGGACGGACGGACGGACGGACGGACGGACGGACGGACGGACGGACGGACGGACGGACGGACGGACGGACGGACGGACGGACGGACGGACGGACGGACGGACGGACGGACGGACGGACGGACGGACGGACGGACGGACGGACGGACGGACGGACGGACGGACGGACGGACGGACGGACGGACGGACGGACGGACGGACGGACGGACGGACGGACGGACGGACGGACGGACGGACGGACGGACGGACGGACGGACGGACGGACGGACGGACGGACGGAAGGACTGACGGCCTGACGGACTGACGGACTGACGGACGGAAAGACTGACGGACTGACGGACGGAAGGACTGACGGACGGAAGGACTGACGGAAGGACTGACGGAAGGACGGACGGAAGGACTGACGGAAGGACTGACGGAAGGACTGACGGAAGGACTGACGGAAGGACTGACGGAAGGACTGACGGAAGGACTGACGGAAGGACTGACGGAAGGACTGACGGAAGGACTGACGGAAGGACTGACGGAAGGACTGACGGAAGGACTGACGGAAGGACTGGCTGAGGGCAGTGTAACGTACTGGAACGATTAATTGTCTTGTCTGTCTTGTAACTTACTGGAATGGTATAATTGTCTTGTCTGTCTTGTAACTTACTGGAATGGTATAATTGTCTTGTCTGTCTTGTAACTTACTGGAATGGCATAATTGTCTTGTCTGTCTTCCACAGCGTCAATACATCAGCTTTGTTTTTCGGAAACGTGATATTGGCGTAGAGAGCCTCAAAAGCTGGTACAACCAGAGCCTGTAAGCATAAGACATTGCGGGACGGGCGAGTGGTGTAATGTAGTATGTAGCTTCATGATGTCCCTTGCAGCTACTGGCGCCATAGAGCGCCACTGAGTGAAAAGGGAGTAGACTGCGCAAGTCTCCTCTGTTGGTATGTGTGAAGGCAATAGTAAGAACATAACCTCTTTGTGATCAATGGCGTATCCAGGCGAATGTGCTACAGATTATAGGAACACACGATACGTAAACGTGCAACTCTGCGTGCGTGCGTGCTTGCGTGTGTGCTTTGAACCATACCTAGCACACAACGGTAAACGACGGTACGGTGTGGTCGTTAATCTAAGGATACACTCGTAATAAAAACAGAAATATGCTCTAACAACAGTAGAGCAGGGAGACATTTCTCAACGTCCGCCCCTATATCCGTTTATCCCTATGTCTGTCCCAACGTAGTTGCGTCCATCCTTGTCTCTCTCTCTCTCTCTCTCTCTCTCTCTCTCTCTCTCTCTCTCTCTCTCTCTCTGTCCGTGTCCGTGTCCGTGTCCGTGTCCGTGTCCGTGTCCGTGTCCGTGTCCGTGTCCGTGTCCGTGTCCGTGTCCGTGTCCGTGTCCGTGTCCGTGTCCGTGTCCGTGTCCGTGTCCGTGTCCGTGTCCGTGTCCGTGTCCGTGTCCGTGTCCGTGTCCGTGTCCGTGTCCGTGTCCGTGTCCGTGTCCGTGTCCGTGTCCGTGTCCGTGTCCGTGTCCGTGTCCGTGTCCGTGTCCGTGTCCGTGTCCGTGTCCGTGTCCGTGTC
>OZ024867.1:29706811-29719311 GCA_964017155.1 Oasisia sp. SBJ-2009 | reverse complement strand
TATCGGATACGGGTAATCCGTATCATGTGACATGTCTGCAGAGAATGTAGAACATCAGTCTGCCAAGGAGACCAACACAACATCAGAGGCAAACACAAAAGCAAACGAGAACCACTGCTGCTGCATTATGCTGTAAAGGTAAGTACGTTTAGGTAAGTTTTTTTTATATAGCGCAGTATCCAGTCCATAGGACTGCTCAAAGCGCTTTTACATTACTTCCCCGGCAGACCTGTTCAATCAAATACCATCTCAACTTCTCTGGGAAGCATTCAGCCACATGCTACAATTAATGTGCGAAAGGCTGCGCGTACACATATCCACCACTGTCTATTTCCAGGTACTCATTTATACAGCTGAGTGAACTGGAGCAATGTAGAGTGAAAAAACTTGCCCAAGGTTTTAGCACCGCAGCACAGGATTCGAACCCGGTTTCTCTTAGTGGAGAGTCCGGAGGTCTACGCCTGAGCCACTGCGCTCTACGTAAACATTACATATCGAGATAGAAAAACAAATACCTGGGTAAGAGAGAAGAAAAATGTCACAGAGTAAGTCATAAGACGAAAATGGACATGGGCAGGGCACACCAACCATCCAATGGTAATCGCGTAGCGTACTTAGGGACTCTTAGCAAAGACAATTAAAGGAAGACCAATCACATGCGCTGTTTCCCATTGGGCGCCATTTTTAAAACATAGACGGCAGCGAACCAAGCGGCTGGGTTTCAAAAGACAGATCAACATGGCGTACGCCAGGCACGGCGGTTCGTTTTGCTCAGCCTTTAGCTATCAATGACAATAAATTAACAGTATGTCCCAGTGGATCTTGTGGTGGGCTGAACTAAGAGTAAATATCACTGACACTGTATCATGTGTCCAGACTGGCCTACTTGTCCTTGTACATGTACATGGTGTATCTAAATTGTAGATAATAGAATAGGTGCCTTGGCAAAATATTAGCAATAAAATGTGTAATACTGGCTGTAATTCAATGTTTTTGCACTTCTTATTTCAGGAGTAAGCGATGGGTTATAAACTCTAGAAGGGAAGATCTGTTGAAAAGAGACTGCGGGTATCTCTATAACAACTGCCGGATGTGCGCTAAACACTTCACCGAGTCACAGTTTATGAATGCCAACAGCCGTGACAAGCTGGTATGGGATGCAGTTCCCACGTTATTCAGCTGCAATCAATCAGATCGCCAGAAAGAACGCAAGCCCCCCAAGGACAGAACTTCATCTTCTGAGCATGTAGTTGAGCAAGATACTTCAGTCCTGGTAAAATCAATGTTCTTGATTATATTCATGTCAGACCAGATGATTGTATTGTTGTAAATTGCTTGAGACAGTTGACTAGATATATAGTACATCACCATACAGTAAACATATAGCCCTGGCTGGACTAAGGTATAAGAGGGGTGGCGCCGGTAGGCCTATTGATGGCACCCTCCCCCCCCCCTTATACCTTAGTCCAGCAAGGGCTATACATGTGAGTAGTAAAGGAAGAGTATATGACCCTCATTACGTGATCAAAGGTCACACTGCTGTCTCGAAGGCTGTCATTGGTCCACGTGACCAATTGCGCATGCTCAGAGGTATACTTCCGGAGCTATTTATGACGTAGCGTTGTAAGGAAGTCGCTGATTGGCTGTAGGAGGATCTTTATGAGCTCAGATAAATGGTCAAGGTCACACAGCTGTCTCGAAGGCTCTCATTGGTCAACGTGACCTGATCATAGGATCCGGAAGCCGCCATTTTGGTCATTACGTTAAGGTCAGAACGATTTCGACGTTTCTGATTCGTCCTTCTATGATCGATGTGTCTTGCGATTGGTTCGTGCGTTTTACACACAATTCCTGACGACATCCGGTTACGCGATGGACATTTTGATCCCATACGACTATCAAGGTCAAGATCCTTCCGACTGTTGACATTGGTCTATCTATGATCCGTCCACATCCGGTGATGTGAGCGACAAAAGGAAATGCTGAAATTAATGGTTATCGATACCTCTTTGTGTAAATGTTATGCGTCGAGTCGTTTCATTGGTCGACTTCGATGATCCGGAAGTCGTCATTACCTTCCGGCGACGTCAATCACTCTTGCGGTTAACAGCGACACAACATAATTCTATTATTTACTGTTGCTATGTTTCACTGCAGCCAAGGAACATGTTTACGCCACATTCTTGTAACGCATGTTGTATTGCTTACTCCTTTTTGCGTAGTAAAAAGAAGTAATTACATATAGAATGTGTTTACACCACGCTCTAGAGTAACTGCGCAAAATGACTAACTGCGCAAAAAGATCATGAGTCATATGGAATGTGTTTACGGTCTTGACTAACTGCGCAAAAAGATCATGAGTCATATTGAATATGTTTACGCCACGTTCTCTAGTAACAGCGCAAAAAGATCACGAGTCATTTTACTTAACTATTCACTTAAACGTGGTGGAAACAACACTTACTAATGAGTTTCCAGACGTAACTAGCGAGACAGTGGTGTCCGACGCATTCGGTCGGGTTTTTAGCACGCACACTAGTACAGGAAGGCCATAGACGTCGACAGTGGGTTATGCGATCGACAATAGGACATTCTCTGGCTACAGAGGTCTAGATCCTTCCAGTTATTTTTTCATAGGTTCACGTTACCCGTCCACACCCAATAATGTGAGCGTCAAAAGAGAGTGGTAAAAGTAATACGTTCTGTTTTGTATAAATGTTATGCGTCGTGTAGTTTCATTGGTCGACCTGGATGATCCGGAAGATGTCACAATGACATACTTATTTTGTAATGACAATTCCTCTAGCCATTACGAGCGACATAAAGGAGTGAATTCTGCATTGATAAAAATCCGTGTTTTGTGTTGTGACATTCTACAATCGTTTAATTTCAAGACATACGTAATCGAATGATGAACGCAACCAATAACGCGCACACACTAAACAATTTTACATAAAACAAATGGCGTGCCCGCGTATGCGCGCGACAAAACATAAACACTCACACACACACACACACACACACACACACACACACACACACACACACACACACACACACACACACACACACACACACACACACACACACACACACACACACACACACACACACATTCTAAACTATTGTACAGGTAAAATTGTCCCAAGTAGTTTTTTTTGTCAGCCCAAGCAGTGTATATTACTAATAGACCGACCAGATATCAAATCAAATTTATCTTACCAACAATGACAATGTAACAGGATACATGTATATAAATCAGAAACATTGCAACGCGTTTCAAGTTTGTTTGGGGATACATACTATTACAAGTTTCTAACTTCTTGTGTATTCCCTTCAAACAACATTAAGTGTACAGCATGTTCACATAGTCTTAAATTGTAATGTATGTTGAATGCTGTTTGAATAAATCATATTGAATTGAATTGAATTGAAGTGAAGTTAATTTAAAGTGAACATAAACAAAACGTCATCATAAGTAATTTAAAACAGAACTGTGAAATGGGGGTCAGTGGTTCCTGTTAAGACTGAAAAGTCGCTATCACAGGAGCCACTCGTAGTAATTATACATTTAGTTAACTTCTGATGAAGTTAACGTTTCAGCGAAGGATTATAAGATGCATTTCTAATATGCAAAAATGATAGTTTATGATCGACAAATAAGTTAATATGATAGCGTCGAAGTGCCTGGAGAGGTTAAACAATATTGAATTCGTTCTGCACGCGACGTATATATTCTTCCTAGATGTAGAAAATAGAACAACGTATTCTTAATGTAAATTATTCTGCATCATGTTGAATTTCCGGCGTGGCATGTATTTACTTCAATTACAAAACGCACAATACACATGTAAGATGAATAGGCTAAATTGCAAAAACTTTGAATAAAGGCTATTTCGGTCGCGTCTCTTCCTACGCGCAGGTATCAAGTGGCATTAGGGTCGACGCACCTGGCGTCGACCCTAATGCCACTTGATACCTGCGCGTAGGAAGAGATGCGACCGAAATAGCCTTTATTCAAAGTTTTTGCAATTTAGCCTATTCATCTTACATGTGTATTGTGCGTTTTGTAATTGAAGTAAATACATGCCACGCCGGAAATTCAACATGATGCAGAATAATTTACATTAAGAATACGTTGTTCTATTTTCTACATCTAGGAAGAATATATACGTCGCGTGCAGAACGAATTCAATATTGTTTAACCTCTCCAGGCACTTCAACGCTTTCATATTAACTTATTTGTCGATCATAAACTATCATTTTTGCATATTAGAAATGCATCTTATAATCCTTCGCTGAAACGTTAACTTCATCAGAAGTTAATTAAATGTATAATTACTACGAGTGGCTCCTGTGATAGCGACTTTTCAGTCTTAACAGGAACCACTGACCCCCATTTCACAGTTCTGTTTTAAATTACTTATGATGACGTTTTGTTTATGTTCACCTTAAGATTATTAATTCATGTACTTATTGTACACAATCTTGTTCTTGTTCTAGTTCTGCGCCTGTGCTGTATGACGCCATCGTATGCGTCAAGCTTATGGTTAAATATTATTTTATACAACACAGTATTTATCGCGTCACTTTCGTTTCCGGGTCTTTGAATGGCTCCCACGCCATGATGACTTGGGTCAGTGCTCTCTGACATACCGCGTCATTCTCCGCCAGCGCAGAAACTGAAGAAAATCACAGGAAATACGAGTAATCATAAAGATAAAGATTTATTTTATTACGTGGCAACTTTATAGTTGGATTGTACATGTACATTCATACTAAAATCAACAATTCCATACAATATCATATTAATGTACAATGTTAGCATATCTTGTTAACAATTAAAATCATCATTGGAAACCTACGTAATAAATTTAAAACATAGACATTAAAATATACTTTAAATAAACATTGTTATAAAATTAAAATTAAAAGTTTAAATCAAATTAAAATGTCTGTTAAAATACATATGCATTACTAGCCAATCTGAAAATGTTAAACACCACGGAATTAAGGAATTTTTGTAACGATTAGTTTTTGCCCTTGGGATAGGTAACTTGTTACATAATTGTATGTAAACAAAAGGGCAGTATTTAATTACCAATACATATAATCGTCAAATCATGACGCGGTATGATGAATTTTGTGTATGTGTCTGTCATAGTTACACATGCAGCTTTTGTTAAATCGACGGTGCCAGCGCCTTTATTTTTCGCTTAATATTACATTCTTATGACAACAATATGCATATTGAAGGTTTACTGTTTTCCAAATTTATCTTTATTTACTTTATAAAGCTCGGAACAATGTTCGCAATTTGAGAAATTCCGCCTGTAACACGTTCAAATAATAAACAAAACATCCAGTTTCAAAACGAAATTGATTGGCAATAATACTGAAGCGAGCAGAGTTATCCGCAGTACCCTTTGATGTTTAACGTTCCCACGTTCTAGACAGCAAAGATCCGTTACAAATAACTGCTAACCAATTCTAGGCAGAGAAGCCGGCACTCTCCTTTTAAAGGGAATCAACAAGAGAGTATTGAGGGCGTTTTGTAAGACATCCTTTTGCTCGATAGATTTCAAAATATCCTCGTAGTCTTGAACGTTTGTAATCAAATGTGGTTCTTCCAAATATCGTCCACTGAGATTGTTGGATGAGTGAAAGTATCTCAGTTGTCCCGTTCTCGTGTTCTTCAAGATAAAAGCGTAGCTTAGATTGATTTTAAATCGGGATGTCTGGTCCCAGAATATTCGTCGTAGTTGACTATGCATGGTTCTCGTATCCAGGGTTTCCAGACGAAAGTTGTATCTTGATTGGAGATTTCCATTTGTTCTCTTTGTACGAATACTGCTCCAATGTTTTCGGACCATGTCTTGCAACTCCGAAGACACGTCGTCGGATAAGGGTAATGCGGGAGGGGCATCGATGGGGTCGTCTTGGATAGAGTCCACCACTTCCAATGTCGGATAGACCTGAGAAACAGGCACCACACATATCAGCGATGAGAGTTGGTTAATTTTGATGAACTCGTCCGTACTTAAAATGTCACATACGAATACCTACCTGTTTGCGTCGTTTCGACAATAACTATTCCACTTCCAGCGCTCGAGCGTCACGTTTCCTTTTCTTCCTGTCACACCGATTGCGTTTCAGATGGCGTTTTGAGTTGCTTTTGTAGAGATACGTGCGTCCACACAAGGGGCATTGGAATATTGCTTTCGTGTAGTCGGGTTCGGTGACTTCGGATGTAGGCAGAGTGTCACCCGGTCCATCATCCACATTTGCATAACTGTGATTCGATGTCCGTATGTTGTCCGGTATAGGAAGAGTATACGCGTTGTCTGCTGATGTAGCTGGAGGATTCACGGTTCGATGAGAGTTTACATCTGCATAACTGTGATCTGATACACGCATGTTGTCCCGTACGGGTGGCGCGTAGTCATAATCTTGGGATGTAGACGGATGAATCAGTAACGCGTCTCGATAGGATGGAAAATTATTCCTAAATACGAAAGAATGTTATGTAACATATTTGTGGGGTTACTAAGTCCAGGGAATATTTTTTTAATGAATAGTTATTACATTAACATATATTCTTAATAAATTTATAATTATAAATGGTGTGTGTGTACATATCCTCCTATCAACCATGAAGCCCTATATATGCTACTGGCATTAGGACACCGAAGTGTTATTACGTATTATATGTTCAAATAAGATGTGCTATTAATAGTTTATTTATATAAGTAATAAAACATACGTGAACATTGTAATTCTTACTATTATTAATAGCACAATATATATATAATATTTTAAATAAATTTATAATTAATATGCAGAAATTATATTTTTAATATATACATATATATATAATATTCTTAATAAATTTATAATTAATATGCAGAAATTATATTTTTTTTGTATAATAAATAAATATATATATATATATATATATATATATATATATATATATATATATATTACATTAATATTTATTCTTAATAAAGTCATCATTAATAATATATACATAATAATCTTAATAAATTTATAATTAATATGCATAAATTATATTTTTATTTTTATAATAAATAAATAAATATATATATTACATTAATATTTGTTCTTAATAAAGTCATCATTAATAATTATAAATGGTGTAAGTCTTGTGTGACAAATGAAAATAAAAAACAAAAATGTCTACCCAACCGGTTTCGAACTCGGCTGGATCGCTTCAGGGGCTACAGCGTTACCAATATACCACACTCGCCAGCTGGCATACGCGTGGCAGAAAATGCAGTATATTACCCTGGTTTGTCCGCGGTGTCAATACGAGAAAGGTATTATTAATATTAACTGGATATTCTAGTAGTTATGACAGATATGTAGCATTCGATACCAAAAGACGGATTTTAAACTTCCAGCCTTTCTGTATTAAAGGGGTACTGTATGGGATTGAACCTTTCACGCGAAACGGCACAACTTGGCCGACCCGCGAGGAGGCAGCACCTAGAACATCTGTAATAGATTGGAAAAGAGAGGCGCGTGTAAACATCCTGGATTTTGATAATCTGATGACTAAAAATAGTTTGGACGTTACGTAGAATCCTGTTTTAACCGCCTGAAGATTATCAACAGAACTATACATTTCTGTCAATATGTTGATTTATACAATTAACTTTCAATCGCTTGATGCTGTTATTAGAAGCTATGTTATTGTCGGTTCCAAATATAGATAATTTACGAACTGTTTTCTCGTGACAGTCTGGCACAGTTCCTGGAGTAAACAAGTGTGACCTCGTAAACATCCTGGATTTTGATAATCTGAGGACTAAAAATAGTTTGCACGTTACGTAGACTCCTGTTTTAACCGCCTGAAAATTATCAACAGAACTATACGTTTCTGTCAATATATTGTGCGTAGTTGATTTCAACACAGTATATAGGGCCTATAGACCCCGATAGACACAACTTCAAAGACGGAAGAAATTGATTAACAAAAACATGTTAGAAATATATCTCCATATAACGATCGACTACGCACGGGGAAATGGAGTGAGTAAATGTTGATTTATACAATTAACTTTCAATCGCTTGATGCTGTTATTAGAAGCTACGTTATAGTTACGATGTTTTTAAACGTCTTCGTTGATAAACATTGTACGTCTTATGTAAACTATTGAAAACACACCAGGCATGACTAGTTAAATTTAGAACATATCGTTCAAGAAACACGTTACAAACGCCCCCCCCCCCGGTTGGTTTAATTTTATTATTATTACATATTACTCGATTCTACATGAGTATTGACGAATTAAATAGGCTTTCTGAACTGCTTTTGCATACAAATGTCATATTTGACCACGCGTTTTTTTATTATTACAGGAAAGAATATCCCCATTTAGACGTTTCGGATGGGGAAGGCGTCGACGACACAGGCGCCGGCGTGAACAGGTAATTAAGCAGATTTGTTATACATATAAAATTAACTTACACTGCTCTTGAATATTGCACATACAGGCGGGGCAAGTATAGTGGCGCAGTCACATGGAATCCAGTTTGGTATTTCGTCAGGGCGGACAGCGTTGTCTACTTTAATCCACGATAGAAAATTGACCACTTTTATGACACAGCTAATGTGAGAGAAACTGCGGTAGGTGGCTGAAAAAAGCTGATCCCACATCCACCATGCAACAATTCGGGGTTGCGTTTTGACGTCACGAATAAATTAAACGCACATGGCAGTTTGTTTATAGGGCAGAAAGCGGCTGCTGCAGCAGGCGCTCGCTCACATACTATATGCACCCTGTCAACACGTTGCAATGTATTCGCTTATAAGACCATGACGTATTAAATATATCCATTACAATTTTAAGTGTAGAATAGTTTAGTGTGCGCGCATACAATTAATTTGCAATGTATTCGCTTATATTACTATTACGTATTAAATATAAACATTACAAGTTTAAGTGTATACTAGTTTAGTGTGCGCGCATACAGTTATTTTGCAATGTATTCGCTTATATTACTATGACATATTAAATATAAACATTACAATTTTAAGTGTAGAATAGGTTAGTGTGCGCGCATACAATTATTTTGGAATATATTTGCTTATATCACTATCACATATTGAATATATACATTACAATTTTAACATATTAAATATACGTGTTACAATTTTAACATATTAAATATACGTGTTACAATTTTAAGTGTAGAATAGTTAGTGTGCGGGCGCATACAATTATTTTATGTTAGATATATACTAGTAGTTTTCTCTTTAGTGGTGCAAAGTGTTATTAGTATGCTTCACCTATATTTCGTGTATTCATTTTGTTCGTATCAAAAGTATAATTTTCATCGATGTTTCGTTATTGATGGGAAGGAGAATAACATCCTATCGTCGGTAACATAGCTCACACGTCGAAGTCGCGTGGTGGTTTACACAACGTCTTCCAGTTACGCGTGCTCGATCGAACTAAAACCGATCGAATACGTTGTGCGTGTGTATGTATATTACTGTGTTTAATATGTGTACATATGCCATAGGGCGTTCCAGTCGTGCGTGCGTGCGTGCGTGCGTGCGTGTGTGCGTGCGTGCGTGCATGGGTGTGTTTGTGTGCGGGTGTGTGTATGTGTGCGTGTGTATGTATATTACTGTGTATACTGTGTGCATAGGTCGGCTCTCGTGTACAGAGACCACAGGGTGTTCCATGAACCACTGACTGGTGTCGCGCACAGATGCCACGGAGCGTTCCCGTTCCGCCCACAAGTAACTTCCCCACAACTAACGCGTCGCCACCTCGTTGGGTGGAGATCATAAATCGTCCGAGACCGAGCGGTGGTGACGTGGTATCAACAAACGCCCCCCGCGCTGATTTTATGGGTGGAGGAATGTGTAAATCTACCGCCAGCCCTCAAGGTGAAGGTAGAAGACGACGCAGGTTATTCGTATTCGTTTGCTAGCCCAACTGAGCTCAGTTTTAAATTAACTTCACTTCAATTCAATTCAATATGATTTATTCAAACAGCATTCAACATACATTACAATTTAAGACTATGTGAACATGCTGTACACTTAATGTTGTTTGAAGGGAATACACAAGAAGTTAGAAACTTGTAATAGTATGAATCCCCAAACAAACTTGAAACGCGTTGCAATGTTTCTGATTTATATACATGTATCCTGTTACATTGTCATTGTTGGTAAGATAAATTTGATTTGATATCTGGTCGATCTATTAGTAATATACACTGCTTGGGCTGACAAAAAAAAAACTACTTGGGACAATTTTACCTGTACAATAGTTTAGAATGTGTGTGTGTGTGAGTGTTTTTTTTTTTGTCGCGCGCATACGCGGGCACGCCATTTGTTTTATGTAAAATTGTTTAGTGTGTGCGCGTTATTGGTTGCGTTCATCATTCGATTACGTATGTCTTGAAATTAAACGATTGTAGAATGTCACAACACAAAACACGGATTTTTATCAACGCAGAATTCACTCCTTTATGTCGCTCGTAATGGCTAGAGGAATTGTCATTACAAAATAAGTATGTCATTGTGACATCTTCCGGATCATCCAGGTCGACCAATGAAACTACACGACGCATAACATTTATACAAAACAGAACGTATTACTTTTAACACTCTCTTTTGACGCTCACATTATTGGGTGTGGACGGATAACGTGAACCTATGAAAAAATAACTGGAAGGATCTAGACCTCTGTAGCCAGAGAATGTCCTATTGTCGATCGCATAACCCACTGTCGACGTCTATGGCCTTCCTGTACTAGTGTGCGTGCTAAAAACCCGACCGAATGCGTCGGACACCACTGTCTCGCTAGTTACGTCTAGAAACTCATTAGTAAGTGTTGTTTCCACCACGTTTAAGTGAATAGTTAAGTAAAATGACTCGTGATCTTTTTGCGCTGTTACTAGAGAACGTGGCGTAAACATATTCAATATGACTCATGATCTTTTTGCGCAGTTAGTCAAGACCGTAAACACATTCCATATGACTCATAATCTTTTTGCGCAGTTAGTCATTTTGCGCAGTTACTCTAGAGCGTGGTGTAAACACATTCTATATGTAATGACTTCTTTTTACTACGCAAAAAGGAGTAAGCAATACAACATGAGTTACAAGAATGTGGCGTAAACATGTTCCTTGGCTGCAGTGAAACATAGCAACAGTAAATAATATAATTATGTTGTGTCGCTGTTAACCGCTAGAGTGACTGACGTCGCCGGAAGGTAATGACGACTTCCGGATCATCGAAGTCGACCAATGAAACGACTCGACGCATAACATTTACACAAAGAGGTATCGATAACCATTAATTTCAGCATTCCCTTTTGTCGCTCACATCACAGGATGTGGACGGATCATAGATAGACCAATGACAACAGTCGGAAGGATCTTGACCTTGATAGTCGTATGGGATCAAAATGTCCGTCGCGTAACCGGATGTCGTCAGGAATTGTGTGTAAAACACACGAACCAATCGCAAGACACATCGATCATAGAAGGACGAATCAGAAACGTCGAAATCGTTCTGACCTTAACGTAATGACCAAAATGGCGGCTTCCGGATCCTATGATCAGGTCACGTTGACCAATGAGAGCCTTCGAGACAGCTGTGTGACCTTGACCATTTATCTGAGCTCATAAAGATCCTCCTACAGCCAATCAGCGACTTCCTTACAACGCTACGTCATAAATAGCTCCGGAAGTATACCTCTGAGCATGCGCAATTGGTCACGTGGACCAATGAGAGCCTTCGAGACAGCAGTGTGACCTTTGATCACGCAATGAGGGTCATATACTCTTCCTTTACTACTCATGTGTTTTACATAATCAACTGATAACATTAGTATGTTTCAATAATTGTAACGTTTTTGTGAGAACACCGAAATAATTCTGTATGTCATTTGGACACTAAATATTGTAAATGGTAACCAACATTTTGGCTATATTTTGCAGTCACACGATATGAATTGCAAACTATGCCAATTCAATGAAACTAAAGACTAACTATAATGAATATTGTGAAGAAATGTACATGTAGCTGACAATGTATTGACATTTTAATACTGGCACATATTCTTTTACTTTTTGTGTGGCGCATGATGATTATCATGTATCAATATACAGCACAGGTTGTATGTATCATATGCATCTTTCATCTGCGAAATTACATTAATTCTAAACATAGATGGACATGTGCAAACATTCTTTATTTGTAGACGTGTGTGTCAAAAATAAAAATAAACTCATTTGAAGTGGCTTGATTACAAAATGGTATGTATTTGATAAATGAAAGATGATGTTGAATACTTTCTGCAAATGTTGGCAAATCAAACCAAATTGGCATGTTTTTGGGCTCATTTGAAGTGTATACTAACTTTAATATCTGTACCCATGCTATTAATGCCTACAATAAATGTATTATTGTACCCACGTCTTTTTGGTTCATGTTTTTGATCTGTTTCAG
>OZ024867.1:29684311-29701811 GCA_964017155.1 Oasisia sp. SBJ-2009 | reverse complement strand
AGGATTCTTGAATCATGAATCATGAATCATGATTCATGATTCATGATTCATGATTCATGAATCAGGAATCAGGAATCAGGAATCAGGAATCAGGAATCAGGAATCAGGAATCAGGAATCAGGAATCAGGAATCAGGAATCAGGAATCAGGAATCAGGAATCAGGAATCAGGAATCAGGAATCAGGAATCAGGAATCAGGAATCAGGAATCAGGAATCAGGAATCAGGAATCAGGAATCAGGAATCAGGAATCAGGAATCAGGAATCAGGAATCAGGAATCAGGAATCAGGAATCAGGAATCAGGAATCAGGAATCAGGAATCAGGAATCAGGAATCAGGAATCAGGAATCAGGAATCAGGAATCAGGAATCAGGAATCAGGAATCAGGAATCAGGAATCAGGAATCAGGAATCAGGAATCAGGAATCAGGAATCAGGAATCAGGAATCAGGAATCAGGAATCAGGAATCAGGAATCAGGAATCAGGAATCAGGAATCAGGAATCAGGAATCAGGAATCAGGAATCAGGAATCAGGAATCAGGAATCAGGAATCAGGAATCAGGAATCAGGAATCAGGAATCAGGAATCAGGAATCAGGAATCAGGAATCAGGAATCAGGAATCAGGAATCAGGAATCAGGAATCAGGAATCAGGAATCAGGAATCAGGAATCAGGAATCAGGAATCAGGAATCAGGAATCAGGAATCAGGAATCAGGAATCAGGAATCAGGAATCAGGAATCAGGAATCAGGAATCAGGAACAAAAATTAATAAACAATAAATAATCAGTAATCAGTAATGAATAACGAATAACGAATAACGAATAACGAATAACGAATAACGAATAACGAATAACGAATAACGAATAACGAATAACGAATAACGAATAACGAATAACGAATAACGAATAACGAATAACGAATAACGAATAACGAATAACGAATAACGAATAACGAATAACGAATAACGAATAACGAATAACGAATAACGAATAACGAATAACGAATAACGAATAACGAATAACGAATAACGAATAACGAATAACGAATAACGAATAACGAATAACGAATAACGAATAACGAATAACGAATAACGAATAACGAATAACGAATAACGAATAACGAATAACGAATAACGAATAACGAATAACGAATAACGAATAACGAATAACGAATAACGAATAACGAATAACGAATAACGAATAACGAATAACGAATAACGAATAACGAATAACGAATAACGAATAACGAATAACGAATAACGAATAACGAATAACGAATAACGAATAACGAATAACGAATAACGAATAACGAATAACGAATAACGAATAACGAATAACGAATAACGAATAACGAATAACGAATAACGAATAACGAATAACGAATAACGAATAACGAATAACGAATAACGAATAACGAATAACGAATAACGAAAAACGAATAACGAATAACATATAACAATTAACTAATAACAAAACACATATAACAAAAAACAAATAATAAAGAATAAAATAATAATAAGTACTAATAATAAAATAATAAAAAGTTATAAATACTGAATACTGAATACCGAGTACCGAGTACCGAGTACCGAGTACCGAGTACCGAGTACCGAGTACCGAGTACCGAGTACCGAGTACCGAGTACCGAGTACCGAGTACCGAGTACCGAGTACCGAGTACCGAGTACCGAGTACCGAGTACGAAATACGAAATACGAAATACGAAATACGAAATACGAAACACTAAACACTAAACACTAAACACTAAACACTAAACACTAAACACCAAACACCAAACACCAAACACCAAACACCAAACACCAAACACTCAACAGCAAACACCAAACACCAAACACCAAACACCAAACACCAAACACCAAACACTTAACACTCAACACTAAACACTAATTACTCAATAATGACTACTGAATACTGAATACTGAATAATAAGTAATCAACAATCAACAATCAACAATCAACAATCAACAATCAACAATCAACAATCAACAATCAACAATCAACAATCAACAATCAACAATCAACAATCAACAATCAACAATCAACAATCAACAATCAACAATCAACAATCAACAATCAAAAATCAAAAATCAATTATCAGTAATCAGTAATCAATAGTAAATAGTAAATAGTAAATAGTAAATAGTAAATAGTAAACAGTAAACAGTAAACAGTAAACAGTAAACAGTAAACAGTAAACAGTCGTCAGTCGTCAGTCGTCAGTCGTCAGTCGTCAGTCGTCAGTCGTCAGTCGTCAGTCGTCAGTCGTCAGTCGTCAGTCGTCAGTCGTCAGTCGTCAGTCGTCAGTCGTCAGTCGTCAGTCGTCAGTCGTCAGTCGTCAGTCGTCAGTCGTCAGTCGTCAGTCGTCAGTCGTCAGTCGTCAGTCGTCAGTCGTCAGTCGTCAGTCGTCAGTCGTCAGTCGTCAGTCGTCAGTCGTCAGTCGTCAGTCGTCAGTCGTCAGTCGTCAGTCGTCAGTCGTCAGTCGTCAGTCGTCAGTCGTCAGTCGTCAGTCGTCAGTCGTCAGTCGTCAGTCGTCAGTCGTCAGTCGTCAGTCGTCAGTCGTCAGTCGTCAGTCGTCAGTCGTCAGTCGTCAGTCGTCAGTCGTCAGTCGTCAGTCGTCAGTCGTCAGTCGTCAGTCGTCAGTCGTCAGTCGTCAGTCGTCAGTCGTCAGTCGTCAGTCGTCAGTCACAAATCACAAATCACAAATCACAAATCACAAATCACAAATCACAAATCACAAATCACAAATCACAAATCACAAATCACAAATCACAAATCACAAATCACAAATCACAAATCACCAATCACCAATCACCAATCACCAATCACCAATCACCAATCACCAATCACCAATCACCAATCACCAATCACCAATCACCAATCACCAATCACCAATCACCAATCACCAATCACCAATCACCAATCACCAATCACCAATCACCAATCACCAATCACCAATCACCAATCACCAATCACCAATCACCAATCACCAATCACCAATCACCAATCACCAATCACCAATCACCAATCACCAATCACCAATCACCAATCACCAATCACCAATCACCAATCACCAATCACCAATCACCAATCACCAATCACCAATCACCAATCACCAATCACCAATCACCAATCACCAATCACCAATCACCAATCACCAATCACCAATCACCAATCACCAATCACCAATCACCAATCACCAATCACCAATCACCAATCACCAATCACCAATCACCAATCACCAATCACCAATCACCAATCACCAATCACCAATCACCAATCACCAATCACCAATCACCAATCACCAATCACCAATCACCAATCACCAATCACCAATCACCAATCACCAATCACCAATCACCAATCACCAATCACCAATCACCAATCACCAATCACCAATCACCAATCACCAATCACCAATCACCAATCATCAATCATCAATCATCAATCATCAATCATTTCTCATCAATCATCAATCGTAAATCATTAATCATTAATCATAAATAAATAATAAATAAATAATAAGTAAATCTACAATTTCCGTAATGTGATAAACACGACACAACAACTCTGACTATAATCGATGAACATATTATAAACTGGTGAGATGTTTTATTTCATATAGCACACGTCTTAACTGGAAATAAACAGGTGCACAATATTGTAGAATGTTTACAAAATGAAGAGCCAAGTAACAATAAAAATAGAAAAATAAATAATAACAATAATATATATTATATATTATTGTTATTAAAAAAAATTGAATAATAAATAATATATATATATATATATATATATATATATATATATATTATTGTTATTATTTATTATTTTGTATTGTTACAACACGGGAAAACGTGTTGAAATACCAGGGTATAATATTTTGAATTTTTTTATTGATCGTTTATTTTATTTTCATTTGTTATTGTTATATATATATATATATATATATATATATATATATATATATATATGTATATCTACATTTATTGTTGATTTATTATATATTTATTATATCTAAAATATATAACTAAATCTGAAAGAAAACCTAAAACTACAAATAACATTAAGACTTAAACTAGATAAAAAGTACATAAGTGAAAAATAGAATAAAATAAATAAAGTAAAAACTAAAAAACAAGTAACCATTTTCAACAACCTCTATAATCCTGTAAAGTGTTTCTCCATGGTGAACATGGCGAATCAACTAAACAAACATTTTCACCAACCTCTATAAATCTGTTTCTCCATCGTGAACATGACGAATCCGCTGAACATTGCAAGTGCCGTCAGCTTCAGAACACTTTTAACCCGCAGACGTCTGTGTGGAATCAGCTTGAAACAGATCGCGCTATGATGATGCAAAGCCATGGTATCCGCACTGCAATGGAAAATATGGAAAATATGGAATATATGTATAATATGGAAAACATGGAAAACTTTGAAAATATGTAAGATTTCAAAAATAAGGAACACTATAGAAAATGTAAATGTAAATGTAAATGTAAATGTAAATGTAAATGTAAATGTAAATGTAAATGTAAATGTAAATGTAAATGTAAATGTAAATGTAAATGTAAATGTAAATGTAAATGTAAATGTAAATGTAAATGTAAATGTAAATGTAAATGTAAATGTAAATGTAAATGTAAATGTAAATGTAAATGTAAATGTAAATGTAAATGTAAATGTAAATGTAAATGTAAATGTAAATGTAAATGTAAATGTAAATGTAAATGTAAATGTAAATGTAAATGTAAATGTAAATGTAAATGTAAATGTAAATGTAAATGTAAATGTAAATGTAAATGTAAATGTAAATGTAAATGTAAATGTAAATGTAAATGTAAATGTAAATGTAAATGTAAATGTAAATGTAAATGTAAATGTAAATGTAAATGTAAATGTAAATGTAAATGTAAATGTAAATGTAAATGTAAATGTAAATGTAAATGTAAATGTAAATGTAAATGTAAATGTAAATGTAAATGTAAATGTAAATGTAAATGTAAATGTAAATGTAAATGTAAATGTAAATGTAAATGTAAATGTAAATGTAAATGTAAATGTAAATGTAAATGTAAATGTAAATGTAAATGTAAATGTAAATGTAAATGTAAATGTAAATGTAAATGTAAATGTAAATGTAAATGTAAATGTAAATGTAAATGTAAATGTAAATGTAAATGTAAATGTAAATGTAAATGTAAGTGGGCCAAAGTCTCAAAATATGTACAATTGACTAAAACCACTTCTTTTCTCTCTCACATCGTCAATTATTAAGTCGGTCTACTGAATTTTTCATCATATATTGACACGACTAAGTGATTTTAGGACATATGAAATTCAACAGCATTGTTAATTTGTAAAATTTGGCAGAAATTGGCGGTAAAGTGCCACAAATTGCCAAAATTACCCTTCCAATTGAAGTTTCCAACGTTTGAAGCAGTGCCATACGAAAACGGTGTTTTATTTATTCTTCTGCGTTCACTGGGCAAATGCAATACATATTGGGAATATACAGTAGAAAACTTAGGTTTAAAACTTGAGGAATACAAAATGTACACATCAATTTCTACAGTGACCAGTTATTGCATGTCCAGCGTCATTGGTTTATAGGGATCAATTACATAAATGTACTATTATCTCTGTATGATACCTATACGTTTATGCTTTTGCTACATCTAAATGAAATTATATGCAAAAGAAAATGTAGGTTTATACCTATATTTAACGAAAATACGTCACGTTTTATTTAGAAATATGATGTTGCGTTTTAGCTGTGTGTCCAGCGTCATATATAGAAATGGCTGCCTTCAAAACAATAAGAAACATACGTCGTTTGTATTTTTACATATTACCCAGCAACCACGCTGCTTTATCACCATCAATGGCAATAGCAATATTCACAATACTTCTTGCTCAAATGAGGACAAAACCGACACTGGAGCGTGTCCAACGTAATTGCGTATCCAGTGTCATATGTCGGATTATTAAAAAATACTGCTGAGGGCGCAATCTGCCTTGATATATAGGAACTACTATGATCATTGCATCCTTGGCGGCTGTCGCCATGCTGGTGGGTACTTTTTTGTTCTCTACAATAACTATTTGATAAGTTGTGGCTGTATGTGTACTTTTTCTTATAAAATGATGTAATATGAATGAAGGTAATAGTGTAACTTAATAAACGTAGCTCCATTTAACGTTAGTATATGTAACAGCTATGTTCTGACAAACCAATGAACAATAATACGATAGATTGCTATGTGGGAATGCTGATATATGACAATCGTAATGTCTAAGCCATTTGATGACACTAGACACTCAAATTTAGCCAAAAGTACATTAGCCAGATGTAGATGATACTGACGTGCTATATTTTAGGCTAGATGTGTCAAGTGCATATTGGTCTTCATATAAAAAGAAGGCATTCCAATTACAAACACGGTGAGCACACTATTATACACAAAACGTACTAATTGTGGACATCTGCTGAGCAAAGGTAAACAATAGACATAAATCAGAATAATTTCCATTTAAGCATGATCTCTAATAGCGGAATTCCTTCTGCAACGCCTAAAGCTAACATGTCATAGTTCCCGTTACTTGAAATGATCTGCCCACCTCGTGGGATTATTTTCGAAAGCAAATAAACATTTCCCAAAACAAATACAGGTTGACTGATATTGCATTCTACATTTTTAGAATACTCCCTCCACCAAAGTGGCATAATCATGGCAAGCAATGACACTCATTCATTCACTTCATTCATTGACAATGGGCTAAAATCGCGCACCGTTATCGTGAAATACAAAAAGCCTTTCGTTTTTGGCCCATCGTGCTGCTTAGAAACGGGCTCATTGTGTCTGCACAAGAGACCTTGCAGACCGAAAGCTAAAAGCTCAACGAGCGCACAAAGCTATAAATGTAAGTCACATATTTGTCTTGAGACAATGTTCATTCATTCTCAAACAATTGTATATATATCTTACTAAATATTACATGTACGTATTTCCATGTAAACATAAATAATTAGTAATGCGCAAAATGTAAATGTCTTCATATAGAGCACGTTATATCGTAAAAAGATGAATGCCATGCAAGTAGCCGATGCGTTGGTTATCGCAGAATCTGCAGCGGCAACCGCCGAAGGTGGAAGTGAGGAGGTCGAAGAGACTCAAACCATCTCTTCCATCTACCACAAGTGAAGTGCCTACGTCTTCGCAGAGTTTGGCTGACTCAGAGTACGTACATCATTGAGCATTGTGCGTTGTTTTCAAACTCGTTAACCATTATAGCATATGTAATATGATACAAGCTTTGCATGATATCTAATGTTTCCTTCGCAAAATATGTAACATACAGCTAAGCAACGATTCGCATACGAGCATAATAATAACTATTATATATATATATATATATATATATATATATATATATATATATATATATATATATATATATATATATATATATATATATTTGTCTTATTTTATGTTTTGCATGTTAAATAAGACATATTTAATTCTTGTAATAATTATAATTATAGGTCACAGTAGAAGGTTGCTGTCTTTTACAAACCTTCTGCACGCTATGTTTGGACGCAACTTTCCAATGGCTTCTACCGCCCGCACGGTGGTATACAATATTATACTTTTTTTTTACACATTAATACTAACATATATTTGTAAACGTTTATTTCAAGAGACAAGTACATTTGCGGTGTAATATTAATATATTATGTTATAAGAACATAACAATGTGTTATTTTCTCTAAATACAACCTCAACCTGTGTGGTTGTTTATTTGTTTCAGAGAAACCCTGGTGGTGAAGATGAAGTTTCCTAAGCTGCATTCATCAGCAGCACAATAATTAGCAGCAGTGTACATTCAATGAGTATAAAAAATATCTGTATTAATGTTGTACCTAATGCGTTGTCGTTCTAGTTGTTAATCAAAATACACAAAGAGATGCTACGTCCATTATTGTGAATTAATGTATGTCACTACGAACTATAACAAATTCAATATAAACATTATTGTCCATGTAGGTGCATGTTTAAAATCGTATGAGTACTTGTTTTGTAATTTATGACGAAGGATAACGATTGTGTAAAACTACATTGCGTGTCCAGCGTCATAAGCACATACCAACTTTGTAAGCCACAGTTTACCTACTGTCGATTGCCGGACGCCTGTGACAGTTAGCATTGATAAAGATAAATGATCGTGGTTGCTGGTTATGCACAAACAATCCTTCCATAATGCTTTTCTGAGATAACTGCACTAATTGAAAATAGGCCGTTCTAAGAAACAACAGTGTGCAAATACTATCACTATAGTAACAACAACGATAAACAATGTTTCCAAGTCAAATTGAATCGTATAACTCTTGATATTTATTAAACGGTATGTACTCTTAATAACACAAGAATATTTTTCAGTTTATATTTAACTAACTACTCAAATTGTACGCACTGTTGTAATGTTTCGTTAATGACACTGGACACGCGATGAAAATCACGTCTGACTTCTAGTGACTGTCATAACAAAAGTAACACTTATTTCAATGAACCGTTTATGTGACATATGCCTCTATATGTGTACTAAGAGAAAATATAATTTAAACGGTTAGAATAAAACATTTATTTTTCGACCTGCTAAAACGTAATTGTACATTTTGGGGGACTTTGGCCCAAATGTGAATGTGAGTGTGAGTGTGAGTGTGAGTGTGAGTGTGAGTGTGAGTGTGAGTGTGAATGTGAATGTGAATGTGAATGTGAATGTGAATGTGAATGTGAATGTGAATGTGAATGTGAATGTGAATGTGAATGTGAATGTGAATGTGAATGTGAATGTGAATGTGAATGTGAATGTGAATGTGAATGTGAATGTGAATGTGAATGTGAATAGCAATAGCAATAGCAATAGCAATAGCAATAGCAATAGCAATAGCAGTAGCAGTAGCAGTAGCAACAGCAACAGTAGTAGCAACAGCATTAGCATTAGCATTAGCATTAGCATTAGCATTAGCATTAGCATTAGCATTAGCATTAGCATTAGCATTAGCATTAGCATTAGCATTAGCATTAGCATTATCATTATCATTATCATTGGCAGTAGCAGTAGCAGTAGCAGTAGCAGTAGCAGTAGCAGTAGCAGTAGCAGTAGCAGTAGCAGTAGCAGTAGCAGTAGCAGTAGCAGTAGCAGTAGCAGTAGCAGTAGCAGTAGCAGTAGCAGTAGCAGTAGCAGTAGCAGTAGCAGTAGCAACAGCAACAGCAACAGCAACAGCAACAGCAACAGCAACAGCAACAGCAACAGCAACAGCAACAGCAACAGCAACAGCAACAGCAACAGCAACAGCAACAGCAACAGCAACAGCAACAGCAACAGCAACAGCAACAGCAACTGCAACAGCAACAGCAACAGCAACAGCAATAGCAATAGCAATAGCAATAGCAATAGCAATAGCAATAGCAATAGCATCGTTAGAATCGTCTCGCTGTACGAAAGCTCACACGTGTTTGGGTCGTGGAAGTACCGATTTACTTGATACATTGCATAATTAACTCCAACTACTAACACCCATTAACTACTTGTGATTAATGATGCAGATGGGAATATCATGTTGCCTGTTGTGTGCATTTACAGGTAATATAGCGTAATGTAATATATGTGTAGGTAATGTAGCGATAAAAAACAGGCCTTGTGTTGTTAAAGGAAATCGGTGGGATACTACTTTTTTTACCATGAAATTATGGTGGCTCCTATGACAGCGACATTATTGTCTGACTTAACAGCAGCTATCAACTCCAGTTTGTAAAGTTTTATTTTAAGGAACAACAATAATTACTATAAGTACTTACGTGTGTATATATTATAAAATAATATGTGAACACAAAATTATGTGAGTGTATGTTTGCATAAATGTACAAACCAAATTGATGTACCTTCAACAAATCTTGCAACAGTTTTGTCCTGTTGTAAGCCAGTTTGTATTAGCGATGTCGTGAAATTTACCAAGGTAAATTCAATTATCGAATCGGCCAGACCTTAATGGTGACCGTATGGACAACAAACGACGAACTATTGAATTATATATATATATATATATATATATATATATATATATATATATATATATATATTTGTCTTATTTTATGTTTTGCATGTTAAATAAGACATATTTAATTCTTGTAATAATTATAATTATAGGTCACAGTAGAAGGTTGCTGTCTTTTACAAACCTTCTGCACGCTATGTTTGGACGCAACTTTCCAATGGCTTCTACCGCCCGCACGGTGGTATACAATATTATACTTTTTTTGTTACACATTAATACTAACATATATTTGTAAACGTTTATTTCAAGAGACAAGTACATTTGCGGTGTAATATTAATATATTATGTTATAAGAACATAACAATGTGTCATTTTCTCTAAATACAACCTCAACCTGTGTGGTTGTTTATTTGTTTCAGAGAAACCCTGGTGGTGAAGATGAAGTTTCCTAAGCTGCATTCATCAGCAGCACAATAATTAGCAGCAGTGTACATTCAATGAGTATAAAAAATATCTGTATTAATGTTGTACCTAATGCGTTGTCGTTCTAGTTGTTAATCAAAATACACAAAGAGATGCTACGTCCATTATTGTGAATTAATGTATGTCACTACGAACTATAACAAATTCAATATAAACATTATTGTCCATGTAGGTGCATATTTAAAATCGTATGAGTACTTGTTTTGTAATTTATGACGAAGGATAACGATTGTGTAAAACTACATTGCGCGTCCAGCGTCATAAGCACATACCAACTTTGTAAGCCACCGTTTACCTACTGTTGATTGCCGGACGCCTGTGACAGTTAGCATTGATAAAGATAAATGATCGTGGTTGCTGGTTATGCACAAACAATCCTTCCATAATGCTTTTCTGAGATAACTGCACTAATTGAAAATAGGCCGTTCTAAGAAACAACAGTGTGCAAATACTATCACTATAGTAACAACAACGATAAACAATGTTTCCAAGTCAAATTGAATCGTATAACTCTTGATATTTATTAAACGGTATGTACTCTTAATAACACAAGAATATTTTTCAGTTTATATTTAACTAACTACTCAAATTGTACGCACTGTTGTAATTTTTCGTTAATGACACTGGACACGCGATGAAAATCACGTCTGACTTCTAGTGACTGTCATAACAAAAGTAACACTTATTTCAATGAACCGTTTATGTGACATATGCCTCTATATGTGTACTAAGAGAAAATATAATTTAAACGGTTAGAATAAAACATTTATTTTTCGACCTGCTAAAACGTAATTGTACATTTTGGGGGACTTTGGCCCAAATGTGAATGTGAATGTGAGTGTGAGTGTGAGTGTGAGTGTGAGTGTGAGTGTGAATGTGAATGTGAATGTGAATGTGAATGTGAATGTGAATGTGAATGTGAATGTGAATGTGAATGTGAATGTGAATGTGAATGTGAATGTGAATGTGAATGTGAATGTGAATGTGAATGTGAATGTGAATGTGAATGTGAATGTGAATGTGAATGTGAATGTGAATGTGAATGTGAATGTGAATGTGAATGTGAATGTGAATGTGAATGTGAATGTGAATGTGAATGTGAATGTGAATGTGAATGTGAATGTGAATGTGAATGTGAATGTGAATGTGAATGTGAATGTGAATGTGAATGTGAATGTGAATGTGAATGTGAATAGCAATAGCAATAGCAATAGCAATAGCAATAGCAATAGCAACAGCAACAGCAACAGCAATAGCAATAGCAACAGCAATAGCAATAGCAACAGCAATAGCAACAGTATTAGCAACAGCATTAGCATTAGCATTAGCATTAGCATTAGCATTAGCATTAGCATTAGCATTAGCATTAGCATTAGCATTAGCATTAGCATTAGCATTAGCATTAGCATTAGCAGTAGCAGTAGCAGTAGCAGTAGCAGTAGCAGTAGCAGTAGAAATAGCAATAGCAATAGCAATAGCAATAGCAATAGCAATAGCAATAGCAATAGCAATAGCAATAGCAATAGCAATAGCAATAGCAATAGCAATAGCAATAGCAATAGCAATAGCAATAGCAATAGCAATAGCAATAGCAATAGCAATAGCAATAGCAATAGCAATATCAATAGCAATAGCAATAGCAATAGCAATAGCAATAGCAATAGCAATAGCAATAGCAATAGCAATAGCAATAGCAATAGCAATAGCAATAGCAATAGCAATAGCAATAGCAATAGCAATAGCAATAGCAATAGCAATAGCAATAGCAATAGCAATAGCAATAGCAATAGCAATAGCAATAGCAATAGCAATAGCAATATCAATAGCAATAGCAATAGCAATAGCAATAGCAATAGCAATAGCAATAGCATCGTTAGAATCGTCTCGCTGTAAGAAAGCTCACACGTGTTTGGGTCGTGGAAGTACCGATTTACTTGATACATTGCATAATTAACTCCAACTACTAACACCCATTATCTACTTGTGATTAATGATGCAGATGGGAATATCATGTTGCCTGTTGTGTGCATTTACAGGTAATATAGCGTAATGTAATATATGTGTAGGTAATGTAGCGATAAAAAACAGGCCTTGTGTTGTTAAAGGAAATCGGTGGGATACTACTTTTCACCATGAAATTATGGTGGCTCCTATGACAGCGACATTATTGTCTGACTTAACATCAGCTATCAACTCCAGTTTGTAAAGTTTTATTTTAAGGAACAACAATAATTACTATAAGTACTTACGTGTGTATATATTATAAAATAATATGTGAACACAAAATTATGTGAGTGTATGTTTGCATAAATGTACAAACCAAATTGATGTACCTTCAACAAATCTTGCAACAGTTTTGTCCTGTTGTAAACCAGTTTGTATTAGCGATGTCGCGAAATTTACCTAGGTAAATTCAATTATCGAATCGGCCAGACCTTAATGGTGACCGTATGGACAACAAACGACGAACTATTGAATTTTAGATCCACGTACACCAGCGACAGGCCGGACAAACCGGTAATAAACTCGTCTTACACGGAAGCTGTGAATGTTGTAGGCCATTGTAGGTCTGTCTCAGGTGACGAAGACATCGATAACTCAAGAAGTGGTAGCGCAAAACCAAAACCAGACGCGCAGATACAGACGTATTTAAGGCAGACTACTGCGGAAATTAGACACTGGCTTGTTCAAAGAGTGTACACTGCATTGCGTATAATTACGTAGACGGTTCCCAGGGTCTAGGTGTGGGAAGAAACGTATGAAATATGACACTTACAGTGTGCTGCCGTCTAGTTCGTCTCGTCTGCCTCGCTCCTCCCATGAATGACACGAATTGACTACTACATTTTATAAGTAGGAACGCTTACGAAGACGGGAGGTAGGAGGTCAAGGACAAAGGTGAATACCAAAGGTGAATACCAAAGGTCAAGGTCAAAGAACAAGTAGCGCCACTGGCGGATAGGTAATGAACTAGTACTAGAAGTTTTTGTGTCTTGTTTTTAAACTAGGTGTAGTATTTAGCGTGACTAGCTACCGCGCAGGTGTACACGCCCAACCAATAAACAGATCGAGTTACAACACTGCCATCCCGAGTCCGAGAAGCTAGAGCTAGAAGTAGCTCTAAAATAATGTAAACATTTGTTTTAGAAACATAAACTACGGACTATCATGTGCATAGTAACTCCAGGCACCGTCTGCTGTGACAGACGGCAGAAAAGAGCGGACCATTTGTCAAAAGATGACTTTTGCAGTTTTGCAACAAGGCATCACTCGGTGATCGACCGATTCTACGCCGCGACGCCAGCATCCTTGACCGCGGTTGACCGAGGGATGACCGGGGCGACTAGGATTACCGCAGACTGAGCGACATCGATACGCAGTGAGTGTTTACCAGAACTGTCCGGCCAGGCAGTCAACATGGCGAACGCCGGCGACAAACATTGCATGAATTGGCAAACGGCCAATCTCGCAACAGAATGGCGCCGCTTTCGACACAGACCTCCGCATCCTCGTAAAAGACTGTGGCTACGTAGAAGAAAACCGCATGCTGCGAGATGCGATTGTGCTACGAGCATCGCACGCTGCTGTCCGCGAAAAATGTCTCGAGAAGGGTGATGACCTGACATTAGACATGGCCATTGGTATCGGCCAAAACTACGAGACATCACAAGAGAGCATGCGCGCTATCGGCATCTACGAAGATCCGACAGTTCATGCTGTAAACACAGGCAAATCGAACGCACCTCGACGTTCGTATAACAGGCCTCAGTCCAGGTTCACGCAGAACGGCTTCAAGAAGAAAGCTTCAGGTAACAAATGCATGAAATGCGGGTATGATCGCAATCATTCACGTTGCCCCGCCAAAGACAGTAACTGCAATTACTGTCGCAAGAAGGGACATTTCGCGGCGATGTGCCGCAGAAAGGCGAGCGCCCACTTGGTGCAGGAAATGTGTGGCTCTGAGGAAACAGATGATGATGGCGGCGCACATCTGATCAACACAGTCACTGACGCAGGCAAACACGACTGGTGGGAATGCATAGAAGTAGATGGATTTCACATCGATATGCAAATAGACACCGGCGCCACGAAATCTTTGTTGCCGTACAAAGTGTTCAAAGATATGCTCTGCGATACACCAATAACGAAGACCGCTCGCAAATTCAAGTCGTACACACATCACCCAATCAAAGTGGAAGGCTACGTCACACTCCCGACACGTTACAAGAACAAGTTCGTGGATGTCCAGTACTACGTGGTTCACGTCGATCAAAAGCCGTTGTTGTCAGGGCAAGCCAGCGAACAGCTAGGCCTGATTGAAAGAATACACGAAGTCACCAACGAGCTTGACAAGTATCCAGAACTGAGAAAAACGACAGGTACGCTTCCAGGGACGTATTCTATCAAGATCGATCCTAGTCACGCCAGTAGTACATGGACCAAGACGTCAGCCAAAAGCACTATCAGCGAAGATACGTACGAAACTGAAAGAGATGGAAGCTGATGGCCACATTAACAAAGTGACAGAGCCCACCGACTGGGTTAGTTCAATGGTCACGGTTGTGCGGAATGGAAAGTTGAGAATCTGTTCAGACCTCAAAGATATCAACAAAGCCATCAGAAGAGAACACTACCCAATTCCAACGGTGGAAGAAGTGGTAACATCAATGCCAGGTGCCAAAGTGTTCTCCAAGATAGACGCAAATTCGGGATTCCTGCAAATCAAACTCGACTACGAATCAAGTCTACTGACGACTTTCAACTCGCCAATCGGAAGATACAGGTGGTTGCGCCTCCCGTTTGGCATAAAGTCGGCTCCAGAAATCTACCAGCGAATCATGGACGAGATGCTGGAAGATATCGATGGCGCACGAGCCATCATGGACGATATCCTGATCGCAGGGAAGACCCCACAAAAACACGACAGGAGAATGAGAAAGGTTGTTGAGAGAGCGACCGAGTGGAATCTCAAACTCAACTTATTCGATAAGTGTCAGGTGAAACAACCAAGAGTTACCTACGTGGGACACTTGGTCACTGACCAAGGCTTGCAACCGGATCCAGAGAAAGTCCGAGCAGTACGCAGCATGCCAGTTCCAGGCAGTAAGGAAGACGTACGCAGATTTCTTGGATTTGTCCAGTATCTTTTAAAATTCATTCCGAATATGAGCCTAGTGGACGCCCCACTACGAGATGTGATGAAAAGAAATGTCGATTTCTACTGGAACAAGCAACAATAGAGAAGCTTCGATGAGCTGAAGGAACTCTGTTGTAGTACGCCAGTGTTGGCGTATTACGACGTGACGAAAGATGTCACAATACAGTGTGATGCGAGCAGCTATTCGCCTGTCAACGATCGGGGCAGACACTCGATTAACAGCTGTCACTCCGCCAGGCCAAAGCTCGGAGTCCAACGCGAGGACAACCGGTATCGCACAAACGATCAGAGGCCGAAGACGGTCAGCCCGGTGCGTCAATAAACACCGGAGACGGTGGTCGGGCGTTCAAGAAGATCACAAGAGGCACCGCCGGGTTCAAGTCCACCCGCTAATTGACCCATGCCTCCCGCGGGGTTTGTGACCCGCAGTGGTCGTGTGAGCAAGCCACCAAGACGCCTGGACCTCTGACCAGGTCAGCCGAATGGCAAACGTCACGACTAAGACGTTACAGGCTCCAGGGCAGAATAATCCCTGAGTAGTTGTTTATTACATGACTGTAGATAGTCCACCCTACAGTCTTTAGAAATTAGAAGTGTGAATAATTGCAACAGAAAAAGGAGGCAGACATTGGCAGACATTGAACATTGACATTGGCAGATCGACATTGAACATTTACTTTGTATAACAGGATATTCTATGCTGTTAACTCATTTGTTGAATAAAGTATAATTAATTACGTTGTCTAATTAATTACGTTCACCTTTTTACAATTTGTGAATCAGTTGATCTACATGTTTATTTGGTTTTTATTTGGTTTCATAGTAAACATACTTTTCCTTGAAAGAAATGGAGATGTAGTATTTAGCGTGACTAGCTACCGCGCAAGTGTACACGCCCAACCAATAAACAGATCGAGTTACACCACTGCCATCCCGAGTCCGAGTCGCCTTATGTTACACTAGGTACAAAAAGTCAAAGGACGATGAACTTGTATTGTCAAAATTCATATGTCCTGTTTTTAAACTATATACAAAATAGACAAATGTCAAGACTGGGTATATATATATATATATATATATATATATATATATATATATATATATATATATATATATATATATATATATATATATATATTACTGTCGTATAAATATTGAATAAAACAATGTATCATTTTGAGAAAAAAACAAATGTTTACGAGTAATTGATTCCTGTTAAACTATTTGAAAAATAATACATCCGTATTGTTTATTTTACTGTATTTTTATTTTGGATAGGCTATTATTCAGACCAAAACCAATTGCGTTAACTAATTAAATACCACCTGCATATGTCAGCATATGTATAACATTAAATAAAAATCCACCCAATACGTCATGGTATCAACATATTGATTAAACTTCCAAGTTCTGCACATCGGATTGAATCAGTTAACACTTAATATACGGCTTTTAGCTGCGTGACAACCTGATTTAAAAGTTATGGCGCCAGAAATAGCCTGCATGGCTCAATCATTGTAGACAGTTATGCGTCCAAAATCGAAACGCCGACGTTCACACAGCACTGATAACCAATTTACACACATGTGGGATTGGGTTTTCAACATCACTTACTTTTTAAGTCAACCGTTAAATGACTATGAATCTGCGTTGTCAATACATCATATTTGGTTGTGGACACGATTTCATCCTTACAACAGCAACAGCAACAGCAACAGCAACAGCAACAGCAACAGCAACAGCAACAGCAACAGCAACAGCAACAGCAACAGCAA
>OZ024867.1:29636811-29676811 GCA_964017155.1 Oasisia sp. SBJ-2009 | reverse complement strand
ATGTAGCGATCTACGAACAATTGTGTAATTACTAATTAGTCTAAACATTCATTTTTCCGAACTATTTGAATTCAGTTGCTAAATTATGCTTTTTAACCAAAAACGCACATTAGGTTTCCCGTTCCGAACATCTGATTTGTTCCATATATTGTGATAATTTGAACATACATAAATGTGGATATTTCAAAATTAGGTATCTATGCCTGATGTTCAATTCGATGTGTTATAATTTATCACATTAACGTTTATGCGACCGAAGTGCAATGAAATTTGACCAAACAGTCGCACAATAAGCGAAATACTGTAAATAATTACATTAGAACAGTAACTAGATTGAATGTTACAATGTCCAATCATAAGTTAAACCCACTCGCGAAGCAACAAGTCACTCGTTCAAACTGACTCCATTTGGCGAACTGATCGCCACTCGTCCATATCGAGTTAAACGCAGAAGAGCCGTACGACAGAGAGACACCATGGCATATCACCCAAATAAGTTACTGTGACCGATTAATAATACTGCATGTGCAAACGTAGACGTAACTACTATAAATGGGTACATTAGACCTGTAGCTATTTGGAATGCTATGCTATTAAATACTAGCACAACATTTACAAGCGCCCCTGAAACAAGAAGCCACTCGTTCACACTGACACTATTTTGTCCATCGATAGCCACTCGTCTCTGTTGAGATCAAAACCAAGAGAGTTGTACGACATATATCACAACGGACAGTTGCACTCAGTAATGTAATCGATGAAATAAGACACTGCCAATCACTCGTACTTAATACACTATAAGCACATATCACCAGACACAGCTAATAACTCATAACTACTATTCTACAAGCACATAACATGATACATTGCCAATCACTCGTAACTAATACACTATAAGCACATACCATAACACACTGCCAATCACTCGTAGCTAATACATTACAAGCACATAACATAAAACACTGCAAATCACTCGTAATTAATATACTTCAAGCACATATAATAAGACACTGCCAATCACTCGTAATTAATATACTACAAACACATATCATAAGACACCGTCAATCACTCGTAATTAATATACTGCAAGTACATATCATAATACATTGCCAATCACTCGTAGCTAATCCATTACAAGCACATATCATAAGACACTGCCAATCACTCGTAGCTAATACATTACAAGCACATAAATTATGATAAGGCACTGCTAGATCCTCGTAATTAATACATTACAGGCACTGCCAATCACTCGCAAATAATACAATACAATCACATACCATAAGGCACTGCCAGATCCTCGTAATTAATACATTACAAGCACATGTCATAAGACACCGCCAATCACTCGTAAATAATACATTACAAGCACATATCATAAGGCACTGCCAGATCCTCGTAATTAATACATTAAAAGCACATATCATAAGACATTGCCGATCACACGTAATTAATATACAACAAGCACATAGCATAAGGCACAGCCAATCATTCGTAAATAATACATTACAAGCACATATCATAAGACACTGCCAATCACTCGTAAATAATACATTACAAGCACATATCATAAGGCACTGCCAATCACTCGTAATTTATACACTACCAGAACATATAAAAAGACATTGCCGATCACACGCAATTAATATACTACAAGCACTTATCATAGGACACTGTCAATCACTCGAAATTAATATACTGCAAGTTCATATCATAATTCACTGCCAATCACTCGTAAATAATATACTACAAGCACATATCATAATACACTGCCAATTACTCGTAATAAATATACACTACAAGCACATAATGTTAGTCAATGTTATACAAATATATGCTAACATTCAATAATTAATACAACGCTATGTCACACAATGTAATCGATGGCAAAATAAAACTATTATATTGGTCACTCTCAATTAATATTGAGTTACAAATTTAGTTTTAGGCACACACAATCGACGTAACTCTCGCTAAAGGAGAAATAAACTTAAAAAGTCCAATAACTATTATTAGAACGTAATCGGATGATTAAATAATAAAATAATAAGCAGTAGTGATTAATGTCTTTAACACCACACGCATAATCACACGCACGCATGCATACATACATGTAAACACACACACATACACGCACACATGCACATATCCACGACATTGCACATACATTCACACATACAAACATACATGCATTTATACGTTCGCACCCACGCATGCGCACACATACACGCTCGCACACACCCACACAAACACACGCGCAAGCACGCACACAAGCGCACTCACACACACACACACACACACACACACACACACACACACACACACACACACACACACACACACACACCCACACACACACACACATTCGCCTCACCACGAACGAGGATGGTCGAATCCGATTCAAATTTAACCCACAATCCACCATTCCAATTCACCTATTAACGAAGTAGTAGTAGCTATTTAGAATATATATTATATATGACCCGACTTTTCTCAAACAACAGTATCAATTGGCAGTATTTTTTGCCAAATCTTGATATTTTCAACAATTAATTAACAAGACTTTTTTAATCAGCGGTGGGGCATGCGAGGTAATTTGTTTTATATAAATTTAGAATATTTAAAGACAATTCGACGGTGTTATACGTTCGCGAGACAGTTTTCACTCGAGAAACTAATTGTAAACTAAATTTATATTTATATCAACTTTTTGACTGAGAACGCCTGAACTAATTTTTGAAAGGTTTGAAAAGTTTCGTCATCAAATTGTAGGAACTTATTTTATTCCAATTTCGCACAGTTCCCAGCTCTTCTGCAATTGTGGTATGTTAATTATCACGTGCTCACAGTCGTCCCCGATACACTCACATTTGGCAGCACACGTGATCAAAGCCTCGTTTCCGGTTGTTGTGGGTCCGCTCAGTGTGCATCTATAGTGCTTTCCTGAAATTTCGCATTGCGACCATTTGCTTGCTCTTACCAACACCAAGAAGTTGGAACTGGAGCAGACGAGGCGGCGACCGGTGATGATGACGGTGAAAGACGCCTTGATCGCTTCCGGCACGCGTCTCTTGATGGTGAGACCACCAAGCATGCATTTCCCCTTCCGCTGCGGGATCCATTGTCCGTCTGAAAACATGTACATTATATCGCTAACCAGGGGGAAGCATGTGTCGTTGTTGGCGTCGACCAATTGGGCCGACTTGGTCACGGACATCGGCGGATCCAGCTCGAGACCTGTCGACTCCACAAGTTGTCTCTTGTGCGCCGCTGCAACGACACAATTCAATTCATTACTTGAGACACGGATACTTGAGACAGAGTAAAGAGTGTGGACATCAGAAAGGAGCTAGGTGTGAGTAGCATACAAGAGAAAGTAAGAGAAATGAGACTACGCTGGTATGGACACATGCAGAGAATGGAAGAAAACGAAGTGAGAGCAGTTGGTGACATGAGAGTGCCAGTAAAAAGGCCAAGGGGGAGACCAAGAGGGAGATGGATGGATGGCGTCCGAAGGGATATGCAGACACTGCGGATCACCCCGGAGGATGCGCAGGACAGAACATTCTGGAAATCAAGAATTCGGGCCGCTGGCCCCAACTAGTGGGAAAAGGCGAAGAAGAAGAAGAAGAAAAAGAAGAAGAAGAAGAAGACACGGATAGATGCAAACGTAACTTACATTACGAATATGTTAGCTTCATCAATACACATTTTCACAAAGGAAAGTTAACATGCTAAATATAATATAACAGAAGGATTATTACAGTAACGTCACACAAAATCTATAGAGATTTTGCAAATCATCTTCATATCCTGGATGTCGGTGCAGGTCCAGGATTGCAATTGTTAGATATTTCTCTATTATCCAAACGTGTCCTAAATCTAAATCTATAAACAAGATGTGTGCTTTGACAGTTCACAACTGGAACCAAATCACTCGATGACGCGCTGCAGTGTCAGTTAGTAGTCGAAGCAGTTTTATGAACACGTCATCATAACAACTATGCACCTTGTGAATGCAGCGAACCGTTTGTTTCCACCACAGTTGAGGCATTCACATCGAAGAGCAAAATGTGTTAAATACTTGACATTGCTGCATGCAAAACTATCGTTCACGGTCTAGTGACATCGAAGCTAGACTACGGTAATGCTGTGTTGTTTGGCATAAATGGGCGATTGCTGCAGAAACAACAACGAGTGCAGAACTCGGCGGCGCGTGTGATTACGCAACAACGACGCCGTGACCACCTCCACATCACGCCTGTGTTAATAGGGCCCGTAAGTGTGTCACGATAAATGGCGTGACTCCGCGCGATTGGAGCTCATTGGGGTCTAAGCGAGACAATTGGGGACTGGTCACAAGAATAATACACAATAAAATAGTTTACGGGATTTGCATTTTACATTGCTGTACATTGTGGTTTCGATAAGCACTTATATCTGACAAGTTGTCTAAATTCGCATGATCATAACACATGTGTACATTTGCCCCAAACAGGTTGTACTACGCGAAAAATGGCACTTTTCATTATTAGTCAAGATCGCCAAACGCAAGTACTTGCCGCTATTGCCATGGCAACCACAATTATAATCGATTAAAATTCATGATTTCCGTGATCATTGTCACCAGCAAAGTGTTCCACTGCTTCTGCTTGTAATAATCCTTCGGACAGTATAACTGAAATATTTAGACTGGAACCGTTCGATTATTACAACAAAAAACAAAACGAAGTCCTATACGTTAACATGGAGAATATGGACCTCCTGCCCCCAACTGCCCCCAGCCTCGTTTTCGCGCGCGAGACTTGCACGCCCTGTAGCGCTTCACTAGCTGCCCATTGCATGGCGCATAACCTATATGATACTGGTGTTGACCATCCGAGCGATGCACAACCTAGCGCCGGAATACATCGCTGATATGGTCGTGAAATACACGCCGAGTCGCCCGCCACCTTCGCTCAGCCGGAAGCTGTCTCCTGAGAGGTCCACGCCACAGTCTAGAACATTATGGCCGGCGTGGCTTTTCTGTGACGGCGCCGCGCCTGTGGAACGACCTGCCAGACAGTCTGACTCATATAGACTCATTAGAACTTTTTAAGTCGAATTTAAAGACACATCGTTTTAAGGCCGCATTTATAAATTACTTGTAGGTTTTTTGTCACAATGAATTTATTTTAACCGTAATTATAGTTCCCCAAACTATTTTAGTGTATTGTTTTAATATCTTATTAATATATATATATATATATACATATATATATATATATATATATATATATATATATATATATATATATATATATATATATACATACATATATGTATATAATATATATATATATATATATATATATATATATATATATATATATATATATATATTTTAAATAATTATTTATTTTATATATTTGTTTATTGCTGATAAGTTTAGCTTATACACTATGAGTTTTACAAACTATATTTAATTAATTATTTATTATCATTGAAACAACTTGACTTTTTAATTGATTAGTCATATTTTATACTTTTATATGTTACAAATGTTGTATGTACGCGCCTCTGAGCAGAAACGTTTTCTGGATATACGGCGCTTTACAAATAAAAAATTGTTATTATTATTATCCGAGCACATGGACATATTACCTAACTACTATCGTCAATAGTATTCTTGTGTTCGTTAACATCAGAAAGCATCCACTATAGATTGCTTTTCAATTGGTAACGTTAATATGTTCCAATAACACCGTGCCGAGTTCAGTTTTCGTTTCAACTAGCCCCGGAGATGATGATGTCGTTGTTCACAGTTCACAGTCACTACTCTCGTCTACGAACTAGTCACCGACAACATACGGGACAACATTTCTTATAAAGTAAGATGTAGAAGCTAAATATAAATCAACTACTCGACATTCTTTCAATGTGCGGTGCATATTCAATTGAACATATCACTACTCATACTATTAAATGAATTTGGTTCTATTGAGTGTCGTAAACAATACGGCTATTCCAAATTTGGATCCCATAAATGGAAAGAATAGAGTCATGACCCCAGCCCTTCTATGGAAACGGCACTGCGCACACAACATATAATTGTTGTATTTTAAACAACTTGCAATCTACTAAGCTATTGATTTGATATTTTAGTTATTGATGAATATTATTAATTTCCATTAATACGTTTGCATGCATATACCAAAATATTGTATGTAAGTCCATTTAAAATTATTTATTATTTGTTTTTAAAAGTAAAAGTAAAGGTAAAGGCAGTTCTTATATAGCGCAATATCCAGTCCTCAGGACCGCTCAAAGCGCTTTACACTTTACTTCCCTGACAGACCTGTTCACTCAGACACCATCTCGGCTTCTCTGGGAAGCATCCAGCCATATGCTGCAATTAATGCGCGAAGGCTGCTCGTATACATATCCAGCATTGTCTGTAGCCAGCTGAGTGCACTGGAGCAATGTAGAGTGAAACAACTTGCCCAAGGTTTTAACGCCGCAGCAAGGATTCGAACCCGGGTTCTCGTAGTCGAGAGTCCGAAGCTGTACCCCTGAGCCACTGCGCTCTACAAAAAAAGCTTAATGTGATGGCTTCACGTACAAACCAACGGGGTCTTTCTCATTTAGACCAATCTAATCGCTATTGTGAGAAGGTCATCCTTCAGAATATTATGACAGGATCAAAGTATTAACACTAACAGTACTTACCCGATTTGCGATAATTTAGGTCCCTGGTGGCGCCCACCACTGCGATTGTATAGTACCCCATTTTCTCTTTACTGTATTTTCCTTCATCGTGATTGGTTCGGTTACCTCCTGTCAGTTCCATTGAGACGATTCTGCAAGAAACAAACAATAAGCCATTACAATTGATACAAAACAAATGCTATTACTGCGCATTACATCGACTCTTGATTTATACCTAGGCTCTAAATGTACTTATTTTGAGACAATTGTTTGAGACAGTTGGCATAAGTGAGACTTGCACGCAGCTGTGATTTCGTTATCAGTTACTGACGCCTCGAGTACGTCGTGGTCTGCTTATATCACAATAAAAACATTGTATAACGGTGTTTGTGCCAAGCGGTTGGTCACGTGATGGACTCTTCAGTTGTGACGTCGGTAAACAGTGACGTACTGCGTCCCTCGAAAGCCTTGGTTGCATCGTTACACAATGATGTGATAATACACGTTGCAAAGTGGTTGTTCTGCCTCTCTTGCAAGAATACACGACGCGGTTCAAATCATTATGGCATTCATTATTGACTCGGCTTATTCTAATCCTCAATGCACCATCGTGATTTTTAAGCAGCATTTTACATGCCATTATATTGCGTAAGATTATATGGGGTTTGGTATGTAACGGAAGGATGCGTTACCTTCTCGGCGAGCGCTGTACATAATAAGCAACATCGTTGACAATTTCTAGATCCCTCGGTTTACCAGTTGTGTCGTAGACTTGTCTGTGGTTGCCGGAGTAGTCGGTGCATTCGATGTGTCCATCGTCTGAAACACAATTACTGAAATTATAGATAATAATTATATATATATATATATATATATATATATATATATATATATACACGCGTATATATACGGGTATATATATACATATGTATATATATATATATATATATATATATACATATATATATATATATATATATATATATATATATATATATATATATATATATATATATATATATATATATATATATATAAGTCTAAAGGCAGCTTATGTCGACCAGTACCTAGAGGTCCGGCTTATGTAGACCAGGCATATTTATTTATTTAATACATTTTCCAAAGATGTAAAACTGGAACATTGTTTCTAATACTGACGTTTAACACATAATGAACGTTCATCAAAATAGTTCAATAAATAAGGTATGTGCAAAAAAATCGGTCTCCACAAAAAATACGCGTATGCATAGATGCCGATTTATGTAGATCGGAGCAACGCCGAAAGCTGCATATGTTTATTTAGCCTTTTTTGCGGTAGACCGCCGATTCTAGTATTTGATGGTACATTGCCATGATGACAATGATGGTTGCCGAGTACCAACGGCAAAGCCAATATTCGAGGGATCTATCGGTTCGCAACAAAGACAAAATGCAAGTTTGACTAATTTACACATAATAATATAGCCTTTTGCATCAGTATGAAGCATATCATACACAGAACACGAAGCTTCAACCCTTCGTTGAGTATATACCATAAATACAGATTTATAAGAACTTTGATCCGGTACACATAACCCGGCACACAATATACTAAAAATAATTAACGGCGCTGGAGAAAACATGCTCAAAATCATTTAATATGTTATTCTTTTAAAAATTAATTACCCACAGTACTTCACTGTCATATGAACTGTGTGAATGGTACTGATCAATTCAATTGTGTTAGTTGTGAACTAACACGTCGAATTTTTAGGTAAACCAGTTTTGGTCTACATAAAACAGCGGTCTACATAAGCTGGTCCTATATGCATAATCGGTCGACATAAGCTGCTTTTAGGAGTATATATATATATATATATATATATATATATATATATATATATATATATATATATATATATAGCATGTTGAGACATGAATCACAAAACTATCATTCAATCAGGTTTATAATTCTGACTTCGGACACTACTTTATGCGATACAGCTAAATATGAGAACGGTGTTATATTTATGCAAATACTGGGTTTTGGTAAGTGTATATATTTGTATGTTTTTGCGAACAATTTCAATTTTCATATGTCGAGGAACATAACATGTCAACATCAATCTTGACCACTTCTATCGAGTTCGAAAACAACATGTCATCAAAACCCTCTCGAAGCTGTTCTAAATAAAGAGTTGTTATGTAACATAGAAGGTGATGAAGACTGCACTGCATGACATCGGTCTAAAATAGCATAAAACTAGCGTCAAACAGTTGTATATCCTTTTTTACTTATTTGGATGGAAAACTTGTTAAACGGATGACGTGAAAATAATGACGTAACTTCACCGACATTATGGCCAATATACTGTGTACATCAAAGACAAACTGGTACAACACTTACCACTATCTGCCCAACACATTGTCTTCTTATCGTAGTTGATGGCAATCGACGGCACAAACGACACACCTGTTGTCACGATCGCTGTGATGTCACTACCGTCCAGATTAGCTTTGTAGATTTGTTTAGGAGTCCACGTCGCATAAAACAGCAAACTAAAAGGTATACATAAAATATGTTATCAATACCTGCACGAAACATCGTGAAACATTGCTAAGATCACATTAGATTTTACACTGTCGACCATTACAACCTATTCTGTGGTGGATAGAAAGTGTTTACTATGTACGTCCTTTGTCTTTTTCAGCACGTGAAACATTATTCAATATACTTTATGTGAAAAATTGGTGAAATGGTCAAAACTAGTTTTTCCGAACAATAAACCCAAATGTGATATTCCATAATGATGTCCCAACTTCACGCTTAAACGCAGAACAGTACTATACATTCGCTTTCTTTGGGAATTATAATCGGCTAATACAGGTTGAATGATTTTTCAGTTAGATGTCTGCCCATAATTATTTCCTAACAGTTCAGTTTTTGCTACACAATTATTTTCAAAAGATTTACTTATTATCCGTGACTCTTAATGACCATAAAGTAAAATACATACCCTGGGTCTATTATATTGTTGCAGGATGTCCTATGTTTAACTATACTCTAATCGAAATATCAAGATGCAAATGATGACAGTTTTCTTATATTGTTACACACACAAATAAGACATTTCTTAAGGCATTCCACTGTATGGTACACCTTACAAGTGATGAATTTTAATTATTTTCAACTACTATCTATAAGATTAGCTAAACAATTTATTTATACAAAATATGGAATAGTAGATATATTATTACTGGCATATTATTACTGGCAAAATATCAAATGAATATAACATTTTATTATGCAAACACGTGCACTGCATGAATTCAAGATGTGTGAAATGTCATTACATTAGTTTATATCTACGTTGGTTAAATCGCTTTAATTGTTTTCTAATGGTATTATTTTCATAATGAAAAGAAGAAGTAATGTTAATTAGGACGAATCGGTTTCAGAGAATTATATTAAAACGTCATGTTACGAATTAAACATATTACAACGTGTTCGTCAATACCAATATGTGTGTTTGTGTATGTGTTTGCGGTCGTGTGTGATGACACATATAACACATATACACACCGGCAGGCACACGCGCGTTAAAAAGGTTATATTCGAAACGTTTCGTTAGCAAATATTTAATCAGATGGACTCTTTTTATTTTGAGCCCCAAGTAGTAAAATAGGGCAAAATAAATGGACAGTCGAAATAACATGTGCGGCCATTTATTTGGGGGCACCACAAGAACACTCGAGAGACACAACGGCCCACCACTTTAGGCAATCTTGGTGCGTATCTGCCTAACTTTAGTAATAAGACTGCATGAGTAACGTTACCTCGAGTAGCGATCAACGGCCAAGCCAAACGCTCTGCGCCCATTGTTGACGACTGTCGTTCTCACACCGCTCTCCAAATCATACGATTCAACCCCTGACTCCATTGTGAAGTACAGTTTGTTTTCTACAGGTTCAATGATAAGCTTTTCAATGTGTGCCCCTGCAAAAAAAACACAATAGGTGCATGGTGTATTTTGTATACTGTTTAATGACAATTTGTTATTGGCGAAACGTCTTTTCCATATCATTTCATTTGACCTGTTCATTTCCCGCTGGTCATCGTCAGCACTGCATGTCTGACGCAAGGAGAATTAACAACTCTAGAATCTCACATCACAATCACACATTTACTTGTTACCTTCACCACGCCATATCTACCACAATACACATCATTGTACTTGAAATGGCTAGATGTTGTTAATACCTCTAGATGCAGAACATCAAGCAATTATCTTTTGGTTCTCTGAAATGTTGACAACGACTTTGTGAAGATTAGAAAGGTTCTTTTAATAGAACGGTAGATACGCCCGAGAGCGGCGCTGGTTAACTAAGGTCATCAAGTTAAATGTTTCAATGTGAACAATATAATATTATTTCAACTAACTTGCAATAGGCTACACTTCCTACAGTGTCAGCCTAGATTCGTACGTTATGTTATGAATGCAAACAGCAAAAACCCAGCGAGCCTTAAATCCTTCATTCTGTCCTCCATCAAGTATCTGAATCAGCCACAATAAAATTAATCGTTGACCAATCACAGTTTCTACCGCTGACAATGCAATGTTGTTTTATCATCTTAATTAATTAATTAATTTATTTATTATAATAGTGTCATATTGCTTTAGCATATTTATTTATTCCAATATATTATATATATATATATATATATATATATATATATATATATATAATATATATATATATATATATATATATATATATATATATGTATATATTATATACATATATTTAGCTACCGTTTACATATTTACATGCTTGATTTTACTGTATACGTGCATTACTATGTGACTTAAATATTCTGTTTTTATGCAACCTCCAAAGTGCAAAATGTATTTCCATTCTATGATTAGATAACACAGTTATTATTATTATTATATAAATTATAACAAATTTTCATATATTTCATCATGCTTATTTGTATATGTAATTTAGACAACTTAAAAAAATATCATCTATTATCTGTCAGTCTTTCGCGCGTGGTTCCAATAGTTTATTTCGTTTTATGTATTAAGCACACATTACGTTTTACGAACCGAATAACATATACGCCCATTATGGGTTAGAAAGTTAACATATAAATAGATGTGGATTTTCTACTCTTGTTTTGTATGTCATACATATATTTTGTTAGGTTATGAATAATTTCTAGATATTTTGCTATCGCGATGGAGATGTTGATATCCCCGCAAACATGCAATACTAATGTGCCGAACTCAGTAGTTATCGAAGTGGCATGTGGGCAAATAATAATAGTGCAAGCGCAAGAAATAAAATTAAAGTTGTAAATAATTATACCAGAGGGAAAGCTAGATGGAATTCTATATTGTACAATTATAGTATAGTATTTACACCCTCCCATGAAGCAACAAGTTACCCGTTCAAACATATAACATTTGGCGAATTGATCACCCCTCGATCATATTGAGATCAAAATAAGTAGGGATGTACGACAGGGGGACACCATGACATTGCACCACTACGTTTACGGCAACACTCAAAGCATATTCCGAATATTTTGAAAACTACGCAGATAGACAAGTGTGTGCCTGGAACAGTTACGAAATAGCACCAAAGAAAACACACAAGACATACACTAAAGAGTAGCAGCCAGTTGGAAGAAACACGTCAACATCTCGTGCGTATTTCTAACAATGAATTTTGGCGCGAAAACAGGGACACTCACCGAATTGGCAAAGAACATGCTAAAAACCGTACACAACATGAAGGCAATAGTGTTAAATGTATCGGGACTGAAAGAAACGTATTTGTAAGAGAGAACACCGAGTGTATCAGTAGATGCGCCGTCTCCCATGGACGTCGCGTACAACCATCTAGAACACTTACAGCGGGAAACTATCTAGAGGAAGACAGGCAAGATGGTGGACCGAGAGACCAACTAGACGTATACGGGAAGGGTTCCATCTGGCATAGGATGACGCTAGACAGGCATATCTGGAAACAGCGTCGATGCATTTACACTACCAGTGAATCCTACGGCGATACACAATTATGATGATGATGACGTCTATATCAGGTAGAAGACAGATCATCTAGCAAAACAATTTATCAACCCATGCACACAAGTAAGCAACTGTAATATAACATTCCTAAAATATACCCCAGTATATTTATAACTGGTCAATGGCAAGCGAACAGAAGTAGAACAAATCGAGATGATGCTGTTTTACAATATTATACAATGCATGCTGTATTACAAGACGATACAATGGGTGTTGTATTAAAATCCGACACAGTGGATGTTGTATGGAAATATGATACAACGGGCGTCGTATTACAAGATAATACAATATATGTTTTATTACGAGATGATACAATGGATGCTGTATTACAACATGATACATTGGAGGTGTACTACAAGACGATACAACTTGTGTTGTATTACAAGATGGTACAATGAATGTTGTATAACAAAATGATAGAATGGAAGTTGGATGGTGTAGTACAAGATGATACAATGGGCGTTGTATTAAAAGATGATACAATGGATGTAGTTTTATAAGATGATACAGTCGATGTTGTATTACAATATTATACAATGGATGCTGTATTACAAAATGATACAATGGATGTTATAATGAAAGTTGCATTATAAAATGACACACAAGATGCTACATTTTTGTTGTATTACAATTTGGTACTATGGATGTTGTATTACAAGATGATACACAGGATGCTACATTTTTTTTGTAGATGATACATTGGATGTTGTATTACAATTTGGTACTATGGATGTTGTATTACAAGATGATACAATGTAAGCTATATTAAGCGATGATTCAATGGATGTTGTATTTGAAGATGATGCTATGGATGTTGTATTCCAAAATGATACCATGGATGTTGTATTACAAGATGATACAATGGATGCTATATAAAAAAATATTAAAATATGTTACAATGGATCCTACATCACAAGATGATACAATGGATGTTGTAATACAGTTATCCAGTGTATTTGTTTACATGTAACATTCAACTTGCCTGTTTCTAAGAGGGTCGTCGTGTTGGAGCCATCCAGGGAAGTTTGCTTGATTGTTTTGTAGTCAACAGTCCAGTAAACGAAGCCACCAACATCGTCCACTGCCAGTCCCTGCGTTTTGCCTTCAAATAAACCATATTTATCTCATAATATGGTACTTTTTATTTCTGAGTTCTCGTACTCTGACTCGTGTACCTTCATTGTAACCGTATTCCTACTCCATTACATTTGTAACCCTACTCCTACTCCATTACATGTGTAACCGTACTCCTACTCCATTACATTTGTAACCGTACTCCTACTCCATTACATTTGTAACCGTACTCCTACTCCATTACATTTGTAACCGTACTCCTACTCCATTACATTTGTAACCGTACTCCAACTCCATTACATTTGTAACCGGACTCCTACTCCATTACATTTGTAACTGTACTCCTACTCCATTACATTTGTACCCGTACTCCTACTCCATTACATTTGTAACCGTACTCCTACTTCATTACATTTGTTTTGCAATCAATACATCTCCTACCATATTCAAAAAAGCCTTGGCTATGATTACGCCCCACACCAGACATCATCTATTTCCACACACAGTAATACTTAATAAAGTCATATCGCTATACGGTTTATTATAGTCCAGTCCCTAGGGTGACCGTAATAGCGAGGTGTCATTTTAGGTTGTTGACAACCGGTGCCCACCTCAGTTCTACATGATTCATTATCCCAGGTCACTGTAACGATTTAAGTACGCTGTGACCACACTTTACAATCACCTCGGTACTGCAGCCAACTCGCTATTACTACCACCCTGGGATAGTTCCTAATAGTGTCAACATACAGAAAATATCGAAAATTAATATCACCAATTAGGTCACCTCGCTACTAAGGTCACATTTGTGCAGTCCCTATGGGAACTTTACGACCGAGTTTCCTCAGCAGGCTCCTACGTACCACCATGGTTCAGCCATGCTGGAGGACCGTACATCGCGCATGTTGACGACGCACGCAGTGGAAGTTTCAACATACCATGGTCTGCCCCGACAAGAAGAGCGGTGGGGCAGTGGATCGGGACACCTGTATGACAAAGACGACGACGCACAAGTGGACTTGTGGAAGAGTAACTGCGTAAAACTCCCTAACTAGACTGATCTGTTCAATCTAAGACCTGCTCGACTTCTCTGGAAAACATTGAATCAAGCTGTTATTGATACGAGAAGAATATTCATACATAGAGATTCGACAATGTCAGCCAGTTAATCTTTCATACAACTGAGTGAGCTAGAGGTATTTAAAATGAACTTTTCTGTCACAGGTTTGACAAGGCTTCATTAACGTACCGTTTTGCCGTCTAATAGTTATAGGCATCAAACGTGAGGATGCAACTCGAGTTCAAGAACCACCAGTACGATAGGGTAAATGTTTCGGAATGTTGTATAGTATATACAACATATACAATTGCATTGAATTATATGGAACATATACAGTTGTACTTAATAAAAATCGTAAGTAAATTTAAATAAAAATGATACCATGGAAACGTTAAGATATTTATTGGAATTACAGATGACATTTTTGGTTGCGCTTACCGGATATTTAAAATGATAACATTCTTTGAATGCGTTGGTTTTTCCCAGCGTATAACAAACCATATACAAAAAAGTTAATGCAATAATATCATACAGGAATATAATACATAACATAATAGTCCTCTAAAAAGTATATGGTTATTGGTTAATTATTTGTTTTATAGCACATTTCTGTAATATGTGTAAGTGTATTGGCTTGTACACTCTATACCAGTAAGATTGTTATCATACTTTGGGTATGTATTTAAGAATTTGTAATACATTATTCAACTAATTAATTATATGATTTGTGCTTTTCAGTTTTATTTCTAAAGGTTGTTCATCTACATGTATAAAGTGCTTATTTATCATATGTACTATCAGATGTACGGCTCATTATCAATATAATTTACCCTACGCTTTTACTGTATTGCTAATTCTGTAATATTAAAAATATTACGGTCAATTGAATAAGTATAGTGATACATTTGTTTTCGAGAAAAAACACAATGCAAATGTAATATAGCCAAACAATTATAAGCAAAGACAACAGGCTTACCGTCTGAGTTTGAAGCCCAGAAACAGATCAATGTCAGGAATAGTATTCGAGACAGAAGCCCGGTTGACAGAGGCCTGTGCGGTGGACGTCTAGTCAGGTTGTTCGGACGGCGCGTAGACAACATCGTGGCTGTTCAGCGGTGATTATCTCTCACAATTGAGCTCCGAAAGCGTTGTGGTGAAATGACGCGTCGCAGTTGAATGTGACAACGGAGCAGTGTGATGATTTGTGTGATATGCGGCTCGTAACTACAGACGCCGACTGCTTGACGACGGGCAAAGCTGTGTTGATGCGCGCTGTGACAACAGTCACGTGACAATTCGCGTATCTGTACATTGCCTCTCCCTGACGCTATCTGTGTCTGAATCTGTGTCTGTGTCTGTGTCTGTGTCTGTGTCTGTGTCTGTGTCTGTGTATGTGTCTGTGTCTGTGTCTGTGTCTGTGTCTGTGTCTGTGTCTGTGTCTGTGTCTGTGTCTGTGTCTGTATCTGTATCTGTATCTGTGTATGTGTCTGTGTCTGTGTCTGTATCTGTATCTGTATCTGTATCTGTATCTGTATCTGTATCTGTATCTGTATCTGTATCTGTATTTCTATATGTATCTGTATAATATACAAATATGTATATGTATATGTATATGTATATGTATATGTATATGTATATGTATATGTATATGTATATGTATATGTATATGTATATGTATATGTATATGTATATGTATATGTATATGTATATATATATATATATATATGTATATATATATGTATAAGTATATATATATATATATATATGTATATCTCTGCCTGCCTGCTTGCCTGCCTGCCTGCCTGCCTGCCTGCCTGCCTGCCTGCCTGCCTGCCTGCCTGCCTGCCTGCCTGCCTGCCTGCCTGCCTGCCTGCCTGCCTGCCTGCCTGCCTGCCTGCCTGCCTGCCTGCCTGCCTGCCTGCCTGCCTGCCTGCCTGCCTGCCTGCCTGCCTGCCTGCCTGCCTGCTTCCCTCCCTATTAACCGCAACCAACATTAAAACAAATAATGACAACATTGTACAATTACATTGACAGTACAAATACATACAGATTCCTAAATTCTCGTATAAAAAGGATGAGAGTAGATTAAATGTTGCGATTAGTATAATCAATAACAGTCGTCGACACAGACACTAGTCATCTAAATGATGTTACTTTGGGCACGCAGCTTCGTGTGTCGTCCACCTATGCTTTATTAATAGAAACACTCGTGGCCTGTCATTGTCCATGGTAGTGGCATTAACCCCGAGAGCAGTCGCGAGGGATGTTTTGCCAAAGATTGGTCGTTTCACCGCGGTGTGTCTGGGGATTATCAATCATTCAGCGGATGACGGGTTGTCATCGCGTTGCCTGCTGCATTGTCACTTGAGTGTGTCGGGCAAAAGGCCAGCCGATTACCACAGGCCAATGGTGACCATTTTTTATTGTCAGATTAATGCAGTACACCAAGTACGTTCATTGAATGTTGTCGGTGACTTCTATCCGGGTTATCTGGGTGTGTTTCTGTTCTTGCTTGATATAATGTAAAACAATCAAAGTGCGAAAAAGAACTTGTAAGTCTCGTTTACTTTACGTGATCAACCGTACAACAATGAAATACGTCTCACAGAGTAATCATTTAATTAAACCTTCCAATTTGGTTAGGCTTGTCTGTATGTGCTGTAAAGAATGCAACATATATCTACGCCTGCCTAGATAAATTCATCGATCATTAAGTCATACTGGACGGAAGAATTTCGATAACGTTGAAATGGTAAGGATCAGAGCATACATGGTGTGGAGACTGGCATTGACAGAGCAACAGCAACATAAATATTACGTTTGCGAGAAAAACGCGTTGGGAAGCAAACTAGAGCTAAATGGGTAAAGAAAAACGAAGATGTACGATACGAGTAAAGAAATTAGAATGTAAAGCAGCGAAACGGGAGGTTTTAGAAAGGGGCAGATGAGACAGACAGGTCACGTGCAAAGGGTCTATCCCACTACCTCCCTCCCTACCTCCCTCCCCTTCCTCCTACCCTCCTTCCTCCCCCTAATTTTCTCCCTGTATAACTTTACAATAACTGTTACAATACAAGTTCGTTTATTTTCTATATCCTCGCCTGAACAAAGTGACAACAGATAAAACGTACCGACAACAACCCATAAATATAATCAATAACAGTCGCAGACACAGGCGTTGCTCTCCTGAACGGTACGACTTCAGCCACGCAGCAAAAGCACCCAGCTGACCTCTGAAGTGAGGCTGGGTAAAGTAAATATCACTATTCTACATGTGCGCGATGGCTCATGGCTATTAATATGTCTGAGCAAGGATGCAAATTAATAGTTGCCCGAGAGAGAGATAGAGAGAGACAGACAGACAGAGCCAGAGACAGAGAGGGAGAGACAGCCAGACAGAGAGAGAGGGGGGGGAGAGAGAGAGACAGCCATACAGACACACAGAGCGAGTTAGAGAGACAGAGAGAGAGAGAGAGAGAGAGAGAGAGAGAGAGAGAGAGAGAGAGAGAGAGACGGAGACGGAGACGGAGACGGAGACGGAGACGGAGACGGAGACGGAGACGGAGACGGAGACGGAGACGGAGACGGAGACGGAGACGGAGACGGAGACGGAGACGGAGACGGAGACGGAGACGGAGACGGAGACGGAGACGGAGACGGAGACGGAGACAGACAGATCGAGACAGACAGAGAGACATAGAGATATAGAGACAGAAAGACAGAGAGACATAGAGACATAGAGACATAGAGACAGAGAGACAGAGGGACAGAGAGACAGAGAGACAGAGAGACAGAGGGACAGAGAGACAGAGAGCCAGAGAGACAGAGAGACAGAGAGAGACGACCTATTTGCTGCACACAATGGTCCACGATAGTCTCTCATGGTCCAAAGAGTACGTTCCGTCTGAGTTAGGTCTACAGAACAACTGGTCAATCTGATTGACTGTACCATTCGATGCTTTAAAAATAAACGTTTTAATTAACCGTGCGAATCATGTTAGGTATGTGTGGATGCGCCTTCATAAAATGGAACACATAACAACGAACTCTTGTAATTGATACTTTCATACACCTCTAACTCAACAACTTCCTATATAAAACCATGTGAAGATTTCCCCCAACAATAAGCAGACGCACTAACGAATCCAGCGAAACAAAGACATACGTACTCCTAAGTCGGCGTCACTATCTAATGTGTAGTCGTCGGCCAAACACAAACTGTGCAAACACACAACGCCATAGCCCGAGCTCATGTAAAACAGCTGAGTTAATTCCCATTCGCCGAAAATTAATTTTCAATACAGGTTCGTATAATTGACTATATTTTTGTCTAGATAGTGTGAAAGCTAACACAGTGTACCGATAAACGACAAGTATAATCAATAACCGTCGTCGACCGGTATTGTTCACCTAAATGGCGCTGCTTCAGTCGTGCTGCTTTGTCTGCCGTTCACCTATGTTTTATTAATGGTGACTCTCCTGCGTTCTCATTGTCCACTGTGACGTCAGTAACCGTGCGGGCAGTAGCGAAGCAGTCACTCACTGGGTGGAAGAACTTTGTCATCGTTCAAATATGACAAAATTACTATCCACTTCCGTTGTAGGCGTCAAACACCCAGCTGACTGCAGATCGGGATGTGACTGGGCAACGACGAAAATGTAATCATTTTCAATGTCCGTGAGCCTAGTGGCTGGTAATATATCTAAGCAAGGACGCAAATTATTAGTTGCCTGGTTTCTTGATATGATCGCTACTGTGATCACGTAGGCATAGAGAGAGAGAGAGAGAGACGATGTATTTGCTGCACGCTATGGTCCACGATAGGCTTTCCTGGTCCAAAGGGTCCATTATGTCTGAGTTGTGTTTACAGTACAACTAGTCAATCTTATTTACAGTAGCTGACCAAACATACGAAAATGAGATGGTTCTAAAAATAAACTTGCGAATCATGTTAGGTATGTTTTTGGATGTATGTTCATAAAATTGAATACATAATTACGAACTCCGTGTAGTTGATACTTTCAAACATCTCAATAACATCCTGTACAAAACCATGTGAATATTTTCCCAACAATAACAACAAGAAACAGAGACATAAGTACTCCTAAGTCGGCGTCCCTATTTAATGTGTAGTCGTCTCTCAAACACACACTGTGCAAACACACAACGCCATAGCCCGAACTCTTGTACAACAGCAGAGTTCATGCGATGCGGGGAATTCACCGAACATCAATTTACAATACAAGTTCCGATAATTTGCTATATTTTTGCCAGGATAGTTTGAAACCTAACACAGTGTAAATGATAAGAATAATCAATAACAGTCGTCGACCAGGAATATCTCACCTGCATGGCGCGTCTTCTGTCGTGCAGCTTTGTGTCGTTCCCCAATGCTTTATTAATGTGAACTCTCGTGACTTGCCGTTGTCCATTGTGATGTCGGTAACCGAACCAGCAGTAGCGAAGAGGCCATAACCTTTGGGAAAGAACTTTGTCATCGTTCAAATACTATTATGTTGCATTCCACTTCTGTCGTAGGCGAAAGCACCTAGCTGACCTCTGTAAGGTGGCAGGGTGGCACATGTCACCATTATACATGTGCGTTATGCCTTCTTGAAATCATCTATACAGGTATGACGTCGGCGTGCAGACAGTGGTCACTGTGCTGCGGTTTTAAATCCTTGGGCAGGTTTTTTCACTCTATATTGCTCCAGTTCACTCAGCTGTATAAATGAGTACCAGGCTATAGACACTGGTGGATATGTGTATGAGCAGCCTTTCGCACATTAATTGTAGCATGTGGCTGGATGTTTCCCAGGAAAGTTGAGACGGTGTTTAACTGCATCCGTCCGTCCGTCCGTCCGTCCGTCCGTCCGTCCGTCCGTCCGTCCGTAGTAGTTTAAACAACCGGTAGTATTGAAGCAATGGATTCACATTGGTGATTTGCGGGCGTACTCTTTGGAACCCCTCCAGTCCAAGTACAGTTCACTTTGCTCGGTCCATTTTGAGGAGAAATGCTTTGATGTAGACATATATCATCAGTTGATGGGATGATTTCAGCGATAACAATAATAGACAACTTTATATTTACCGTCATCAGCATGTTGCAGACATTTCATGACAACAGCCAAACCCCATGCAGGGAATCTACGTGGAGAGCGCCTCGATCACCGTCGTGACGTCATTCTTCGTCTAAGATGGGGTACCGCATAGTATTTGGATGGCTGGGTGTTAAAAAAAAAAATTCTGGTAAACCGCTGGCGTTAAAAAATTTAGTGTATGTGGATATTGTTACTTTATATTAACTCTATTAGGTGTATGCCACGAAACAGTTAACTTTATTTGTCCTTTATAGGACTTTGTATTGTTTTTGGTAGTAATCATCGAACTGTTACCAAATAACGTATTTCAGTTATATTGTCCGAAGGATTATTAAAAGCAGATTCAATGGAACACTTTGCCGGTGACAATGGTCACTGAAATCATGAATTTTAATCGATTATTAAGGTGATTGCCATGGCATTAGCGGCGAGTACTTGTGTTTGGCGATCTTGACTAATAATAAAGAGTGCCATTTGTTTTCAATACAACCTGTTTGGGGCAAACATATACATGTGTCATGATTATGTGTATTTAGACAACTTGTCAGACATAAGTGCTTATCGAAACCACAACGTACTAATGTATCCAGTCCCCAATCAGCTCCAGTCGCGCGGAGTCTCGCCACGTATCGTGACCCACTTACTGGCCCTATTACATACCTGCTTTGTGTCATCGACTAGCGCACCTACATCTGTCCATGTCGCAGTACTCGTTATTTCCGTTGCAGTCGAAAAAGGGGCATCTTTTACTTATGTTTCTTTCGTCGAGACATATGAGAGAACAAAGTGTAGATGTAAATGGGCACATGAACACACATCCTTCGGAAGAAGGACCAAGAACTGTTTCATTAACTCATGCCTGTTCAACCAAATAACTCACAGTGACTCTTAACCAACTTTCGTGCATGCTGATATGGATATGTGTAAAATATTGTAAAGCCATAATTTATTGTTTAGATCTATTTATTTTAATGTTTTAAAATATTAATTATTTTTTATTAAGTTTATCAAATAATCACAGAAAATATGTTTTAATGTCTTAAATTATATAAATGAGTTTTATAGATACGTTTAATATATTCTCTACAATTTAATTAATTTATATTTATGCTAATGTCTTAAATTATATATTATTTCAATATATTTTAACAAATATACTTTGCGTGTTTTATGGACCTGTTTCAATCTGTATGATTGCCCAGAGTGAAATAAACTGTTTTATTATATTAAGATCTAATCATTGAATTATAGCATCGACTTGAACCCTCAAAGTTTATCAGCCTCCAGCGCTTAAGTTTAATTGTAATTCTGTTATTCCACTTTTATCCTTTATTAGGCTTGACTGAACTGTCGACAATCAACGCTATTTGTCAATAACGATATGGTATGAATATAATAGTATTATATATAAACAACTCACATGTTTAATCATGTTCTTAGAACCTAGGTAAACGTCAATTGTTGCAACACCTTATGGATGCATATTTAATTACCCCTGGTTTGCCGGGGTGAATATAACAGCAATGCCGGAAAGAACAGAAACTATTAATTAGTTAACGTTGCTACGAATTAACATCGAACAGCTGATCGAATCAGCATCAGAACGTGAAGGCAACTTACACAGTGAGCATATCAGTGTGTTCTTCATCGTAAGGTTCTTCTTTTTTGTCAAATACTCTAAATCTGCTGCAGCCGTCGATTTGCTGAATAATAACAAAACAGATTTGTTGCATTCAGTTAATCACGTATCAAATGTAGTTGTTATAGATGACAGTGTGCAGAAACAATGCAGCTATAACAACTACGACAACTACGATAAGGAAATCAATCCTGATTAAGAGGCCTATGACAAACAATCACGAAATTAGACATTCATCGGCTAACATAAAGCGACACTAACGTTACGCCTTTTCATTAAGATATGTTTTGTTCTTAGCAGATTATATAACTTAGCAGATAACAAAAATATGCTATATACGCCATTATGCCGATAATTGAGGCACATTCAGTGGGGAGCGGTGGTCGCGCGGTAGAGCGCCGGACTGTCAATCGAGGAGACAGTGGTTCAATCCCACCTACCGCCGTTTCGAAACTTAGGACATTTCGTTCACCCCACATTTGCCTGTGTCTTTCGGGAGATACATTAACCCCCTTCTATCTGGTGTCTATGCCAGGGGAAGTAAAATATCCCACACAGGAGGTAAATGGGTAACCTGTACTGGACTCACAAATTCTCGTTGGATTTTAAACGCCCTGCAAAGGGCCCCGTCCAGTATCTAAGAAAAGAAAAAGAAGTGAAGTATTGGTGATTTGAGGGTGAGGACTGGAGGAAAATAAAGCTGTAAGTAGAAGCTGGTGGTGATTTGCATGGGCCGGTCACGTGGGGAAATATATGGTGAACGATTGGCTAAGAATTGCCTTAGAAAATATTCAGAAAAGAGCCACTAAAGAACCTATCATATATAGAAAGAATACTTAAACTACCATACCGAAGATTTAGAGGACACATGATAGAAGTCTACAAAATAATACACAAATAAATAATACACTAAATCTTTTGAGAAATAATAATGTATCACAAAGAACAGGAAACAGAGGACATTCTCTAAAATTATTCACACACAGAGCCAAACTAAACCTAAGAAAAACTCTATTTCCAATTCGAATTACCGAACCATGGAATAGTCTCTCTGAGACGGTGGTAACAGCTAAATCTCTAAAATAATTCAAAACACGACTAGACAAATTCTTACATAACTAGGATATTGTGTATGACTTTGAAGTACCGTTAAGAATTACTAACAATAGAACCGGAACACACAATCTTATATTAATAGATTATGAAAACGAAGAGCTGATCACAGAGGAACACAGAATCCTACGATTAGAACCATCCTAAGGTATCCTAAGGTAAGAATGACACCTGTGCTTAGGGAATGTAGGGGAGACGCAGACGAGGAAGACCGAAGCTGCGATATGTGAATTACGTAAAGAACAACGTGGAAAGAATGGAAGAAGAACAGAACGGAGAAAAACACACACAGACGCAGGTTATTGTGTACTGTAGATAGAAAACTAGAGCACAAAAAAGTGAGAACAATGACTAGGAATTCACGTTGATACTCCTGATATGTCAAGGTTGATAAGGTAAGACGCTCTGTCAATTGAAGATGGCGTGGGATTCAACAATTGGGTCTCATTCGAACACTTGTCTCGTTGTAGCGCTTACATTCTGCGCATGCGCGATAAATGTAAAATCATTAATGTGCAGCAAAAGGACAATGCATTTACGGTATAAATACTACAGGTTGCTCTTTAGGATGTATATAACCTCTCTGCAAAGATATTTGTCGCAAATTAACACGAAGCAAACAAGTTTTGAGGCATGTTTTGATAGCAAGCGTAAATCACGTGACTGTAGCTAGTGCGCCATAATCCGTGAGAGTGATTTAAACAAACATACAATTTATTGTATCGAACGACATTTTAAGCAACTCTTCACAGTAATCACCACAGGAGAGTTAACGAACAGCCCGTGGCATTTACACGAAACATGCTTTGTCGTTTCGTTGCACACTGATGATTTTACATTTATCGCGCATTCGCAGAAACATCAATCGGACAGTTTATAACGATCTGAAAAATGTAAGCGCGATATCGTCACTGATATGCCTCACAAGATTGCATTTAATCATGTTTGACCGTAAGCAAATGACCCATGCATTTTATTTGCAAATTATGGTTGAATCAAAGCAAGCAGTAGTATAATATATGACAGTATCATACATGCAATTGCTTTTGACCGATTCGTCGCCTCATTTTTACCGCGGCTGTGTTTAATACACCAGGAACAATTCATGCTTTTAAGAACTGTCTCGGCACAGTCGTTGACTGGACTATGTCTCTGATGTGCAAATAAGAACTAGCCATGTAATCAATAGGTGAATCAATCAAGGAAGAACATTAAATAAAGAATGACCGTAAATTATATAATGATATTTTTATAATGTACAAATTGTACGCATGTCTTTCCAAGACCATTTCACATTCTTTATTGAAACCCACAGAGTAGATATCGTTTATTAGTTGCAGTAAACAGTTTACGTTGTTATTACTTGCTTAGCATGACAATTACTGTACTGCCGACATTTGGCACGATTACGTAACTGTAACAGTCGATGCCGACCGCCCAGGGACCATACTTTTCGTGAGCTTGGTGCTCGCCGACAATCTCTATTACAGACTTGCCACATTTTTGGGATGACAATCCGTATTTTTGACCTAAACTTTTGTAAGAATCCGTATTATTAAACAGACCTTCCAGTTAACTGGCCTAACTTATTAAGGCCTTTTCAATACGGTATTATAGACAACTTGTTAGATATAAGTGCTTACGAAACCACAACGTACAACAATGCAAAATGCAAATCCCGTAAAAGACACATACATGTTTATTATCTGCACTACGTAAATCGCTATATGTCTATCATAGTGTGGAAAACTCAAAATTAAATCGGACATTTAAAATCAGTACGGCCGTATCACTTAAAAACGCCAAAATATGTATTGGATACGGGTAATCCGTATCATGTGGCAGGTCTGCAATTAATAAATAAAAAATAATAATTGCGTAAATGACCAATGTCATCGTTGACAGTGCGATATGGAGTGCATCCACCCCTTCTGAGTGCCTGGGACGTTATGTACGTGTTTTGTAAAGGAAAAGCGTTGATCTTTTACGACCTAGCTACATCACCTGAACGAGCAACGCTTGCATCATCATCATCAGCACCATTATCATCAACATAACGCTTCCTTTGGTCATCTTGTTAACAGACTGGCGACGAGTGTACCTGCAACAAAACATCTTCAACTGTTCTATACTAACTATAGCTACACCAACTCTAAATAACACGCCGCATAGTATTGTTATATCAATAAAATGCGTATATATATATATACATGGTATCTCAAACAACCGAATAAATATGTAATATAGGTCGACAACATGTACTCACACGATTGTAGTTCTTCACTCAATTTGTTTGGCGTTATAAACGTTCCGATTTACGTTTCTGCGCATGCGCGATAAATGCATGTATGGCATGGCGTTATAAACGTTCCGATTTACGTTTCTGCGCATGCGCGATAAATGCATGTATGGCATAAATACTACCGATTGCTCATTAGTATGTATATAACCTCTCTGCAAAATTATGTGTCGCAAATCAACACGAGGCAAACAAGTTTTGAGGCATGTTTTGATAGCAAGCGTAAATCACGTGACTGTAGTACGCCATAACCCGTGACAGTGATTTAAACAAACGTAATATGTTATTGTAATGAACGATATGTTAAGCAACTCTTCACAGTGATCATCACAGGAGGGTTAACGAATAGCTCGTGGCATTTATATCAAAAATACTTTGTCGTTTCGCTGCACATTGATGATTTTACATTCATCGCGTATACGCAGAAATGTCAATCGAAACGTTTATAACGACCGAAAAAATGTAAGCGCGACAACGTACCAGTTTGTCAGGTGACGCCCTCATACCCGCTAACACTAATGCAACTGACCTTGTTTAATGAGGTACCGCAACTAGGGTCTGTGTGCCGTCTTTTACGTATTCTTGACGTGTGTAAAATGCGGCACTGTTTTCCAAACATTTTGTGGAACGCTTGTTTAAACCATCCTACAATCAGCTGTTGAACTCGCATGGCTCCGAAGTCTCACACATAACTAAATATGGATACAGTCTGGCATGTCCGTCAATGTGAAGGTATAATATGTACATTAATGAACATTTACAACCGATGGAACGTCGACTGGTGGCCCGACGACAGGTTTGCTGGCTTGATACCGGAAAGGATGTTTCAAATCATCTATAGCTCACCGTATGCATCACACGAGAGTACTACGTCTTCAGACATAGTTAAATATTGATATCGTATAACATGTCCGCCAATATGAAAGCATAATATCTACATTAATGTACATTTACAGTCGATGAAACGTCGCGGGACGTTCGATTGAATTCAGTGCTAAGATGGCGTTGTTTTGGCTGTTCTGTCTATTGAACATACGGCATGCTGTTCTGTCTATTGACCACGCATACGGCATGCCAACATACAAACTCTCGCTCGCTACGCGCCTGCACGGTAAATAGCTAATTGAGGATGATTTAAACAAGCGTTCAGCAAAACATGCAAATAAATCCACGTTAGTCGCTGGAGGCGCTGAGACGCAACTACGGTCTCAGCGTATAAGCGCCTCTAGCGACTAACGTGGATTTGTGGAAGCCCATTGCAAGAACCGCCATTTTGACACGAATTGCAATGAACGGGTGTCAACCCCTTTTTCTAAACCATACCAATGCGATATTCATATCACCATCAGCATAGCGACTGAACACACACACGTGATTGTTGCCCTTTTATTCAAACATAACTTATGTAAACATCTTATATGTTGGTAGTACATTATACATACCTTACAATATCCTCTCAAAACGCACCAAATTTATTGTTTTAATAAATCAACACAAACTAGTGTTAATCATTGGTGGATTACGTCAAATTTATTTCAATGTAATTTCATTGTGACTAAAAGTTAGCTGATTCCATGTTATTCACGATGTAAAGGGACAGAAAAGCTAGACATCACACTAGATCCTTATTTTTTCGGTATGTCGTCAGTGTTACAGGTTATCGATAAAACACATTCGTAATGGAATATGACCAACGAAGTACCTGAAATAATATTATTGATGAAACGATGCATATGTCATAGGCAGCTTAAATGATAACATAATTCCTTTATGAATACCATTTGACAATCAAAATACGAATTGCTACTCAGATCACCACTAAAATGCATTTTGTTGTCACGGTAAACAACCTGCACATGCAAAGCATAAAATGAGCACTGTTAACAACAAATAGTTAAAAAGCAACCAGTATCACCACATAAAATGTGTCTTGGATACAAATACCGATCCCTTACACAACGCATACAATAATGAATGCATTGGCGAATAATTAGTATATGACAAATAGTGTCAAGAAAATGTGTTGGCCACTCAACACACAAAACACGGATTTCTTCCACGCAGTAATCACTCGTTTATGTCGCTGTCAATGGCTAGAGGAATTGTCGTTGCAAAATAAGTATGCTATTGTGACAACTTCCGGATAATCGAAGTCGACCAATGAAACTACTCGACGCATAACACAAAACACTTCACTGGATTACCCCCAAAATGTCATAGTTTAAATTGCAACCTGGTTACTGGGTGAACATTTCAATATGTTTGATCATTTAGAGTAGTTTAGCCTAATTGTTTCCTGTTCAACTACTTAACAATAAACACCTCTGCACAAGAAATCGGTGGTTTTCTGTAGAGAGTCAGTGTGACAGAAGACTCATTAGTATTATATTAGGGGCCTATGGATTACATATTGATACACCACTTCCTTTGCAATGAGCTCATCTGTGATGACTTGGCCATATTCATTGAATTTTGGTGTGAATTGTTGAATGTTGTTTAGAGGTTTTATAACATAATTATGGTATTGCAATCATAATTAGGCACATCATTTGTTTTGTCTTTTATTTCAGATTAGATCCTATTGTCGATCTCGTAAATAACTCGCCTTCCGCCGACCAAGTGGTCCTCAGTCCCAATCTCAAGTCACGAAGTCGTTCGTTGTGGAGAATTCTCGGAACACATGGCTATAATTAAGTAACTTGCAGGTGATGTTCCCCAAGCTAACATAGCGGTAATATAAAACAGCGCCACCAACACAAATAATCTCCGATTCCCTGGCAATCCAAATATTGTAGAGCCAAGTGGTGGAGGTCCTTTGCTGCGTCAAATGTAATCGCTCCAGTTAGCAATTCATAACGTACACATTCATAAATCAGATAGGAAATTGTCATCCATTACGCCACTCAAAGCTATTCCCTATTCTACATGCCGCAATTTTTCTCATTTCCGAACAAAGGGAATCGTAGCTTTTACTCTCAAAACTTACAGTCAAAGTAGTTGTAGATAGTGACTATCCCAATGGTAAAGGTCGTACAGCTGAATCACTTCAAGTAATCCCCATTTGTATCACCATCAACGGCCATAGCTGGATTTCCATCTAAGCGGCCAACTGTCGCTTGTCTGACAGGGTGCCCCAACGTTAGGTTGTACCCCGTTGACAAAACTGCGACAAGAACAAATGAGTATCAACCTAAAGTTACATTTTAGTACGGTCCACACAGCTTTTCACTCTCTGTCTCTGTTTCTGTCTCTGTCTCTGCCTCTGCCTCTGCCTCTGCCTCTGCCTCTGCCTCTGCCTCTGCCTCTGCCTCTGCCTCTGCCTCTGCCTCTGCCTCTGCCCCTGCCCCTGCCCCTGCCCCTGCCCCTGCCCCTGCCCCTGCCCCTGCCCCTGCCCCTGCCCCTGCCCCTGCCCCTGCCCCTGCCCCTGCCCCTGCCCCTGCCCCTGCCCCTGCCCCTGCCCCTGCCCCTGCCCCTGCCCCTGCCCCTGCCCCTGCCCCTGCCCCTGCCCCTGCCCCTGCCCCTGCCCCTGCCCCTGCCCCTGCCCCTGCCCCTGCCCCTGCCCCTGCCCCTGCCCCTGCCCCTGCCCCTGCCCCTGCCCCTGCCCCTGCCCCTGCCCCTGCCCCTGCCCCTGCCCCTGCCCCTGCCCCTGCCCCTGCCCCTGCCCCTGCCCCTGCCCCTGCCCCTGCCCCTGCCCCTGCCCCTGCCCCTGCCCCTGCCCCTGCCCCTGCCCCTGCCCCTGCCCCTGCCCCTGCCCCTGCCCCTGCCCCTGCCCCTGCCCCTGCCCCTGCCCCTGCCCCTGCCCCTGCCCCTGCCCCTGCCCCTGCCCCTGCCCCTGCCCCTGCCCCTGCCCCTGCCCCTGCCCCTGCCCCTGCCCCTGCCCCTGCCCCTGCCCCTGCCCCTGCCCCTGCCCCTGCCCCTGCCCCTGCCCCTGCCCCTGCCCCTGCCCCTGCCCCTGCCCCTGCCCCTGCCCCTGCCCCTGCCCCTGCCCCTGCCCCTGCCCCTGCCCCTGCCCCTGCCCCTGCCCCTGCCCCTGCCCCTGCCCCTGCCCCTGCCCCTGCCCCTGCCCCTGCCCCTGCCCCTGCCCCTGCCCCTGCCCCTGCCCCTGCCCCTGCCCCTGCCCCTGCCCCTGCCCCTGCCCCTGCCCCTGCCCCTGCCCCTGCCCCTGCCCCTGCCCCTGCCCCTGCCCCTGCCCCTGCCCCTGCCCCTGCCCCTGCCCCTGCCCCTGCCCCTGCCCCTGCCCCTGCCCCTGCCCCTGCCCCTGCCCCTGCCCCTGCCCCTGCCCCTGCCCCTGCCCCTGCCCCTGCCCCTGCCCCTGCCCCTGCCCCTGCCCCTGCCCCTGCCCCTGCCCCTGCCCCTGCCCCTGCCCCTGCCCCTGCCCCTGCCCCTGCCCCTGCCCCTGCCCCTGCCCCTGCCCCTGCCCCTGCCCCTGCCCCTGCCCCTGCCCCTGCCCCTGCCCCTGCCCCTGCCCCTGCCCCTGCCCCTGCCCCTGCCCCTGCCCCTGCCCCTGCCCCTGCCCCTGCCCCTGCCCCTGCCCCTGCCCCTGCCCCTGCCCCTGCCCCTGCCCCTGCCCCTGCCCCTGCCCCTGCCCCTGCCCCTGCCCCTGCCCCTGCCCCTGCCCCTGCCCCTGCCCCTGCCCCTGCCCCTGCCCCTGCCCCTGCCCCTGCCCCTGCCCCTGCCCCTGCCCCTGCCCCTGCCCCTGCCCCTGCCCCTGCCCCTGCCCCTGCCCCTGCCCCTGCCCCTGCCCCTGCCCCTGCCCCTGCCCCTGCCCCTGCCCCTGCCCCTGCGTCTGCCTCTGCCTCTGCCTCTGTCTCTGTCTCTGTCTCTGTCTCTGTGTCTGTGTCTCTCTCTGTCTCTCTCTGTGTCTGCCTGCCTGCCTGCCTGCCTGCCTGCCTGCCTGCCTGCCTGCCTGCCTGCCTGCCTGCCTGCCTGCCTGCCTGCCTGCCTGCCTGCCTGCCTGCCTGCCTGCCTGCCTGCCTGCCTGCCTGCCTGCCTGCCTGCCTGCCTGCCTGCCTGCCTGCCTGCCTGCCTGCCTGCCTGCCTGCCTGCCTGCCTGCCTGCCTGCCTGCCTGCCTGCCTGCCTGCCTGCCTGCCTGCCTGCCTGCCTGCCGGCTTGGAGGGACGAACGTTGATCTGCTGTAATTATGACCGATCGCGATTTTACCGTAGGAAATTATTTAATTTTATTATAGTGTCCAAGAATTTAAATTAATTTAAATTAATTAAACTTTGATTCAACACCTCAGAACATCTGTAGCTGACGGACTTGTAGGATATTGGTAATTTGGTTGTTTCGTCCTCCTGGTTGGAGAGATATGTAGGTAGGCAGAGAGGTAACCGTCCTTTATATTACGCACGATGACTGCCCTTGACTTACGCGTTCGCGGTTGACATTGTCCGCCAGTGATCTCTTTGGGAATTTGTTTTATATGACATATGTGTGGTTATCTTTTTATCGCAGTATACTGCCTTGATGCATAATTTCAAAATTCCATGGACACATTTGGCGTAATTACTTCTTAGTATACGTGACCACAGAAGCGATGATGATAGATCGTTATCTAGAAAACCTCAAATGTCATATACAGTGACTCAAATCCAGGCGGACATATCTATTAATATATATATATATATATATATATATATATATATATATATATATATATATATATATATATAATATTATATATATATATATATATATATATATATATATATATATATATATATATATATATATATATATATGTATATATATATATATATATATATATACAGAGAGAGAGAGAGAGAGAGAGAGAGAGAGAGAGAGAGAGAGAGAGAGAGAGAGAGAGAGAGAGAGATTACGCCGCTAAATAAATACATTTATCTGCCCGGACAGGGGAATTATTAATATAACCTTCAATTTGTCTCCATTTTAAAACTTACCAATACGAATCATATGTATAAATACATAATGTCCCTCCTCCGGGCAGATTAATGTATTAACTTTATATGATGACGTAATCTGCGTGACTGTTGCCGTTGCCCATAGCAACCAGTGTAGCGTGGACGCCATACTGCGAAGTACAAATCCCTTCTTGGTGCTGCGATTCCGGGCCAAGTCGAAGGATAAATGCCTGTCGTATCATCGTAATTCAGGCTGCAATCGTCAACGTAGCAAGCCACACAGGCAAACCATTCAAAAGCAACGTACATTCGCTATCGTAGGGAGGCGTACATCTAGTCTATTCCGACAGGTAAGCCTAACGCTCTTGCCAGTCTTGGGCTTGGCCTCGATTAATACGTTGCGATAGTGGCATGATCGCAACGAAATGGTTAAACTTAATGGAATTGTTTAAAGTAAAACAAGTAAGTAAAAGGCAGCAACTCGCTTATTTATTAGGTTGTGTACGTTTCAAACGTAATAACGTCGTGATTGCGTAGTTGCTCGCGTGCAACAGACGTGTTCGAATCAAACGTTATATGGCGGTACGCAGACAATAACCGCAAGAGTTCAAAGGTCATCACACCGGAAAATTAATCTGACCCCGATCTTAATGACATCTGGTGGAAAATAGTGTTATCTGGAAATTGCATGCTTCCTTAGTTATATAGTAGTATCGGGTGCTTACTAAAACTACTTTTAATGTGGAGATAGTAGATATGTGCGCCATGGCGATCCAATCGATCGTAGCGGCATATACCTATGTTGCAGTTTAAGCAATGACACCTGTTGTTAACACGGTCTATGCACCAATATATTGTTAAACTGTAGCCCAAAGTATTGTTGACTATGATACTGCCACATCCTGTTTGCGAATGATTTTGGGATGGATGCAGTTGTCAATTTAAGCGATCCATAATGGTGTATAAATTGACTTTTTTGGGACCGTTAATGCAGTGCTATTGTAGTTTTGGTTTGTTTGAATATCCGTCCATCCCCGAATTATCACCCACGTTCCGCGTTAGTGATTGTTATAATAGTAAATTCTATTTAAACGCCTTCAAATCAGGGGCTACTGCAAGGATGTCTGTATTTTTTTATTTTAGCGCTATTCCTATAATTAAGGTATCCACAATCTGGGAGCTCTCCTCTGTGCTTTCTGGCGTACCTTCGCGTCACACGAACTCCGTAATGTGTAGCCAATGTATGAACCTGTGATGTTTGTCATGTCTCCAGGACACCGACTCACGATGTCATCAACGGCGATGGAGTGGACACTGTGCCTACTGGCAGTGTCCAGCCTAACCACGGTCAGCGCCGCTGCCCTGAAACAAGGTGCTTGTTCTCGCTGTTTGATCTTGTATAATGTCCGCGTGTAATAGACGTGTACAATATACGGGGTCTCTGTAAACACTTCCCCCTTCCTTAGTTTTCGTTGTGCTATTTTACACCAGAAATCTTCCGCCATACCAATGCGTGACGGTTACGAAAACGTTTCATCCAACCACACTCTTTTACTAAGCAAATCACCAAAATCTTCGCGAACGAACATTGACAAAAGTCTAGGCATTGATATATTCTCCAGTCTGATCATGCAATGCGGTAGACATCATGTTATTCATCTCTTGTGCGTAATCAGGAAAAAAACATTTACTAAATTAAAGTTATTTAGCTTGAGCTCACAAATGTGTTAGCTACGTACTGTACGTCAAATATTCAAATGAAATACTAAACACTACACGGTCACATGATAACTGTTAATGAGCAAATACCATTATGATAATATAACAAGGAACACAGTAATTTTGTCTACTATGTCATCTGGAATGGTGCATACATTGCCCCAATAACATTGGCTATTCCCGCAATTGAAAATGCTGTCTTACACTGATCTAAACCATTGAATAAAGTTTCACATGTCTGATGAATTCGTATATAAATATAACTGTTCTGTATTTCAGAGTTCATATACACATCAGAGATACGCATTGTGGACAGATCGTTCCAGCCAGAATATGGCGATTCAACGTCATCAGCCTACAAAGCGTTGACCGAAGAAATTAAGGCCAAAGTAAGTTCCGCATGCAGTATACTCTGGCTGGGCGGTTTTCGATCCGTTCGATTTCCTAACAACGATCTCAGATATCCGCCTACATTGCCTAACTAGAGACTGTCTACAAAAACCCGGATTTGATTCCCTTTCCAATCCAGCCTGGATTGCTAGTAAGCGAAACCAGCGTATAGCACGACTGCTAATATACCGTGATTGTGGAACTCGTACTCTAATCATAACCGGTTATCAGTATCAGTGGATACGTACACGTAGCCTCCGGGCATAATTTGATGCATGGCTGAATACTTCCCAAAGAATTCGAGATGATGTTCAATTGAACCGGTCTGGCGAGGAGGAAAGTGTAAAGCGATTTGAGAAATCTTGACGATTAAGTAGTGTGCCGTATCAGAACAATGCTACAATGCTAGTGTACTGCACTGCTGTTCTACAATGCTACTATGCTACAATACTACTGTACTACTGTACTACTGTACTACTGTACTACTGTACTACTGTACTACTGTACTACTGTACTACTGTACTACTGTACTACTGTACTACTGTACTACTGTACTACTGTACTACTGTACTACTGTACTACTGTACTACTGTACTACTGTACATGTTACATGGCTTGCGGAATATTACGTTTGACGTTAAACTTCTTGAGATCCTTCAAAAATTACAATTTAACCTTGCGTTCCATGGGCACATATGTCACATACGCACATATGTCAGACACGCACATATGTCAGACGTGCACATATGTCAGACACGCACTCATGCGTGCCCACATATATAGAGGTATAATTGTAATGATGGCAAAGATAAGCGTTTGTTGTAACACTTCGGAATTACTCGTATGATCTAACAACTACTTCACGTTTGTTCGATTAGATTTCGCACCTTTATGAAAACTACCTTGACGCCAAAGAACTGAAACGGATTGAGGACTTGACGTTCAGGTAACCGATGCCTTACCTTCGTTTCGATTTTATGAATGAATATGATTTCACAGGTATTTCATGTGTATATACATATACACTCACAAACGTACGTACATACACACATACATGCACATCTATGCTCATACGTACACAATGATACGTACTTATATATATATATATATATATATATATATATATATATATATATATATATATATATATATTTATATATATATATATATATATATATATATATATATATATATATATACATATCTACAGAATGATGGACGGACGGACGAACGCATTTCGGACAGACAACAAACCAACGACGCACACCAATAAATACACACGCCCTCACGCACACACACATTGTCACACATTGTCACACATTGTCACACATTGTCACACATTGTCACACATTGTCACACATTGTCACACATTGTCACACATTGTCACACATTGTCACACATTGTCACACATTGTCACACATTGTCACACATTGTCACACATTGTCACACATTGTCACACATTGTCACACATTGTCACGCACGCGCACGCGCACGCGCACGCGCACGCGCACGCGCACGCGCACGCGCACGCGCACGCGCACGCGCACGCGCACGCGCACGCGCACGCGCACGCGCACGCGCACGCGCACGCGCACGCGCACGCGCACGCGCACGCGCACGCGCACGCGCACGCGCACGCGCACGCGCACACGCACACGCACACGCACACGCACACGCACACGCACACGCACACGCACACGCACACGCACACGCACACGCACACGCACACGCACACGCACACGCACACGCACACGCACACGCACACGCACACGCACACGCACACGCACACGCACACGCACACGCACACGCACACGCACACGCACACGCACACGCACACGCACACGCACACGCACACGCACACGCACACGCACACGCACACGCACACGCACACGCACACGCACACGCACACGCACACGCACACGCACACGCACACGCACACGCACACGCACACGCACACGCACACGCACACGCACACGCACACGCACACGCACACGCACACGCACACGCACACGCACACGCAAACATAAATTATCTGCTAATTGTTATTCCAACATAACAATGACTTAACTGTTTTGGCATAGCTCTATATATCTCTTCTTGATATACATAATTATGACAGATGATAATAATACAAAATCAATACACGCGTAATACAGGCTCGATAACACCGTAATACTACGTTTCCTGCTTACAGCAACGGTAGCCTAAGGGTGAAGTACAAACTCGTACTTGCTAAGAACGTCAGCGCGTCGAAGTTGGCTGAACTCCTGGCGAGGGCATCACGATTGAAGACTAACACGATTGGATTCCGTATCAACAGCAGCTCAGTCAAAGTACTCCGTACGTCATTTACCCTCAAAAGTACCCAGTCAAAGTACTCCGTACGTCATGTACTCTCACAAATACTCTGTCAAAGTACTTGGCACGTCATCTACTCTCACCAGTTCTTAGTCAAGGTATTCCGTACGTCATCTACCCGCACACATTCTCAATCAAAGTATTCCGTACGTCATTTACTCTCACAAATACTCAATCAAAATTACTCGGCGCTTTGTTTACGCTCAAGAAATACCCAGGCAAAGTAGTCGCTACATTATTACTCGCAAGAAATACTCAGTCAAAGTATTTGGTATGTTATTTACTCTCATAGATACTCTGTCGAAGGACGCATTGTGTCGTTTAATCTCAGGTAAGTCATTTACTCTCACAAATACTCAGTCAAACTATTTGGTACATCATGTATCCTCACAAATAATTAGGCAAAGAACCCGGTACGTTATTTACTCTCAAGAAATATTCAGTCAAACTATTCGGTATGTCATTGACTCTCTCACATGCCCGTACAGCGACGTAACACGAATGCACTTGTCGGGACGTTCAACTCGCGCTAGCTGTTCGCGACACGTTTCCGTATTGGTGAAAAGCGACGGTGTCAGCTCCTAGGTGTTACTTGTTTAATTTCATGTTAAGTTTTTAAGTATACAGCATGTATGTTGCAGGTTTATTGCCGGACAATTTTATGTTTAGCTACTGTATTAAGCTCAGAACAATGTTCGCAAGTTGATTACCAAAATACTCAGTTTCAAAACAAAAAAATATTGGCAATAATGCGAGCTGAGTTAACCTAATACATTTTGGTATTTAAAATTCGTACATTCTAGACAGCAGACTTCCCTTTTTCTAATTACTGCTCGGCCAATTCTGGGCAGAGGAGGTAGCGTCCTCACCTTAAGAGGTGATGCATGATACTACGATATGGCTATAGTCGATACATGTTACCAACATAACATTCCCGATCGGATATATATAATCCGAATGTTGCATGCGTAATGAAATACCGCTTAACCCTATCAGATTGATACTAATTTCCCGCGGGCACAGTTTTCACATTTTCGCCAAATACAATACACCCGCATGCTACTTTCGTTCGTGTAGAAAATATGATGATTTGTTCAGGAAAACAGTATATTTTATTTGCTGTATAAATCTGTCTGTCTTCAGAAATCATACAGACCAACATCTCGCGCAACGTGATCACGTTCTCGCGTGCCGAGACTACTGCACCGACCACGTCAGTCTTAACGTTTGACGTCACTTCCGGCAGTGCTCCACCAACGGACAACTATGCCAACCCCAAAGCCATGCCAACACCACAGACCGACAGACCAATCACAACGTCGGGCGCGCGAGAGTCTCGTCGTCCTGGACACGTCAGATGTACGACACCTACTGTATATAGGCTAGGGGACCACTTCGCTAACGTTGTTTGTAAACTCCTTAAACCGTTTAAAATCAATTTAAAATCAATTTTGTTCTTTAACATTTGTCTTGAATACATGCAAAACTGTCAACACTATTACGCGCCAATGAATCATTGCCACTGGTGGGTCATGAAAGTAATCTAATGTCCTCAGTAATATGCCAATGGATATTTGCATTTTGACGAATTTTTTTAATTTTTATTTAATTTCACAAAATGGAATCCCTTGAAATTCTTCGTGTGATTCCCGTATTCAACGCAACCGATTCAGAGAGCTTCATATTAGTTTAAAATCATACGGGTAAAAGGGGTGATTTAGGGCAAGAAAGAGGGAGACTAACCGTAGATCGGTTACTGCCGGTTTGCATATGTTTAAACAGTCGAATACTCGTACAGTCGCACACATTTATTTAGTTGTAGTCATGTATCAATTAATGCATTAATTAACTTACCGATGCATTTTAATTAATTACTTTCGTAGATAGTGCTGCTTACGTCAACAATATCGTGTTTTATTTAAACTGACGTATGTACTTATTAAAACTAGTTTTGTAGCGTATTTATGCATTGTCGTTAAACATTTATTTAATTAACTCGTTTACTTATTGTATGGGCACGTGAAACCTGTCGTTTAAAGCTGTATATAGTTCAAGAATTGAAGAATAACGAAGGTGTACGTTTAACGGTGTCGTTCATTGTTAGCTCCAACGAAGTACGGCTGCATCGAGTGGGGCTGCCACAACGGCGGTACATGCATCAGACGCGGCCGGCTGTCCTGGTGCAAGTGCCGGAAGTCCTACTCAGGACTCCACTGTGACATCGGTAAGTCAGCCCGCGACACGACTCGGTAACGGTGTCGCGCTTACATTTTTCCGGTCGTTAAAAACGTTCCGATTGACGTTTCTGTGCAAGCGCGATAAATGTAAAATCGTCAATGTCCAGCGAAACGACCAAGTATTTTCGGTATAAATGCCAGGGGCTGCTCGTTAACTCTCTTGTGATGATTACTGTGAAGAGTTTCTTAAAATGTCGTTCAATGCAATAAAATAATACGTTTTAAAAAATAAATCTTTGCCACGGATTATGGTGCACTACAGTCAGGTGATTTACGCTTGCTATCAAAATATGCCTCACAACTTGTTTGCCTCGCGTTAATTTGCGACAAATAACGTCGCTGAGAGGTTATATACATACCAACGAACAACGTTTATGCCACAAATGCGTTTTGTCCTTTCGCTTGAACATTGATGATTTTACATGTATTGCGCATGCGCAGAAACGTCAATTGGAATGTTTATAACGCCGGAAAAATGTAAGCGCTACAACGGATTACGTCACGCGCCATGCAATCCGACTGATGTAATTAAGTTGAATTTCGTGTATGGCGGGTCGCCGTAACAAGGCACGCCAGGTACTCAGGTTCGCAGGTGTTTTCCGCCAAACAGCCCACACTTGGGGTAACCCAGGAATTGTCCTTCTGTATAATTAGTAAAAAGGCAAGTTCTTATATAGCGCAGTATCCAGTCCTCAGGACCGTTCAATGCGTTTTACACTTTACTTCCCTGACAGACCTGTTCACTCAGACACCATCTCAGCTTCTGTGGGAAGCATCCAGCCATATGCTACAATTAATGCGCGAAGGCTGCTCGTACACATATCCACCACTGTCTGTGGCAGCCCCACTCGATGCAGTCAGTCAGGTACTCATTTAATTCAGCTGAGTGAACTGGAGCAAAGTAGAGTGAAATAACTTGCCCAAGGTTTTAACACTGCAGCCAGGATTCGAACCCGGGCTCTCGTAGTCGAGAGTCCGAAGCTTTACCCCTGGGCCACTGGGCTCTATGGTGGCTCTATTAGTGTGTCCATTAGAGGTTATACGTCTACCCCATGTGTGGGATCTTTTACTTCCCCTCGCTCATTCACTCACTCACTCACTCACTCACTCACCGATTCTCTCACACACTTTCTCACTCACACACTCACTCACTCACTCACTCACTCTCTCATTCACTAACACACTCACTCACTCACTCACTCACTAACATTCTCACTCACTCGTTCACCCACTCACTAACTCATCCAATCACTCATTTCACTCACTCACTCACTCACTCACTCACTCACTCACTCACTCACTCACTCACTCACTCACACACTCACTCACTCACTCACTCACTCACTCACTCACTCTCTC
>OZ024867.1:29626811-29629311 GCA_964017155.1 Oasisia sp. SBJ-2009 | reverse complement strand
CAGACCCAGCACATGGCCAAACAATGTCACATAGCAGTTGTTGGCCATCGACGATGACTATGTCTGGAGCATGTGGCTGAAGATCATCCACTTTCAGTTTAGAGACGAGAGTGGATTGTGTCCCTGTCCTCAGACATATGTATCGAGTATGCGCCTCTTCTCTCCTTCCTCCTTACGTTTCTCCTCCTTCATCTCATCATCAGCTGAATACATGGACCCTATGGCGAGTGTAACATGGGCACAGACGGGGTAGGACTCTACCCAAATGGCCACTTGGTCTTCTGACATGGTTAATCCCTTCAAACCCCCAGGCATCTTACCTTTCTTGATGTATGTTTGCTCTCCAAACTGGTCTGCAGACAAAGAATTCCATGTGCCTGGCCTATGACGACATATATGAGCACCTACTAACAGATCCATATTGGCATCATCTGGCAACTTCTGCTGCACTTCCATCCCATGCCATGTAATGTATCTAGCGTCGGGAAAGCTTGCAGCAGTCATGCATGTAGCTGTCATTCTGCAGGAGTGTCTTGCAACCCATATTGTTATTGTGTTGGCGAAGCCATGTGCTTCAATCCGTTCACCAAACATGATGAGAATGAAGCTAGACATGATAATGAGGATAAAGGTGGTAGTAGGGAGGAAGAGGGGAGTTAGAGAGAATGGGTGAATAAGCTTTTCTATGAGAACATAATGGGAATGATTTATCGTTTAAATACCAATGGTTAATAACGTACACTGGGTCAATGCCCAAATGAAGCTTGCCATTGCAAACAAGTTCTCAGTGTGTATCAGTAATTATATAATTCAGTACTTCTGACGTTATACTTTTAAATTGTTGTACCAGTTTGTGTGTCATTTCCCAAGCTTTTTGTACTTCTTGTCAGCTGCAGTCATATACACCTACATGAAGGTACAACTATTAGCCTTCCTGGAACTCAGTCACGATGAGTGTTCAATGCTGAAGAGGAATTGAAAATAAATCTTCGAGCTATTTTCGGTTGAAATGGCGGCCATCTTTAATTTGTGTCACGTGACCACAGAAAATGATTACATTAAATTCCTCATGTGTTGGTACATGTATTTCACGTATAATTAAGGCCGTACAAATATATACCAGTACTATGTTCTTGCCCATATGCTAAAACGTAGAAATAGGCACAACATCGTGGCTCTTGCATATGTTTGGTTAAAATGACGGCAATTTTGGATATTACTCGGTTTTCTTTGGCGGGCATCAGTTGAAATACTTCCTTTTAAGTCCTGATATGGTAAAACGTAGGAATGGACAAAATGAAATCATATTTATATAGCAAAATGCAATCAAATTATGCTCGATTTTGGCTATTGTTGGTGAAAATGGCGGCCATTTTGAATTTTGGTCATGTGAACATAGTCGGACATTATTATAAACGGTTTCATTGAATTCCCCGTACCACAAAGCGTGCGTGTACATAACGCAATTATGTTCCTGGCATGATGTAGTGTAAAGATGAACACATTTTGTAATTTACCAGGCTCACGGCAGCCATCTTGGATTTTCGTGGTTCCCACGAGTTGCCCAAGGATGGCGCATTGCCATCCCACGGATTTGAGTTCAGGGACACATAATCTATATGATTCAGCAAAAAAACCTTAGACGACCAAACATTTCCAGGTTCATAAGATGGCAACTCGACTAAAAGTGGTTATGTAGCCGACAAACTTATTCAATATAGTCTCGATTACGCAGGCGGCAGCACTTTCATGCACCTCAAATCATTATGGGAAGACTATGTTCTGCGTTTGTGCCCGCCAGGGCGGCTTTACCGCAAAATAGGGTAGAGACGTTGATTAACTCTTACAGCGAATTTGAAAAAATAAATAAATAAGGATACCGTTTTACCAGATAATCCTGTAACTTTGAAAACCTATTATTATTAATTATTCCAATATTACTATTATAAAAAACAACAAAACAACCATTGTTTTTATATCAGTTAAAATGTATGCATTTTATTTTGCGAAGAGACAATTAACTTATTGATTATCAAATGCATATATGCTCTATAATCATGAAGTTTTTATTATTCACGCAATCTGACGGCTTCAACCCGTGGCACCGCGTAAAGGTTACAAAACGAAAGCGTATTTTACACCAGATTATCTTCTCAGGGAAGTTACCCATCCGAACGAGAGTTGGGTAAGCGAGAGTAGACTCATTCTCATGGAACGTCGGAAGTAACCAGCGCGACGATTTACGCGTGTCTGTGTATGTACGTGTGTGTGTAACTGTGTTTGTTACTCCTGTGCATGTGTGTACGTGTATAACTATGTATGTACGTAAGTACGAATGTATATGTGCATAGATATGTAAGTGTGCATGTGATAATGTGTATATGCATGCATTTCTTTATGTTTGTGTGCATACGTGAATATGCATGTATGTGTGTTTGTCTATATGTATGTGTGTATGTGTATATGTGTATGTGTATATGTGTACATGTGTATATGCGTA
>OZ024867.1:29596811-29619311 GCA_964017155.1 Oasisia sp. SBJ-2009 | reverse complement strand
CACACACACACACACACACACACACACACACACACACACACACACACACACACACACACACACACACACATATACATATATATATATATATATATATATATATATATATATATATATATATATATATATATATATATATATATATATATATACAACTGTGACTCTGTGGGATAATGACATTTGAACTCTGAACATAACGCCACATAACGCTCACTTCTAACAAGTCCATTAATGGCGAGCGATTACGCAGTCAAATCAGTCTTGGTCAAACTGAATACCTGAGGCTTACATGTACCTTGTTAGACAGACTATATCTAGGCCACCGCCGCCAAGTGACATGCAGTTGAATCGCTTGCCTGTGTGGCTTGCTACGTTGACGATTGTAGCATCAATAATTGCGATGATACGACAGGCAATATGTCCCTCGACTTGGCCCAGAATCGTAGCAGCAAGAAGGGATTTGCACTTCGCAGTATGGCGTCCACGCTACACCTGTTGCTATGGCAACGGCAACAGTCCCGCAGATTACGCCGCTACGTAAATAAATAAATCTTAAAAAAATCCATATAATAAGGCTCATGTTGAAATGTTTTGTGATAACTATAGACAACTAAATAATATAGCACACATATCTGCGTCTAAGGCAAAAGTCAATGGCAAGCGACACAATTATTACCGCTCTGGATTACTGATTGCTGAGTAGGCCCTCCATATGCAACCCTTACAAAAAAGTGCCAATGGTATACCATTGAATACCAGTGAATACCACTGAATACCATTGAGTACCATTGAGTACCATTGGACCATTCAATGATATTTCAGCAGGACTCAGTGGTACTCTCAACGGTAATTTAAGATACCATTGAATGGTACACAGAATCCAAAATATCATTAAAAAAACCATTCAGATACCATTCAGATACCATTCAAATACCGTTGGCCATTATACTACCTAGTACCATTCAATGGTATTTGTAAGGGATTAGCAAACAGATCGACGACTACTCCTCTCGACGTTAAACAAGTGCGGTTTTCCGGAATATATCACACGGAAAATTTATCTCAGACATATCAACAGTGTGTTTTTTTGTCATAAAAATGGGTCATATTTTTGACATCTCTATACCGACCAAAAACGGTCCATCTTTGTCTATGCCTTAAAAACTCAACCGTGCCATTCATACACGGCTTTGCCTGTGGTTTACGGCTTTGCCGTCGAGGAGTTGTCGTTGCTGTGGACATGTCCTGTGGCATGCCGTTTATGCAGGCTGACCTTTGTTGGAAGTAACGTGTGGAAAATATATTTGCAAATACTGGTGAATGACAGATAAGACGTTGTCGCGTCAACTAGCACAAGAAAGATCTAAGATAGGAAGTACAGCAGCAACTGTGAATGAGAGTTTAAAGGAAGAGGTGGACCAGCGACACAAGAGCTAAAGACGCCAATGGCTGACAGACGGATCTGGAATAGTTCGAGCGGCATAAGTGAGCGTGTGAATGAGTTAGTGATTGAGTGACCGAGCATGTATGTGAGTATATGTGTCATTGAGCAAGTGAGTGAGTGTATGAGTGAGTGCATGAGTGCATGAGTGACAGTGTGATTAAGTGAGTCGGCGAGCGAGTAACTGAGTGATTGAGTGTGAGAGAGAGAGTGTGTGTGTGTGCGTGCGTGTGTGTGTGTGTGTGTGTGTGTGTGTGTGTGTGTGTGAGTGAGTGAGTGAGTGAGTGAGTGAGTGAGTGAGTGAGTGGGTCGACTAGCGAATGAGTGAAAGAGTGAGTGTGTATTTTAGTTAATGAGTGAGTGAGCGAGAGAACATGTCTGTAAGTAAGTGAGTGAGTGAGTGAGTGAGTGAGTGCGTGATCGAGTGGATGAGCGAATGAGTGAGTACCTTAGTGAGACAGTGAGTGTGTGTGAGTGAGTGAGTGAGTGAATGAGTGAGTGAGCCGGTGAGAGAGTGAGTGACTCAGAGGTGGGTGACTGGTTAAAGGAATGAATGAACGGACGGACGGACGGACGGACGGACGGACGGACGGACGGACGGACGGACGGACGGACGGACGGACGGACGGACGGACGGACGGACGGACGGACGGACGGACGGACGGACGGACGGACGGACGGACGGACGGACGGACGGACGGACGGACGGACGGACGGACGGACGGACGGACGGACGGACGGACGGACGGACGGACGGACGGACGGACGGACGGACGGACGGACGGACGGACGGACGGACGGACGGACGGACGGACGGACGGACGGACGGACGGACGGACGGACGGACGGACGGACGGACGGACGGACGGACGGACGGACGGACGGACGGACGGACGGACGGACGGACGGACGGACGGACGGACGGACGGACGGACGGACGGACGGACGGACGGACGGACGGACGGACGGACGGACGGACGGACGGACGGACGGACGGACGGACGGACGGACGGACGGACGGACGGACGGACGGACGAAAATGTGAGTGAGTGAGTGAGTGAGTGGGTGGGTGGGTGGGTGACTGAGTGAGTGAGTGAGTGAGTGAGTGAGTGAGTGAGTGAGTGAGTGAGTGAGTGAGTGAGTGAGTGAGTGAGTGAGTGAGTGAGTGAGTGAGTGAGTGAGTGAGTGAGTGAGTGAGTGAGTGAGTGAGCAGTGAGTGAGTGTGCAGGTTTCATTGTGTATGTTTCAACACTATCACTGTCTTGACACTGCCTAGGAAGGTAATAGTAAAAGTAAAGATAAGTTCATATACGAACAGTACCAAATCCTCGTGATTGCTGATTGTGCCTTAAAATGTATTCCTTAGCAGACCTGCTCAATCAAACACCATCTCTACTGTTCTGGTAAGTATCGAGCCACGCCACATTTCGTACGCGTACTCACACACAAATGTCCATCACTAGCAATAGCCGGTTATTCGTTCAGACATTTGAGTGAGCTGTATCAGTTTAGATGAACACATTTGCCGAAGTTTCACCAGGGGTGATATGCATGTCCTCAGACTAGCTTAGGCGCCGCACGGGCGCTACCCTCAGACTAACTGTGCCGTGGCCCAGCGAGTGATTCAGTCGGTATGCATGAACCGGTCGCAGCGCGATTTAGGCGCCGCATAGTTAGTCTGTGGACGGCGATTCTGAGAGTCAATTGAGGAGTATTCGAGGTTATTTGAGGAGCTTCGAAACAGGGATTCCCCACGAATTCTGCCGCATTGCGCACGCGCGCGGTGACGCACGGGGTCAAATAGGGGTTCATCGCACGTCGTGGTCAGTGTTTGTTTACATTAAGCTTGGCGTGGAAGTCGGCGAAGGTGGGAAGCGCATGGAGAAAAAAGTTAAGCGTAAGCCGCCCTGTCGAGATGACGAAATAATATGTTTAATTGAGGGAATCGGCAACTAAAAAACAATTTTGATGAGCAAGTTACAAAATTCGGTAACAATCAAGAAAATGGTAAGTTTGACGAGAGTTCACCGCTAAAGTGAATTCGCTCGGTGGCGCAAGAACGGAGGACAACCTAAACAAAAGTGGAAACATTTTAAATCTGCGGTCTTAAAACGCACTACGTGATCAAGGAAAAGTGAGAGGCAGACCACCAAATTGACCTCTGTATGCTGATGTATGCTGAACTAGTGCGTGATGCCCCAGTAGGGGTTTTGTACTACAAACCATCAGAATCAGAATATCATCATGGATACAACTGGTGAAGGAACCGATGTGACAACGGGAATTGATGGCGAGTATTCATAACTAGTCAAATGAATGATTACTGTCTGTGGTGTGTGTTGTACTTTCAAGTGTCACCGTATTATGTACAATTCCTTATTTACTACAGTAACTTTTTTGGTTAAAAAAATAATAGAAAATTAAACAAAGGAAATTAAATCCCAATCAGTGTTTTCTATTTAAATTTTATTATTTTAATTTGTGATGTGTGCTTGTGACATATTACAACAAAACTAAATGGCACTAAAGCGAGAACTGACTGTTTTCAGACTTGTTGATAGCATAATTATTATAAAATAAAATAAATTTATATTAAAACATATACTGGTATATTTGTAATTATTGTTGGAGTACAGTTGTCACAGCTATAATTCTCATTCCGATAAAAATGAACCAAATACATTAATGACACATATGAAACTTTATTTTATATAGTTCAATATCCATTAGTAAATCAAACAGATGCCTATATTCAAATTTTTATAATGGTATGAATGCTACAGACAGTTGTATTGTGAAAGCAACTCTTATGCAGAACTGTTATACAGAAATAATTCTTATGTACAGTAACACGCAACTCATACATGATACAATGGAAATAATATATTAACACAATGCGTAAATATGTAATATTTACAAAACTTATAATGTTCACGTTTCAGTGCAAGGCACAGACAGCTTCATGTTGGACACAGGTGATGGCCAGGCTATGTCGATGATGCATGGGGTGAGCAATCTCTATTTATCTTTGATTTTCATATCTAATTAGCAATGTCAAACAGCTTATGTAAACAATGTGGGTTGCATCAATCATCCTATTAATGGAAACTTACCAGGAGAGAGAGAGAGAGAGAGAGAGAGAGAGAGAGAGAGAGAGAGCCATCATAAAAATAGCACAGTGGGGGGAACTCAAGTTACAGGCAGCCACCTTAAAGTGGCAGGCATCCATAACCAGGGCAATTATACTACAATATAGCAATACACAAGAGCATTGCCAGCCCTAGAGTTGGTGACTGGTAGAGTTACATAATAGGACAGAGGTCAGTATCCACACTTTGTCACATCTACAATGATCTGTCACCTTCTAAATTCTAAACAATAATCATACTTACATATCACACACAAACACACAGACACATACACACACACGTTGGTGTATGGGAGTATATACACATTTTTGATCAATTATATGAACATCTTAACTCTATATTATGTGAGTAAACAACATGTCGGGTAAGACTGAACCATGGTAACATACAGGTATAGTGACTCTATTCTTCAGTTACAGAAAACAGGATTGACTATGTCAATAACAAAGTGCATGTGTTAATTCAAATAAGTTACTAAAGCAACATGTTTTGGCATTCCAGATGTATCATCATCTGTGATGCCTGCACCACTGCCAGAACCTCCACCACAGCCTGAGCCAGGTGCCAGCTGGTTTATGCAGGTGGAGTCACTAAAGCAGCAGTTACTGCTACTTTGACAGTTACGTTGACACAATGGGCATCTGTGTATGACTGTTCGTGTTGATTCCACGTGTTGAGGATCGGTGAGAGAATATATACCCACTGTCCCCAAGAAACACATCAGTCAATGGTTTTCGTGGCGACTCGAATGCTGAAACAGCTGCTATTCCCTCAGGATTCTGGAATCTTGCACTGAACCCGGCCACTTGGTAAATGGCAATGCAGTTCATAATCCTCATGTCAGCATCACATATGAACTACAACAGAGACAGATGACACTCATTTAATGTGCATGTTTTTATACCTGAGTCAATGCATTTTTTAATACTTTATACTGTGTAGTTATTATTAGTTTGTGCATGAAACAAAACTGTGTCTTACATTTTATTTAGAAGTGGTCAATAGCACAGGGGTGAAATACAATTATTTCTTAATTATTAAGTGTTGAATTTGTAACTGATGCATTTCAAACAGCACTTTATTGTTAAGTTTAAATGACTACAGTAAAATAGTACCTGGACATTTTTGCATTTAAACACATTTATAGCATTAAACATGCAAATAAAAAAAATTGTACATAGGTAAAAAGATCCAAGTATCCTACATCATTCTCTTGATCTATCATAATAAAAACAGCCTTTCCATTCAAGCAATAAACCCCTAGCATGCAGGCATCTATGTATGCTACCCTGTCCTCAAAGTGTAGCCATATGTGATCAGCTGCAAGAAGCACTTGAACAAACAATAGTAGGAGCTGGTGGCTGGGGACAGATGTCTGGTGTTACTAATTGCAATTAAGTGGCATGTGCAAATAAGGTAGCTACAGTGTACTTTAATTAGAGGAAACATCAGTGACTGGCACAAGAGGCAAAATTAACTGTTTCACAGTGTACAATAAATAAATAATAATAATAGTTTATTTTTTATATAGCGCCCCATCCAAATAATTGTTCTGGGGCGCTTTACAATGATTATTCCTAAAATAATAATAATAAAAATACATACTAATAACATAATATATATATATATATATATATATATATATATATATATATATATATATATATAATGAATGAATGAATGAATGAATGAATGAATGAATGAATGAATGAATGAATGAATGAATGAATGAATGAATGAATGAATGAATGAATGAATGAATGAATGAATGAATGAATGAATGAATGAATGAATGAATGAATGAATGAATGAATGTTTATTTAACAACAGCAACACAGGAATATACAACATAGTATGAAAAATAATACAATACATAATGGTAACGACAATACAATATAATATCGGTGCTGTTGTTAAAAGGACATAGCAGAAGTCATATGACTTGAAAGGCGCTATGCCCTTCTCAACTAAAATGCGTAATAGTTATGGTAAAAGATATAAGATTTAATACAACCAACAATAATATTTTTTTGCATTGTGTTAATTGTTCATAAATACGAAGAAAGTAACGTCGACTTTAAACTTTTTTTAAATTGTTGTAAACTTGGCAACTGTCTTATATTACTTTCAAGACAGTTCGTGTATTCCTCTGACAGTAATTGACAGTAGTCTATGGGTGGTGTTCGCTTTTTTAACATAAAATAGTTTAGATTGTCTGGTATCATACTTGTGTACGGCTGCAGTTGGTTCAAAGAACGCTTGTACACGACCTTCTAAACAGTGGTTGTTTGCTTTATAAAGCATAACCATAGTCCTATGTGTAATTAAATCTTGAAGTTTAAGAATTCTTGAACAGTGAAAAAATACAGATGTATGACCATGGTAATCAAGACTATATATTATTCGTATAGCTTTTTTCTGTAGCAGAGAGAGTTTTCTTACTCTAGACGGATACGTATTTCCCCATATTTCACAGCAATAAGACATATATGGTTCAACAAGTGATTGGTATAACGTGCGTAATGCTTGAATATCAAGAACATCCTTTGTTTTATACAAAACACCTATGCTTTTTGATACCTTCGTTTCAACCGTTTTTATCTGCTCTCTCCACGTTAAGTTTTCATCAATGATTACACCAAGGAATTTTGTATGTGACACCTGCTCAATGTTCTTTCCATTCAAAACAATGTTTACTGTTGGTCTAAGTTATTTTTTATTTGTAAACATGATAACATTGGTTTTGTTCACATTAAGCGATAATTTATTAACTCTGAACCATATATCTAGTTTTTCTAGTTCGTTATTAACTGTACATGTTATATCCACAATATTCCTAGTTGAGTAAAAAATGCTAGTGTCATCTGCAAACAAAATAATATTAAGCAATTTTGACACTTCACACATGTCATTTATATATAAAATAAATAGTACTGGGCCCAGGATTGATCCTTGTGGGACTCCACACTTGATATTCTTTAGCTCTGAATTACTGTTGTTATAGCACACATACTGACCACGATTGGCTAAATAACTTTTAATCCAATCTAGTGCCAAACCCCTTATTCCATAACATTGTAACTTACTTAGCAGTATTTTATGATCAACGGTGTCAAATGCTTTCTTCAGATCAATAAAGACCCCGATAGTGCTTTCTTGTTTATCTATTGCTGAAGTTACCTTTTCGACAAATTCGGTTAACGCTAATGAAGTTGAGTGATTACTTCTGAAGCCATATTGTCCGTCAGTCAATACGTGATGATTTTCAATGAATGACATTAACCTTTTATTAAATATTTTTTCTTGTATTTTGGAGAATTGGGGTAACAGTGATATAGGTCTATAGTTAGAAAATTGGAGACGATCTCGTGATTTAAAAACAGGAATAACTTTTGCCGTTTTCATGTCATTTGGAAATATTCCGGTGATTAATGATCTGTTAAATATATAGGTTAGAGGTCTTACAATTTGCTTTATTACATGTTTAACAGTTTTCATGCTGATTTCGTCGTGTCCATACGAAGTCTTACTTTTGCACCCTGACACAATTTCGCTTACTTACTTAATAGTACTAAAAAGTTAATACAATACTACTTTGATGAAATGAGGATATACTAATAAAACAAATATGATACTTTAAAATACAGACTTAAATTGGCACACAACTGCACACTATATTAAAAATGAATAAATAAGTAAAATAGTATAAACATGTAGTAAATAAAAATAAAATAGTATACATATATACTATACTAAACACATATATCAATAGGTGTTTCACATAAGTGAATAATAATAATAATTCAAGTACCCTGTATATGTGGTCAAATCAATACATCATCATATTTGTGATGATATATTCCTACATAGCTACAGTTGGTATGCTGTCAAATGTCAACAATATAGGCAAGTAATAATTTTTGAGGAACTTCTACCTCCCCTCAGACCATACAGAGCAAATATATGTTAGGAGTTTTATTAGCAACAAAACCAAGCTGCTCACAGGTGACAACTAAAAAATGTAACCTGCTTTCATTGGTATGACCTCAGTGATAATGGTTTTCGTTCTTACTAGAAAATGTGGTCAATTTTCAAATGATCTATTGAAATTTTTGACTGAAGAAAAGCAAATGAAATCTAACTAAAATAATAGCCACACTGAAATAAAAGTACTTGAAATATTATTTGAGAAAAAAATCAAATAATTTAGGGAAGTATTTCAATACAAATTTATACAACCGATTCATTTTACGTAGTGTCACATACTATTACAAATAGTTAATAAAATGTAATTACATTTTAATTATGAAGTTGTATTTAAATCTATGTTTGATCATGTATTCGCATCATTTAAAAACATTGTGGTCATTCAAGTACTTCAAGAAGTACTTCAGTAAATACGTATTACCTAGTATGTTAAAATAGAGTCACATTGCATAAAGGTTTTGTGAAATTTAAACTATTTGATAAATCACACGTTACCTGGACGTTTATCGAGTGAAAATTCTCCCTGTTGACATATGCTCGTGCTCGTGCGGACGTGGGTCCCGTCGATTCATGCCGCCGCGGTGGGGAATGCCGCTAGCCGGAGGAACTCGCCTTCTGTCGGTCGGCTTGTTGTTGCGTCGGTAGCTGTACCCACTCATGCATCCGAGCGAACAAAGCGTTGGTCACACGGTGGATGGTTCGGGAAGCGGTTGACTGGTCGATACGGATGGTCTCAGCCACCAAGTTTTAGAAACAAACTCGCATACGTGTCTATAACTTGCAGAGTAGCCGGCAAAGAGCCTTATCGCGTGCCGATCGGGGTACTCTAAGTCGTCTAGCAGTTCATCCACGATTGTTAGGATATCGTGACGGCGAAATCTAAACTTGTCGTATAACTCTCCGTCATCGTAGTGGATTATTCCTATCCCGGAATACCCGATTTCGCGTCAAATTCCTCCTGTGTTGACTTCTCCAAACTACTACGGCCGCCATTTTTATACCCACCTCCTAAGAGTTACACCTCCTAGCTAGAGGGCCTAGAGATAGGCGGTCGCAGTGCGGGCAACAGCCTAAAATCGAGCCTATGCGGTGCTCATGCATACCGGATTAGCGAACTTGCGACCTCGCAACCGAGTTATACCCAGTTTCGCGACTTAGTCCCTGGCCATGCATACGGCGCCAGAGCAGCACAGGATGTAGAATTAACAAAGAGTTAGAGCCGCTGTTCCCAATCGCTGTGCCCTCTACAATCGTGCATCGGTGACAAGGCATCGACTTGCTGGCCGTTCACAGTGATCCACACACCATCACAATGGCAAGTAGAATGGCAAGATGCCATGCCACACACCGATGCCATGCTATGCTGGCATTGGTTTACTCAAGGCGTCCAGCTTGCTATGTGCAAGAAACGTTTGGTTATGTAACATTGGCGCCATTCTGTGACTTGGTAGGATATCGTCCATGTACCGACATGTGCCATTTTTCGTCTGGACGTGCGCTGTCGCGCTTACATTTTTCCGGTCGTTAAATACGTTCCGATTGACATTTCTGCGCATGCGCAATAACTGTAAAATCATCAATGGTTTTATTAATCCTTGTAACGGATTATGGCGCACTGCAGTCACGTGATTTACGCTTGCAATCAAAATATGCCTCAAAACTTGTTTGCCTCGTGTTCATTTGCGACAAATAACTTTGCTGACAGGTTATGTACATCCTAGCGAACAACCCGTAGTATTTATACCAGAAATGCTTTGTCTTTTCGCTGCACATTGATGATTTTACATATATCGCGCATGCGCAAAAACGTCAATCGGAACGTTTTTAACGCCGGAAAAACGTAAGCGCTACTTTTCAGCCTTTCGAACGGAAGAAAAGACCCGGATGTGTTGGATGTCGTTTTTCCATTAAAGGTTCCCAATCATTTCGTTTTGCCCATCGCCAATCCTTTTCTTTTATGTCCTGATGTGTAATGTTTAAATAGTTTAACTAGTATGCACAGTCAGTTTAATTTTAAAATGCGTACTTGTCTTTTTTTATTCGGCAAAAAAGAATCGTCGTTAGTCGTTACACCGGGTATAACTGGTGAAACCATTAGCCGGTGTAGACGTCCTGCCATTTTTGGGTCACGTGTTTTGAACGAGATCGGCATCCTACGGCACAATAAACAAACCGCATGTGCTTTTGCGTGTTGTGACGAACGTTCCGAAGTGTTTCTTCTGTGAAGGTATGTATTACGTGCTTTATAGTAGTTAGCAACCAGGGCGAGTAGTCGTGGGCTAATTCAACAAGAACTGCAACTTGCGAACTTCATTATAGGCCTACTCGGCGCGGATTCTCTAACTTGTTAGATTATTTTTAAAGTTTGACAGTCGGCATCGCTTAGGCCTTTGGCTTAGGCTTAGCCTTAGGCCTTAGACTTAGTCTCCGCCAGATAGCTGACATACACTCATACAGCATGTATTTATAATTTTATATGTATTGAATTTGATTACGCAGGATCTTGTTCATAAGCTGTGTCATTGCGAAAGTACATATCTAGAGAATGTAGATGACGTTAGGGACGAAATGATAAATCATTGGCTTCGGAACATTGGCAGTACTAGTAAGTAGCTAGGCTCCGGGTGATCGTGGGGAGCATTCGTTATCTCGTGCAACAAAACGTCAAACGAATAATTACGTTGGTTATCACAATTATTTAAACAGTGTTTTGTGACTCACATTTTATTATGATTGCTGGATATTGTTGATTTGCATTATATTTTATGCAACATAATTTAGATTTTTATGACAACCATGATGGTGATGAATTTATTCAATATAAAAAATGTAAACATGAACATAAAATGCTTGTATAGCTACTAGCAAGTGTACACCATATGCAAGTATTACACATAACATTCTTGCACTTGTTTCCATTTTGGTCAGTGATGCCTGGCTGTAGTCTATGTAATACCTGATACCTTTCAATTCACATATGCCAGCTGTTCTAATCTTTATCTTTTCATCACAGCAATATATGAATGCATAATACAACTCGAATTATGATATATTAGTATGGGGCACACTACAATGCAAGTGAGACGAGGCAGAGGCGGGGCTAAGATTAATGCAATCACTTGTGTCGGTCAAATGCATGGAGATACGTCTGATCACTCCAAGTGAATTAAACATTTTAACAAATCAACAATGTATACATTTTCAAAATATTTTAATATGCCCATTTCAATACACATTTGCTTTCATTAACATTTTCATAATATCCTGGACATGGAAAACTAGGATAACCTTTGCAGTTGTGTAATGCATGTTATACTAAGTGTGTCCAGTCCAGTGTCCACACAGACTTCGGCCAACACCTTTAAAAAACTATTCAGCATACAACAATAACTCAAAAATCAATTTATGAAATCAATTATTATTCATTCTGAAGAAGGTAGACATGTTTGAATATTTGGTGAAGGAAATATACTGTTGGCATCACAACAACACCTTATTTTGTCACTTCCAACATTTACTTTGACATGGATACAACCTCCAGCTGAGCCATTAAATGTCAAATATAACATATGTAGTAGTTATTACATGACATACCCCGACACAAAATTGTATATTGAAAATAAAATAGAAAATATGAATGCGCTATTCTTGAGAGTATTCAAATAATTCTATAATAATATCTAATATAAGGCATCCCTACAATTAAATATAGCAGGGTAATTTTACTTTCATGTAATGACAATACACACCTAATGAATTACAACCCTGCTTAGATATCAACCTGTACGTGCTGCTGTAGCCGAACATTTCTTGCTGCCTTTTTTATGGAATGCTTTAGGTCATACATAAAATATTATGTTATACAGCTGTAGATTGATTGATTATATGGCAATGAACACTCCATAATGACAACTCTAATACCATGATGCCAGTTTTTTTTTACTGAGTTTGAATATATGCTTTTCTTTTCAGGTCAATACTCAACAGGAAACTGAACAGCACCACTAGGTCAAAAAGTTAATAAGCTATAATTTTACTGCCCAAGATCCCGGACAAGATTCCACAACCATGGGCTGTGCAAGACGCTGCAGATCAAATGTCATGTGAATATCAAGCGAGTGATCTCAGTTGTGTGTTGCATCCATGACAGTCTCCACTGTACCGATGGTGTGTGCACTGACTTCCAGGCCAGTCAGTTACCCAAATTGACTAGAGACCAATATAGATCTGATTAACTTTGCAGTTTGTGGTAGTACGGCGGGTGCCTTGGTCTGGCAAATATGGCATGAGCCTTCGGTCAACCTCTCTCAACACTATAAGATAGGTTCGGCATTCTTTGGTGAACTTCATCGGCTTGGATATCGATGGCATTACTGTGTGAGTTCACTCTCTTTAATGGTAGTGCATGCCAGGTACCTGACATTTTTTGTGCATCCACATCTACCTATGCAAGAAACAAAGTGACAATTAACATGGCTGTCATTTATAAAATCTTGTCAGATGAGTCTGCCATTCAAGCCAAACTGAAACTTGTATGCAAACTTGTCAAGAGAAATATGTTTAATAAAACATCAATTTAAGTTCTACTGCTGTAAAAATAATCTATTTACAGCATGTTTCTGTAATATCTATAATGCGTGCATTATGAGTAAACATTACAATTTTAGGTAAATTGTCAAGATTTTGTTTTGTAACAATTGTTTCAGGATTTTGAACAATTTGTCCATGGGTGTAGTGTTTTCAACCTTTTCTTAATTTTCTATTACTGCTTGTTTTTATCTGATGTGCATGTGATATTAAAAATAAATACATATATCATGTGCAGTGCTTGCCATTATATTGTAGTCAATCTTGTCAAAAAGTTTCAATAAAATGTTTTTACTTTATGTTGTCTTTACTTTAGTCCACATGCGATTCCAACAATATACAATTTATCAAGGACACCCATTATTGCAAAGACCTCATGCAGACAAATAAACTATCATACGCAGGAGCAGGTTCAGAAATAAATTCTAGGGGGCACAACAACTTCCACTGGCATATGAACCAAATTAATATTAAAACTAAGCTGACAATTTAGATGCATATTAACATATATAATGCTTTACTGGTCAAGCGGTTAATTTTTTAAACATAACCGTGCATAGCTGTGTATGTGACAACAATTGTAATAATTGTTTTACCAGCAGAACTGATTAGTATAAAGAATTGGTGTTACTCGATGACAGAAGTACCGCACACTTGAAACTCGTTTTATTTTCAGGTCATAGGGAAGGCTGCACCCTTTGACTTTGCATAATCTATCCGTCTACACAAATAGGCAAATAGACGACTGTGACAAATAATTATTACCCTGGGTACACATAATTTCAAAGGGCTAATGATGAATAATTTTGAATATGTTGTAAGTTTGTAATTATGAATTAAATGTTTCTTCACCATAATCACATAGTTTGCATATTTTTCTCTGGTTATTCATATGAGATGACCACAAACACAGAAAAATTGTGTGAATGCAGTGACATAGGTGGGCATTAATTAGAGCTTTCTGTAAAGATAGAGTTAGGTATTCCACTCTACTCAATCAGAATGCAGTTGATACCAATCATAGTGTATGATGTAATGAGTATTTCAATATATAATTTCCATAATATTAATTTCTGTTTGTAACATAAATATGGCAACATATAATTAACCAACATACACCATACTTACATCATTATAAACATAATTAATCAAAACAAACATGACATCTTTCTTGCCATTATACAAAATTAATAGTTTATAAGAAACATCTTTAAAATGCAGTTACTTGTGTCATGATGATATTTTATGACTATCAAATACCAATGATTACCTCCATTCTGGCAAGCTCCAAAAGGCATTCTTTGTACACAATGCAGCATGGTTTGCCAGTGATGTCTTCCACTCTTGTCATAAGTGTCATGTCTTCATCGTCTGTACTCATCAGTCACAATTTCTTCAATGTCATGCACAAGTTCACATGTAGTAACAGGCTGCAGAGTGGCAACGTCTTTGCGGCATCTGAAATAAAACATAACCAAACCAGTGAACATTACTGTTAACACCTCAAAATGGACATTTAATCATCAACACTGGCCCAAGAGGTCCTCAGGTCCTTTGGACTATACAGCCCTGAATAATGAATTTGTAACATTGAATGAAATGTTTTTTTTAATCTTAGTCACTGCTGAGTTTTTCACCACAAAGCACAGCAAATTGTGTTTGTTAACTTGCACAGCACCATAACAGGTCATTTGTGTTTTTAAGTAAAATAATATTAGAATAAACTGTTACTAAAATCAGTTCATTTGAATGCCATGAAGACTAAGTGAGCTGAAAACCTACTTAGTGTTCCTCACAACTGGACTGTAGGCATACTACTGAAATTTCATCATGACGAAATGTACCCGTCTGTGAGACTAATGTTCAGTTTTTCTTTAATCTTGGTCATAAACAAAGGTTGCTAGTATTAGCGCAGTGGTTCAGGGGTAGAGCATCGGACTCTCAAATAAGAGGACCCGGGTTCAAATCCTGTGCTGCCATGTGAAACCTTGGGCAAGTTTTTTCACACTACATTGTTCCAGTTCACTCAGCTGTATGAATGAGTACCTGGCTATAAACAGTGATGAATATTTGCGTACAAGCAGTCTTCGCGACATTGCCACGTGGCTGAATGCTTCCCAGAGAAGCCGAGATGGTCTTCGATTGAACATGTCTGCCAGGGAGTAAAGTGTAAAAAGCGCTTTGAGCAATCCCAAAGATTGTATACTGAGCTATATAAGAACTTACCTTTACCTTTAAACCATGACAAAAGTTACAATTTTGTATCATAGTTTTGCATACAAAAAATGTACTTGATGTAACACATATACACACATACGCCATAATATTTACCAGCGAATCTCTTCTAGTGTGTCATCTCCAAATTGATAGGTTCTATCAGCTGGATCAACTGCTTCTAATCACACTGGGTCGTCATCATAGGGGATTCTGCAACAACATAAATTTTATAATTTATATTATGCACAAATATTGAAGAATACATGTATGAAAAATCAGCTGGAAAAGTGAACTGCAAATGAAATACAAAATGAAATTGAAAGTTTGACAAAAGCTTTGTTAAGTGTACACAAATAAGAATGGCCACAATGGTTAAAAATCCATCAAACATGTTTTTACCATGGCTGGTCACGAAGAAATTCCATTCGCAATCCAGTCCAAAGTCATCACTGTAGTGATGAATATTAGCAAATTCTTGAAATTTTTGTACTGGGCTGCGGACCCATCACTGGGTAAAAGCAGTATACATGTACATGTAAGTACTGTGACATAAATTGAAAAAATCTACCCATGGTAGAACTGTCACTAAATTACAATTGATACAACTTATATTTGTATGAGAAGTTTTTATAAATTTATTTAATATTTGTGTTATGTTTGCTTTATGCTTCGTAAACAGATCTATACCAGTTTTAATATGTACAGATTCATAAATACGACAAACAGACATGCAAAACTGCCTGAAAATGTATACCGATATGCATAGATATCTAATATTTATAAACATTACCAACAACATGTATGTTTAACTCAAAATCAGTGCTTGAAAACACGCTCGCAAGTGATATATTGATAAGTTTTGGGTACCAATGGGTCCTCATTCTTCATGAGAAGGAAGCATGGAATGATATTGTGAGTTACTTGTTTTTTATGTGTTTGTTTGGTTTATGCCTGGTAAACGTTTCATAACAATATCTTCTAATCCACACTGACCGGTCGGAAGTTTGCTAATTTGTAAGAAATATAAAATATAGCACGTTGGGTATGTGTACATTCCTAATGAAGACAGTCAGGCATGTCATGTTGCTCTGATAATTCACAATGTTATGCATAGATATCAAACTGACACAACAGTTCATTGAACCATCCATATTTAGCTTACAATCAATGTCTGAATTTAACCTTCTCGTATATCACGAGCAATTTATTTTAAAAATTGGGTCACGCAGACAATTTTTGTTGTGAAGGAAGCTCGGAAGGATATTGAGACTTACTAGTTATTTTAGCTATAAGAATGAGCTTACACCTAGAAAAGACTTTGTGACAATACAAGCTACGCCTCATTGAAATGTTTGGGTCGGAAGTTGGTCATAATTTAAGAAATATAATAACATACCATCTTTGCATATGTATAGATTCATAACTAAGGCAACCAGATCTGCCATATTCCTCTGATTTGCACATTTATATACCAAATATGTACAATTTATGTCTAAGGTATGTGTATTCTGCTAACAATAAGGGTCTGAAAACCCTATCGCGAGTGATATTTTGAAGAAATCATGATTTGTATCAACTTGCTGTTCATTAACTGTACACTCACACTGTATTTATATTGTAATTGCATTTGTGTAATCTATATATTATATAGATCAACTCAACACAATTTCACTGACACAGGCTCAAGATTTCAGAATATATTGACTAGTGAAATGTGAATAAAATTATTTATTTTTAACAAGCTGTCAAATGTCAAAGTGCCATAACTTGAAACCTATTTAAGCTAGAACGCTCAAATTTTTGATTCTTGCTAATCTTACCAAATGCAAAGCAGCAAAGCTCTCATCGTACTGTATTACTGATCCATTCAAAAATAATCTAAGACTAAGTCTTAGATGTCGACGACAGCAACCAATTTATGGAATTTTATTTGCGTTCACTCGGAATGACCCTAAATGGCCTAATACCGTCGACTAATTTAATAGCAAAACAATTTTGTCAGCTTGCACACGCAGTATTAAAACAATGTGAAAATGTTTGAAGCCGAGTAATAACAGAGTACTAACCTGTCAATAACTGAATAAGACACTTGGCGAACGCTGCATCAGTTTTGATGCCGGTCATTACTTCTGTCTGAATCCATAAACTCATCGCCTTTCCTATGTACACTTTTGCGGGCGGTCGATTTCGTTTCAGTTCTGCTTGTGCCCTTTTCTTTGCCGAGTCGGTGGCGTATTTCCGTGGGCGACCACACATTGACATTTCATATAAAAATGAGTTAAAATGCAAAAGCAAGTCGGAAAAGAAACACGTGTGTAAATACTGCCTGGATGGGGGTCAAGGCCGATCTCGCGACATCACATAATCACCCGCTATCACGTGATTAAGGCGAAGATAGTCTACCACATAAAACCCGTACGGTAGAAATTTTCAGTATGAAAAAGACTATATAAATCTTGGGCAAGCCTAAAATAGTTTTTACATTTTAACAAAAAACGAATAAACAAATGCGCAAAACCGAAACAGTATGTCACAGGGGATACTTGGTAGGTTTGCTCTTTCGCAAAATTAGCATGAAACGCGAGGAGCAAAACAATCGAACTGATTAAGCATTTTAAAGCTTTTATGAAATGTATCTGGTTATGGAAAACAACTATTAGTATTGTCATGTAAGCCGTAAGGTCCGTTTGGACTGCCGATTCTTCGAAACCGGTTTCAAAACCGTTTACCGGTTCAAGGCTATACCAGTACAAAATAGAGCCCTATTGGAGACATACGTAGGCTTTCCCCCACTCATAACGTTTGCATTCGTTCGCTGGGCCTGTTCCAGCCAACAGGAACCGTCTTACGAAGTTACGGTGTGGTGGTACCAGCTAGTGTCCGCACTTTTATGGTTCAGGTCCGCACATCGGAAAACCCACGAAAACAGCCACTGTCAGTGACCAAATTTCACATCATACATCCACTATGTTTTTACTACACATATACGCTTGTAATGTGGTACACAATTATTAAAATTACTGTAACTGATCGATCAAAATGTACACAAAAGTAACTCGATTTTGCGCGTACATACTTTATTTTCATCACAGGATACTCCGTTAAGTTGGCGCCACTGTAGGCTTTTTTGCTAACTTGTCCAAACTTGTACTTTCATTCTAACTTTAATATTTTCTTGCAAAACAAGTGAATTTCGTGACCACTTTGATCAATAAAAGACTAATTTGTTTTAGTGCGCGACAAGTGTTTAGGTTTAGGTAGTTAAGATATAGTAGATGGATGATGTCAAATGTTACGAGTGTAAGTGGCTATTTTCATGTTTTTTTGTCGACGTGCTGGCGCCAGCGGCAAAGTACCCCGGCCTTATCTCCCTATCTGTGCGGCTGCACGGTAGCGTAGATACGTAAAATAATCAGTGTGCAGCGAAAAAACAAAACATTTATGGTATGAATACTACGGGTTGTTCGTTAAGACGTATATAGCCTCTCAGCAAATTTATTTGTCGCAAATTAACATGAGACAAACAAGTTTTGAGGCATATTGTGATAGCAAGCGTAAATCACGTGAAAGTAGTGCGCCATAATCCGTGTCAGTGATTTATAATAACCAAAACGTAATAATGTATTGCATTGAACGACATTTTAAGATATTCTTCACCTTAAATCATCACAGGGGAGTTACCGAACAGCTCATGGCATTTATACCGAAAATGCTTTGTTGTTTCGCTGGACATTGATAATTTTACATTGATTGCGCATGCGAAGAAACGTCAATCGGAACGTTTTAAACGACCGGAAAAATCATAGATATAAATAGAGGGATCGCCGACTCGTGACGTCACCCTGCATTTAAGCCTGATGATGTCCCTCGCACTGCAGCGCCCTCACCGGGAGTCATAGAAAAGTTGTAGGGCCGCGTAATCATGGCGTAAACGTTGTTTGTTTCAAATGGTTTTAATAATGTGATAAAAACATCGTTGCGTAGTGCGATGCCACAGCAATAATCAGAAATCTAGAAGTACATGGATCGGTTATGTGTCATTTCAAAAGATTGGAAAAGACAAGGAGACCGATGAATGAAGGAACAAGTTTGTTGTTTACGTTGGGCGGTGCGATGACAGCTTCATTCCTTCATTCAACCCTGACAAGCATCAACATAATTACTTAATATCTGCACGGCTCATTTTTAACATAGTTCCTTACTGATTAATCCATAACTCTATTAAGATAATAAATACATATTACGGCAAATGCGAGCAAATAAAGTGTTTGAAAGTTGCTTTTGATGAAGTGCTACAGACAGAAAACTTACCTCGTAAAAGACACATGTGAACTTAATAACCGTGCGTCCTATTTAATTGTATGGAAGGATTTTGGCCTTGGCTTTACGATCGGATCACAACGTGCATCATATATATATATATATATATATATATATATATATATATATATATATATATATATATATATATATATATATATATATCAATCACATTGATTATTGTACTGTTTCATATAATATTAAATATTGTAATATTATATTTCCATCATTATGCCTATTTCATCAATGTATCATAGTGTGTTAATCCATGAACCAGTAAATTGTGTGTACTTTTAGAGTCCGTGTTTGTGTGGAAGCCACAACCTATCTGCTGCAAAGTGACGTGCCATATCATATGTACTTAGCCAGGATTTCTGTTAGGATCCACTAAAGTTGTCTTTTGGTCGGTATGGCATATAGTAGTGCCAATTCAACACTCTACCAATTTGGGCGTATATTAAGACACTGTTATATGTAAAGATCCAGTAGATGTGTTCTTAATATACTTGTGTACTCTATTGTACTGTTTTATACTTGTGATATGTACCAGGAATACCAACTCTGCCCCCAAAGAAACCTGGCTTTCCAGCTTCACCTGACAGAGAAATACTGCTGGCAGAAATGTACATACAATCTAAGGCAGGCCTGTTACATAGTGTCACTAATATTCAAAATATATTAAAACACATGCCGATCATTGGTTGTGATTTGCAAGTGATGTATACACGGTGACTTAACATGTCATCAGCATGACAATAAATATTTGCAAACTACAATAGCAGGTAAAAGGAAATAATTTTTTATTGTTCGCTGTACATGTTGCAGCCATGAATAATTCTAATGACAAATTGACAGTACTTCTATTTGTGTAGCTTCACACAACAGGTTGACAGTAATGAGTAAAACAAAACATCTGAAGAAACATAATCCTTAGTTACTGTTTTAGGAAATATTGATTTGCTACAGTATGAAGCTCAACTACACTGTGCAGATATATCATGAAAAAGCTATTGTATGCACATAAAATGAGATGAAATCATTATGTTTTAGCTATGTGTTCTGGAATGACATCATTAATAATTATTTTTGAATAGCAGTAACTTGTATTTCTGTAATATACTTCTCACAACCAAGGTATGTTTGAAAACAGAACTTGTAAAAATCTGATTGACCCATTTCCCATTAACACATTCATTCAGACACTCTTTCACAAGGCTGTCGGCTTTCTTTGTGACTGGTTCTGATATAGATATTTCTCTACAACCTGTATGCAGTTGGCATGGCATCTCAAAATACCCAAAGGATGTGTATGCATGAGCACAAGCTCCTGTGACTTCACAATGACATTATGAAAATGTGTACATGAATAAAACAGGGATGCAACATTGCTTCTGTTGCAAACAGAATCACTATTACACTGCATTACGTCTGTCAATATCAGTTTACTTGTAAATAATTCACGCTCTCCTTTAATGATGTGATTAACAATCAGTACTCATCATTATAACATAATTTCTTCGATCGACACAACATAAAACCATCACCATAATATACAACAGCCTGCTCCTGCTAAACATAAGATTGACCCTGATGAGCTCCTCCATGACCTTAAATATAATGAATGATGATTTATGTATGGTTAATGATACAATCGACAAGTGCAATTAATATGCTTTGACAATGGCGAAACTCTGCCCATGAGTTATTTTGACAAAGATGGGAAGACCTCAAATTTCAAACACTTGTTCAGTGGTGATGCTGTCATTGCGGTGACTCCTTGTGACTTGTACTGAAAATAGAATACATATAATATAAATATAATACTAATATTAAAGTGGTAATATGTAAAAGATATATAGTAACTGTATGTAATGTATACATATCAGCATCCAAGATGTTATAATCAGCTACGAGCAACAAGTAGAAGCACCAGGAAGAGTAAAATATTTGAAGGCCGAATTTTAATTAGTTCCACCTAATATTATAGAATGCTTGTAAACACGCTAAAATATCCGCCTATTCAATGAAGTCTAGCGTAATCACTTTACCTCCAATCATAGTCATAGTGATAGTCAGACATAGAATCCCTCAATCGCAAATGACACAATGACATGTCCATGCCATGCCCATGGCCTCGATCATTCATGGAGCCATGGCAAGACGAGAAATTCAGAGAATAAACAATTGGTTTGGCACTGTACTGAAGTACTGTACTATGGCAACACTACATATGTTATATATGCTTGCTTAATTGACTAAACTTTGGATATACAAGTACTGTAGTGCCCAGTATTTCTGATCGAGACCGAGTGATACTAGACAGTGAATGATAATGGTAATATCGCTCGTATTGTTTTCGTCTTTTGCATGATTCAATGTATGTCTCCGTTTTAAAACAAAAACTGACAATAAACTATCCATATTATATAATGATTTTCCGATTTAATCTTACCTCAAGTACATCCTGAAGTTCTTAAATTGGTACAGAATCCACTGCCGTGTTGCCACTGTTAGAACAGTGAGCGTCCATGGTTTCGACTTTCTATGACTCCCGGTGAGGGCGCTGCGAAATTTGAACATATTTTCCCGCCATTCGGAGTCGGCGATCCCTCTATTTATATCTATGGAAAAATGTAAGCGTTGCAGGTAGGTTGGTAGGTTGTCAGCACAGCCCGTAGCCTCGGTCACCGCTGTCCCCGCTTAACCAACATTCTACGGACGATTGTACTAACATAAAAGGCTCCAACGGAAAATTCATCATTACTAAAAATCGCTGTTATGTTGTAGGCCAACATACGA
>OZ024867.1:29581811-29589311 GCA_964017155.1 Oasisia sp. SBJ-2009 | reverse complement strand
ATATAATATCACATTATATATAGATGTTATTATAATGTACATAATAATAATATATATTATATATATATATATATATATATATATATATATATATATATATATATATATAAGATAGAGGGTGAATATCTTAGTCATCTTCGTTTCGCCGATGATTTATTCATATGCGCATCACATCACATGAATTACAATAAATGCGACAGGAGTTAGCTGATGAAAGTGAACATTTCGCCGGCATTCATCTAGGTCTTTTCTCGTATCCTTCCGTCTTCTAACTTGTTCAACCACGTTTGTGACCTTTGTCTGTTCTCTTACCTAGACTTTTTTCTGTCGCGATATGTGATGCTTAACATACTCTTTTCCATTTATGTTTTTGTGGTTGCTAGCTTGATCTTTGTAGGCTAATGAGTGTCCATGTTTCCGCGCCGTATGTCATTGCTGGAAGTACCCACGAATAGTACGCTTGTCTCTTCAAGCCTTTTCCAATGTTACTGGGGAGAATGTCTGGGTGATTGGCGAATGCTATCAATCCGTTCGTGATTCTTCTTTGAATCTCATTGTCTTGTTTTTTGTCTCTGGTGCTGTATCTCTGTCCCAGGTAGATGCAGCTTTCAACCTTCTCGATCTGGGCCCAGTTTCATGGAGCGTACTTAAGATGTCGTAGCGGGCAATATCCCGTCGAAAGCCTAAAACGTCGTGAAGTTACGCTAGTTGCGTTTCATGAGTCTGCTCTATAGTTGCACTTAGCTGCACCAAGTATTTAGTAGGCGTAACGTTACGCTAGTTGAAATATTTACGGTATGCTTCCGAAGTTGAAATATGTACGGTATACTCCCGACACGCCCACTCTCAACTAAATTATTTTTAATGTTTAAACTGGTAACCTTTACATTCATCATAGCTTCCCATTTGCTATGCGTATGACACAGGCGGCAACTAGAAAGAAAATAGTTATTCAGACACAGCACAAATACAGGGATTCGCCACCGCGAAGTAACTATAGGTCAATTCTAAGTCGATTTAGTGGTGCGAATGCTAAATTGGTCTCATGAAACCGGCCGTAAGCTGCATTGACTATTCGCTGTTAGCTGCGACCAGTAGACTGCGTAATTGCGCGTAAAGTTATACGGCTTTATGAAACTGGGCCGTGAGTGCTGTTGACACACATTGGCATGTCGTTTTCCATCAGCATCTTTGTTAGACCCTGATTTTTACTTTCATCAGCTAATTCCTATAGCATTTGTTGTAGCTGATGTGGTGTATTAGCGCGTATGAGTATATATATATATATATATATATATATATATATATATATATATATATATATATATATATATATATATATATATATATATATACATACATACACACACACACACACACACTGGTGTATTATTTAGTTTGTTCTATGTTAGTTAAATTTAGTAGTTGCTTAATGATTAATTAGTTAATTAGTTTGTGTGCGTTACTGTCACAAACGGTTATCAGCTATAACATCATATTTAATACAATTGTTAATGATATACTATTATTATGTTGTATTAAAATAACACTTTTATATTAGATTCTAATTTCATTACTGATACCGTTCGATGGAAGACTAAAATGGATATCCTGAATATTTGTCGCATGGCAGAATTCTCTCTGATCAGTCTGCCCTGTTTTATGTGACGTCAAATTGCGACGCGTGCTGCGTCATCTCGTCAATAACGTTACAAAATTGCATATGCCGTAGAAGATAAACCACTGTAGCGCTTACAATTTTTCGGCGTTATAAACGTTCCGATTGACTTTTCTGCGCATGCGCGATAAATGTAAAATCATTAATATGCAGCGAACGGACAATGCATTTATGGTATAAATACTGCGGGTTGTTCGTTAGGATGTATATAAGCTCTCAGCAAAGTTATCCTTTGGAAATTAACACGAGGCAAGCAAGTTTTGAGGCATGTTTTGATAGCAAGCGTAAAACACGTGACTGTGGTGCGCCATAATCCGGGACAGTGATTTAAACAAACTTAAGATGTTATTGTATTGAACAACATTTTAAGCAACTCTTCACAGTAATCATAACAGGAGAGTTAACGAACAGGCCGTGACATTTATATCACAAATGCTTTGTCGTTTCGCTGAACATTGATGATTTTACGTTTATCGCGCATGCTCAGAAACGTCAATCTGGAACTTTATAACGATCGGAAAAATGAAAGCGCGACACCGCTATAGATGTCTATATGGTTTTGCCTGCGGTTAACTGCTTTGCCGTCGTTTTAGTGTGACTGTAGACAAGACTACGCAATTTACACCGACAACCTATTGAGCAAAGTTCGTAGATAGGAAGACCGGTAGCAATTAGCATTGACTGCCTAATGAAACTACAGGAATACAGATGGAATTCACGAAGATGGCAATGACGGAGATGGATGTTTGAAGCCAGTAAATTTCGACCGCAATGGCTGAGTTGAGTGAGTGGGTGAGTGGACGTCCAGTCTTAGATACCCATGACCCGGTTGACAGAAGATCGTCTCAGATATTGTGGAAGGACGCAAGACACGTGTGGATCATTGCCTGCATGTGTTCATTGCATCCAACTTTAGCATCGTTCAGTCTAGCCACGAATTATAGGCGTGGCTGCGCCATACCACCGAGTCGGACAATACGTCACGTTCAAGTTCCAATATACGCAGCGAAGGGCTGCTGCACTCGCGTGCAGCAGCTTATATACGGGTACAATTGCGTACTTATACACGGACTACTTTGCGCAAGCAAGCAGTTAACACCCTAGGACACTATTCCCTCCTTCTATATGTTAGAGTAGCGAAACCGCTGTAATAGTTATTGCTGAGTTAGGGAAAAGTTAGGACCCTGCCACAATATCATACACCAGCAGAGGCAAATATATCTTTTCCCCACTTTACTTCAAACAGTGTAAATGGTATATTCATATCCACACCAACGGCAAAACTTCGACGGAAAAGCGGCAAAGCATAGAGTAGAGACGGGCAAAGCGCACCCCTTTTAAGGCAAACATGTTTTGCCCTATTTATTTTCGTCCTATGGAGAAATGGTTAACATAGCTACATGTAATATATGCTCTCTAAATATCATCATAATTGCAGAAACGCAGCTGCATCAAATCAGCGAAAAATGTACTTTAATGACCGCCCGCGATAGCTGTTAAATTTCGTCATGTGGGGCAAAGCACACCCCCGGATGCACTTTGTTTCACAAGACTAAATTTGACAAATACTTTATTTCATATTTACTAGTATACGAATCTATACTATACTTGTATACGATACTATACTTTAATGTAGCTAATTTGCATAATTGGTTACTTAACGTATATAGTCGCTAAGTGCGCCGACATCTGTTCACAATAATATGGACGACAACTGCTAATTTGTGTAGCTTACTTCGATTTATGTGTTTCCTGAAATAATTGACACCAAGTTCTTCCACAAAACGGTAGAAAGGGCCGCTAAAACGAATATCTTACGATTTAGGTGGGGGTGCGCTTTGCCCCGAGGGTGTGCGTTTTGCCCCTCTCTACTCTAAGCTGATCCTTCTATACACGGCGCGGTTTATCTTCTCGGCATGTGTTAAAGTATCAAGTGAACTGGCTGCGGTCGCTTTGAAGATGTACCAGAAAATGATGCTCTTCGATGCCAGCGCTGATTGGTCAGAGAGATATGTGCCGTGCGACTTTTTAATTCTGGAAAACGATTTTGTTTTGCGTCGAGCGGATTTGCCTTCTAGCGGTTTGCTACCGCCTTTGTGGGACCTACTCGTGGCTCCGTTGTAGCGCTTACATTTTTTCCGGTCGTTAAAAACGTTCCGATTGACGTTACTGCGCATGCGCAATAAATGTAAATCATCAATGTCCCACGAAACGACAAAGGACTGTCGGTATAAATGCCACGGGCTGTTTGTTAACTCTGCTATGATGATTACTGTGAAGAGTCTCTTAAAATGTCGTTCAATGCAATACATTATTACGTTTTTTTTATTATAAATCACTGTCATGGATTATGGCGCACTAGTGTCACGTGATTTACGCTTGCTTTCTAAATATGCTTCAAAACTTGTTTGCGTCGTGTTAATTTGCGACAAATAACTTCGCTGATAGGTTATATACATCGTAACGAACAATGCGTGGTATTTTTGCCAAAAATACTTTGTCGTTTCGCTGCACATTGATGTTTTTACATGCGCAGAAACGTCAATCGCAACGTTTATTTTTTTATAACGCCTGAAAAATGTAAGCGCTACAACGTCACCGTGATCAGTGATGTCGGTGAGTTTTGCCTTATGCAAATTCACAATGCTATGCACTATATTAAGCAGTTGTCTGTGCCACAAAACGATACAAAATTAATCTTATGTATACGATTTACGAAGACAAATATGTTTACGTAGTGCCGTAATCTGCTTGACTGTTTCCGTTGCTATAGCAACAGGTGAAGCGAGGACGCCATTCTGCGAAGTGGAGATCGTTTCTTGCTGCTACGGTTCTGGGCTGGGTTGAGGGACAAATGCCTGTCGTGTCATCGCAATTCAGGCTATAATCTTCAAAGTAGCAAGACACGTCGGCGAACGATTTTGACTGCATCTATCTATTTCTGTCAATCAGGTAAACAAGTGACGATAGGTAGAACTAGAACAAACGCTCTTGGCAGTCTTGCTTTTGGTCTTGGACTTGGACATTCGTATTATTGCCAATATTGGTTTGGTCTTGGACTTGGACATTCGTATTATTGCCAATATTGGTCTTGATTGATACGTTTCAGATACCAATATTGTTTAAATTGCAACGCAATGGGTCAGTTTATTAAATTTAGCCAATCCGCAACAAAATGCACATTGATAAGCGTATATATTTTTGAAAAGTAATAACACCCTATTGTGTAATCGCTCGCGATCAACGGACGTGTTCAAATGGAACGTTATCAGGCCGGAGCAGACAATATACGTAATCACGGGTTCGAAGATCAAAGGTCATTACGCATTAAATATCGCTGAATATCTGGTAATTGCTTACTTTAATGTACATAATCATATAGGATGCTTACTATAAATGTTTTACAGAAGTAGTACGGTTGGTTATATTTCGGTCACTTAGGGTTTTTCTTGACTAAAATATTATCCAATCGTAAGTGATATCATGTACTCTCCACTGTACTTTCTGGCGTACTATTCCTTTGTTTCACACGAACTCCGTCAAATGTAGCCAATGTGTGAAGCTGTGAAGTTTGTCATGTCTTCAGAACACCGACCCACCATGTCTCTGACCGCGATGGAGTGGACACTATGCCTACTGGCAGTGTCCAGCCTACGTGCGGTCAACGCAGGCGCTGTGAAGCAAGGTACGTGTCCTCTTGTCAGACAGTGCAATTTTCGTGTGTCGAAGAACTGCGTTAACCTCGAAATATATCGCCTTACTATTGCGTCGCGGCAACATCATATTTATAGATTTGTATCCAGTTAGATTGCTTTTCTAAAACAATCACCAAAATAAACGCAACCAAAAATTGAGAAAATCTGTCCGCGCATGGAAATAGTTTCCTTTCTGCATGCAACGCACATCGAAACTGCTGACTGAGTCTCATCGGTGGCCACTCACGGATCAGTGAAACAGTAACAATCGCCAGTGTTTCGGAGGCAAACGTATTCATGTGTTATGATTATGTGCATTTAGACAACTTGTCAGATATAAGTGCTTACCGAAACCACAGCGTACAGCAATGTAAAATGCAATTCCCGTAAAAGACACATACGGCTTAAAATCGTGTCTATTATCTGCACTACGTAAATCGCTATATATGTCTATGATAGTGTGGTAAACACAATATTAAATCGGACATTTAAGATAAGAAAGGTATAACACAAGATATTTATGACCTGATTTTCCTAATATTCATCAGTCGGAAGCAACAACTGTCATCCATCGTTAGAACATTACTCTTGTGTCCAGTCCTCAATCAGCTCCAGTCGCGCGGAGCCTCGCTATATATCGTGACCCACTTGCAGGCCCTATTGGTTTCAGATGTCCGGTTAAGCTGCGCGCTCTCTGGCTGTCACCATGGCGGCACGTGCTTGCACCAAGGAGACTCGTCTTGGTGCAAGTGCGCCAAAGGTTACTCGGGACTTGACTGCGGCATTGGTGAGTCGGATCGTTTGACGGATGACGGAATATTGGCTGGCTGGCAAGTCATCTAATCAAGCCAATCCCAGTAGTTCCTGCAGCATGTGTACTTTTTGTTTATTAATCGTGATAATCTGATCGTTACAGTAAGTTACGCTTTGCCAATCTGAAGAAACCCCAATAACACGTCCGAGGGGTTTTGTTTTTCTGTCTCTGTCTCTGTCTCTGTCTCTGTCTCTGTCTCTGTCTCTGTCTCTGTCTCTGTCTCTGTCTCTGTCTCTGTCTCTGTCTCTGTCTCTGTCTCTGTCTCTGTCTCTGTCTCTGTCTCTGTCTCTGTCTCTGTGTCTGTGTCTGTGTCTGTGTCTGTGTCTGTGTCTGTGTCTGGGTCTGTCTCTGTCTCTGTGTCTGTGTCTGTGTCTGTGTCTGTGTCTGTGTCTGTGTCTGTGTCTGTGTCTGTGTCTGTGTCTGTGTCTGTGTCTGGGTCTGGGTCTGTCTCTGTGTCTGTGTCTGTGTCTGTGTCTGTGTCTGTGTCTGTGTCTGTGTCTGTGTCTGTGTCTGTGTCTGTGTCTGTGTCTGTGTCTGTGTCTGTGTCTGTGTCTGTGTCTGTGTCTGTGTCTGTGTCTGTGTCTGTGTCTGTGTCTGTGTCTGTGTCTGTGTCTGTGTCTGTGTCTGTGTCTGTGTCTGTGTCTGTGTCTGTGTCTGTGTCTGTGTCTGTGTCTGTGTCTGTGTCTGTGTCTGTGTCTGTGTCTGTGTCTGTGTCTGTGTCTGTGTCTGTGTCTGTGTCTGTGTCTGTGTCTGTGTCTGTGTCTGTGTCTGTGTCTGTGTCTGTGTCTGTGTCTGTGTCTGTGTCTGTGTCTGTGTCTGTGTCTGTGTCTGTGTCTGTGTCTGTGTCTGTGTCTGTGTCTGTGTCTGTGTCTGTGTCTGTGTCTGTGTCTGTGTCTGTGTCTGTGTCTGTGTCTGTGTCTGTGTCTGTGTCTGTGTCTGTGTCTGTGTCTGTGTCTGTGTCTGTGTCTGTGTCTGTGTCTGTGTCTGTGTCTGTGTCTGTGTCTGTGTCTGTGTCTGTGTCTGTGTCTGTGTCTGTGTCTGTGTCTGTGTCTGTGTCTGTGTCTGTGTCTGTGTCTGTGTCTGTGTCTGTGTCTGTGTCTGTGTCTGTGTCTGTGTCTGTGTCTGTGTCTGTGTCTGTGTCTGTGTCTGTGTCTGTGTCTGTGTCTGTGTCTGTGTCTGTGTCTGTGTCTGTGTCTGTGTCTGTGTCTGTGTCTGTGTCTGTGTCTGTGTCTGTGTCTGTGTCTGTGTCTGTGTCTGTGTCTGTGTCTGTGTCTGTGTCTGTGTCTGTGTCTGTGTCTGTGTCTGTGTCTGTG
>OZ024867.1:29546811-29579311 GCA_964017155.1 Oasisia sp. SBJ-2009 | reverse complement strand
ACACACGGACATTCGACTAGATACGAAATTTTATTCTATCGTGTCATACAGCATGAGTGTTTTGTAGGTCGTCTGTTGAACAATCTTGGGATCAAAGTATATCCGCATGACTCACGTGTGAGTAGAGAGAACATCGTGATGACGCACCAGCTCCCAAACACAGAATATCCGCAAGACTCACGTGTGAGTAGAGAGAACCACGTGATGACGCACCAGCTCCCAAACACAGACTATCCGTATTACTCACGTGTGAGTAGAGAGAACCACGTGATGACGCACCAGCTCCCAAACACAGAATATCCGTATGACTCACGTGTGAGTAGAGAGAACCACGCGATGACGAACCAGCTCCCAAACACAGAATATCCGTATGACTCACGCGTGAGTAGAGAGAACCACGCGATGACGAACCAGCTCCCAAATACAGAATATCCGTATGACTCACGCGTGAATAGAGAGAACCACGCGATGACGAACCAGCTCCCAAACACAGAATATCCGTATGACTCACGCGCGAGTAGAGAGAACCACGCGATGACGAACCAGCTCCCAAACACAGAATATCCGTATGACTCACGCGCGAGTAGAGAGAACCACGGTATGACGCACCAGCTCCCAAACACAGAATATCCGTATGACTCACGCGTGAATACAGAGAACAGGGTGATCAAGAAAAAGCTCCCAAACAAAGTAAATCCGCAAGACTTTGATCGATTATCCCGACACGTGTACAAACCAATCGAACCACGCATTGTTTCCTGAACGCTGTGTTCACTCGACACCTGACCATCTACCAGTCGTCTATCCGTCTTAATAATGGCGGCGTCGATTTAGCCACCCCGATGGGTAGTAGCGTCACAATAGCTATCGTGACAAATAGCAAACCAGCTCACAATGTTTTAACACATCTAGCAGTGTGTACAGGTTTATCGTGTACGTACACTATGTATGGGTAAATGTTCAGAATTGTCGGCTAAGATATTTCGCTCGCTGGGTGAAGATAAATCAAAATGGCAAAAACGTGAGTCGCGGAATTAATACGGAGCTTAATTGCGTTCGCTGACAGCGACACATATCTACTGTTGTGCATTTGTGTGATAATAGAACATAAATGAAATACACCAATAGTAGTTACAAAACTACGTATGTGTGATTCATAGGATGTTTTTTATTTGCCTAGAACAAGTGCACACATTTATTTATTGTTAAGTCACAGATGCCGTTCATCAATTAGTTACATCAACGGCGAAAATAAAATAACAGCGAAGCGAATGAGGTCGTTTTTCCATTAGTACGTGCCATCTAAAATGGTGTATTGTCTACTCTGTGGAAATAAAAACGCTGTGAGAAAAAACAATATATATATAAAAGTAAACTAAAAAAGTTATTACTACGTTAATTTCCCTTGTGACGGCGTAAAGTCAGCTGTTTTGTGTACACTTTGTATTGTATGCAGTGCACGTGGACAAACGTACACCCTATGTACTCGCGCGGTAGATTAAGGTCAAATTATCTGCGCATGTGCTGTAACATATCAAAATAAAAAGCTGATCTGAACTATATTTCTCGGGTATCTGGAGATGTTGTTTCAGGTTGAAAGTGAACTTATGTTTGTAAAAGGATTAGTTTGTACACAACGGTCTGCCAGATTTGGTTTTATATTCATCATAGCATACACTTGCAGACGGGAAAATACACGCGACAAATACATACACATATATACAGGCACACCGACTTGCTTAAAAACACACATACATACGTGGATGGATGTATATATATATATATATATATATATATATATATATATATATATATATATACATCCATCCATACATACATATATACATAATACATATATACTTACATCAATACATCAATTCATATATACACACATACATACATGTATAGTATACATATACCCACACATACACACATACATTTGCACACTCAAAACCACACACATACATATACACACGCACGCACACACATGCGCTATAAATAAATATATATACGTGTGTGTGTGTGTGTGTGTGTGTGTGTGTGTGTGTGTGTGTGTGTGTGTGAGTGTGTATGTTTGAGTGTTTTCTTCTATTTCGCAGGTTCTATTTCGCAGGACATACATACATTCAGTAAACAGCGGAATTACCTCAGCTGATATTATATATATATATATATATATATATATATATATATATATACTCCTCTCCTTATGTTGATCTTGTTGCTTTCTTTGTGTAGGTGCACTGCCATCTTGCTGTTTGCGTAGATATCCTTCAGGAGTTTGATGTACTTGTATCTTCTATCCTCTGTTCTTGAAACGAGGCCAGTACTGCTTAAGTTTGCACTGAATCTTAGGTTTTCTTGTATTCGACGAATGCGATGCAGAGTGCGATATTATATTCTTTGCACTTCTCCATCAGTTGGTTTAAGGCGTGGATGTGGTCTGTCATTGAGTATCTGCTTCTGAATCCAGCTTGCTCTCGTGGCTGGTTTTCGTTGAGTGTCTTCTTTTGTTTTTCGTCAGTACTTTCGGGAGTACTTTATAGGTGTTTGATAGTAGACATATCGGTCCGTAATTCTTGAAGTGTTTTTTATTTCCCTTCTTGACAATTTTCATCATCTTAACGTTCTTCCACGCCGATGGGTATTCTTCTTATTTCATATAAGCATTTAGTGTGCAGCTTAGCAAGTGTTTTCGACATGGTATCGTCTCTTGCTTTAAATGTCTTGATCTGTGTATGGTCGTTACCTGTTGCTGTACCATTCTTCATATCTCGTAGTGCCGTTTCCATCTTCCTTGAAGTTATCGCTGGTACATATGTTGGGTCATTATGGATTATGGAGCTCTGTTCACTGTCGTATACCTCGGTGTAGAATTCCTCAATTCTCTGTATGGTCTTATCTTGACCATGGATTTCCCTATCCTGCTTGCTTAGGAGTGTGATCAGTCTATATTGGCCTAGCTTTTGCGTTCTTTGGTCTTTCTTCAGGCCTTTTGATGTCACGATCCTATCTCGTATAATGTCTTGGTTGTATTTCCCAAGTCCTCACTAGCTTTCTTGTTGATGGTCTTGCATATTTCTGCGTACTCTACTCGTTGTATATCGTCGCCATTTCCCACCAATTCTCGTCATTTCGTCATCAGTGCTTGTGACGGTGACGATGTCTGTGATGGTTTCGTGGTGTCGATGTCGTGTAGATTTTGTAGTGTCTCGAATGGGCTTCCACAAATCCACGTTAATCGCAAGAGGCGCTAATACGCAACTATACCCTAGTTGCGTATCAGCGCCTCCAGCGACTAAGGTGGATTTGTTTGCATGTTTTGCTGAACGCTTGTTTAAATCATCCTCAATAATTATTAGCTATTTACCGTGCAGGCGCGTTGACAGCGATAGTTTGTATGTGGGCATGCCGTATGCATGGTCAATAGACAGAACAGCATGTCGTATGTTCAATAGACAGAACAGCAAAAACAACGCCATCTTAGCACTGAATTCAATCGAACGTCCCGCGACGTTTCATCGACTGTAAATGTACATTAATGTAGACATTATGCTTTCAAATTGACGGACATGTTATACGATATCAATATTTAGCTATGTATGACGACGTAGCAGTCCCCTGTGATGCATACGGCGAGCTGTAGATGATTTTAAACATCCTTTCCGGCATCGAGCCAGCACATCTGTCGTCGGGCCACCAGTCGACGTTCCATCGGTTGTAAATGTTCATTAATGTACATATTATATCTTCACATTGACGGACATGTCAGACTGTATCCATATTTAGCTGTGTGTGAGGCTTCGGAGTCATGCGAGTTCAACAGCTGATTGTAGGATGATTTAAACAAGCGCTCCACAAAATGTTTGCAAAATGGTGCCGCATTTTATACTCGTCAAGAATACGTAAAAGACGGCACAAAGACCCCTAGTTGTGTCAGAGTGACGTTGCTCATAACCAGTCTGTGGTCACTTCCAATGCTGACTTGGTAGATGACAGTTACAGCTGTGACGATGTTTGGCCTGTTTATTAGGAAGTAGTCAATATCGGTCTTCGTTACACCGTTTGGGCTTTTCCTCGTCCACCTCCTCCCTGCTTTCTTCTAGAACATGGTATTCATGATTTTTGTTATTTTCTTGATGTTGCCCACTTTACCAAGGTGTCGCTTGCTTCGTTACATATACTTGCACTATCTTTAGTTTGTAGCGCTTTGTTATGCACAGAACAAGTTCTACAATCCTGGGGCTGATGCTGTTTACCCTCACTATGTGTTCACTCCATTTCTTGTTCATGAGAAAGCCTACGCTTGGCCGTAATTTGCCTTATTCGCATGACAGTTGGCCGCTTTGTAAGTTAGTGAAACATTCCTCTCGTCTTATCACTTCGGAGATCCCGATTACATCCCGTACAAACCTGGTTTCCCTAAGTTTTTCTTCGAATATATATATATATATATATATATATATATATATATATATATATATATATATATATATATATACTATATATATTATATATATATATTATAATATGTATACTATATATATATATATATATATATATATATATATATATTCACGCTATCATGGCCATATTAAGGACAACGCTTCGATATAATTATATATATATATACATACACACACATATATATATACATATATATATATATATACACATGTATATATGTATGTATATATATATATATATATATATACATACATACATACATACATATATATATATATATATATATATATATACATGTATATATATATACATACATACATACATACATACATATATATACATGTATATATATATATATATACATATATATATATGTATATATATGTATATATATATATATATATATATATATATATATATATATATATATATATATATATAAACATATCAAAGCATTCTCCTTAATATGGTCATGACAGCATCACTCTTGTGTGATGAATGAACATGACATAAACATGAAATTGGTGTTTACAAAACCAAACTAATAAGTAACACAACGGTTTATTTGCGGCATCCAACCAATGGCTATGCGTATAACAATCCAACCAATGGCTAGGCGTATAACAATCCAACCAATGGCTATGCTTATAACAGTTTCGGAGTCGATGAGTCGTTTAACGATCAGCGCTACTGATTGGCAAACACAGCCCATGGAGTAGTAGCATCGATCACGATGTGTGTAGCTGAAGACACCATGTTTTACAGAAATATCCTCTCGGGAAGTGTGTAACTAAAACATGTGAGTTGTGAAGAATTATACAGCGAAGAAATGTGTAGCTGATAATAGGTGGTTTCAAGAGACGTGCTCTGAAGAAGTGTGCAGTTGAAGACACGTGGCTTTAAAGAAACTTGCTGTGAAGAAGTGCCTAAGTGAAGATTTGTGGGTTTGAAGAAACATCCGTTGACGAAAAGTGTGAAGCTGAACAGACGTTGGTTTGAAGAAATCTTGCTCTGAAGAAGGGCATTTCTGAAGAAAGAAAAACAGTAGCGTTGAAGACAATACGTGCAACTGGTTGGCAGAAAAGCGTTTCTAAGTCAAGTCGCACGACTCACAACAACAACAACAACAACAACAACAACAACAACAACAATAGCAACAACAACACCATGAAACGGTTCGTGTGCCTCGGACAAATACGTCTTGCTAACATTACTAAACCATTATTTGCATGGGATTAAACCGTTCTGCTCTACGGATTGGAGAGGGATTTTACACGCGTTTATACATAAACATGTGTTATTTTGCTGTTGTTGAATTGCATTGGCGACGGGCACTGATTATTGGCGAGATAACGACGACATCATGTACAACAAACCCTGACCTTCACAGCGCTAATCTTCACCGCTCTGCGAACAGTCTCAGTGCACATTGGTTAGCATGAAATTCCAAGTAAACGGATGAATAAACTGCACTTTGATTTGTTGCTATACTACGACCTTCGAATCGTGTCAGCAAGCGATACTTACCCGCTAAAATGGATTCGCTCAACACCTCGATATGGGCGATAAATTCAACAGTTCCACCGAGTGTGCTTAACGAATCTTCCGATATAGCGAAGAAATACCCGTCACTAGACGTCCATTATCCTATCGTTGTTTTTCTTTCAGCCATTATCCTGGGCCTACCGGGCAATGTTCTTGTTATTGCGATCTACATTGCCAAAATGACGACTTCGACCAGAGTATACATGTTTGGCCTGGCCGTTGCTGATATGGCGATTTGTATTTCTAGTATTGTTCTAACGCTTGATCTAACGCACCTGGTGGCTGTGGTAATATTCTTATATTATATCATTGGTATGGCTATCAAGTTTTCAATGTTTCTGTTGGTCTTTGTGTCGATTGAACGGCTCATTGCAGTGACCCGACCACACACGTTCACTATGAACCCAAAACGTGCGAAGATATATTTACTCGTCTTTCTCTTGTGTACAGTGCTATTCACATTAGAGAACGCATTCTCATTTTATATGAACTATGCAATGTTTGACGTTATCTTGAAAACTGGTTTTCTCACTGCTAGTGCGTTGATCATTGTCATCTGCTATACGTTAATCGGGATTACGTTATTGAAGAAAGCTTTAGATTCTCGCCACCGGGTGACAGGCATAAACGTGCAACTTTCGAATCAAAGCAGTTATCCATCCAATCCCACTCTGTTTCGTGCAACTGTGCCGAGTGGTGTAGCTCAGTCTAGTGCAACTGTGCCGAGTGGTGTAGCTCAGTCTAGTGCAACTGTGCCTAGTGGTGTAGCTCAGTCTAGTGCAACTGTGCCGAGTGGTGTAGCTCAGTCTAGTGCAACTGTGCCGAGTGGTGTAGCTCAGTCTAGTGCAACTGTGCCGAGTGGTGTAGCGCAGTCTAGTGCAACTGTGCCGAGTGGTGTAGCTCAGTCTAGTGCAACTGTGCCGAGTGGTGTAGCTCAGTCTAGTGCAACTGTGCCGAGTGGTGTAGCTCAGTCTAGTGCAACTGTGCCGAGTGGTGTAGCTCAGTCTAGTGCAACTGTGCCGAGTGGTGTAGCTAATTCAGGACCAGCTACCAAACTAACTTACAAAGAAGTAAAGAACATAAAAAGTATGTTTTTGCTCTTCATTATTACTGTTGTCTTCGTGGTTTTCTGGATGCCAATGTGGCTAAGTAACACGGGAGTTAGTGTCTCTAAACACGTCACTCGTGTATATGTCATCAACTCAGTCGTCAACCCGTTCATCTACGGCGTGGCGAGCGCAATGTTCCGGGAAGACGTGATACAGTTTTACCGCCAGAAACGCGCCAAACTGTCCGGTTGTTACAACTAAATATATATGTGTTTGTCTGCCTGTCTGTCTGCTGTCTGTCAGTATATATATATATATATATATATATATATATATATATATATATATATATATATATATATGTGTGTGTGTGTGTGTGTGTGTGTGTGTGTGTGTGTGTGTGTGTGTGTGTGTGCGTGCGTGCGTGCGTGTGTGTAACTGTGTGTGAGACAGAGAGATAGATAGAGTCTGTGGTGTGTGTTTGTGTAATGTGATTATATGTGTTTGTGGTTCTCTGAGTAAGTGAATCCGCGCATGTGTATTACGAGTGTATTGTAAGTGGAGGCGCACGCATATATGAATGTATTGATTTTATATTGTCAGCGTACAAAATAATTGCTATGCAATATGTCAAGAAAAGTTACAATAATAAAACAATGTCGTTACATGTTGTCATTAGCTATTAACTGAAGAATGTATATGTCGCAATAACATTGTAACTCATATCTTACAATTAAATATTATGTTGTTTTATATTTGTGTTGGTGACGTCATTATCGCCCGACTAGCAGATACACGCATTTCTCAAATGAAGAAGAATTTATGATTACACCCACAATTGGTATAAGTGCACAAAGGAGGCCATCCTTAGGACAAACAAATAAACCTTTTTCAAAATTGTATTAAAAGCACGATTTGTAAAGGACATCATTATAACAAAACCAATATATAGAAACAACTGGCAATATTTAATGGAGCCGTATCCAACCGATAAATACTATAATAATAAGGTTTATTTCAGACAAGACGTCCATATATGTATACATAAAATACAATTAAAAAAAAAAAAAGTACAATACATATAATACAATCAAAGCAATGAGATCAACGTAAAAATATAAGTGTACAATTTAAAAAGTTATGTCTAAATATATGAGGAAATGAATTAAATAAGTTGTAAAAATAAATATAAAATAAAATTAAATTAAAAATGATTAAAAAATAAATACAATACTAATGACATGTGTACAATAAAGACCTCCAGTATGAGTACAAATGGCTCTTAAAATGAATGTCGGTATGAAGGTAATTAATAAAAAGGATATTATCTGACTGATGAAGACGACATAAAAGACTGAATATTGATGAACGAATGCGTTCATTGAAGGATTTAATATAGTTGGTGGCAAACATAAAACTATAAATGACCGCTAACGTCTTTGGCAGAAAAACGATGTACGTTACAGATAAGATGTCGTACGTTTTGTTCGTCCCTATATTTTGTGACCTTGGCTGAAATCACGAATTGGTAAATTACTACATATTACCTCCAGGGACAGTCGAGTTGTGTTAGAATATATAACAGTAGATCTAGACCGACAGTTTACTTAAGTAGATCTACTTATCCGTGACAACTAGTGGCGAAACCGGTCGTTACTGTTGCACCAATACGTTTCTCTACACCAATTAGTTGATGATGTCGACGTAATAACCCGTGGACACGTGTATGCATGCAGAGGCTACATGGAAGATAACAAGATAATTGCACACACAAAAACACTTGAACACGCGCCCTTGTGCGCACACACGCGTGCACACGCACTCACACACTAACATGCATAAATCCATTAAAACCTCAACATAATACACTAATACGCAAACCAACCCTCTTATTCAAACAGTCACCCACACATACACACACTCTATCTCTCACACACGTTACATAATGTTAAATTGTAAGATATGAGTTACAATGATATTGCGACACATACCTTCTTCAGTTTATAGCTAATAACAGCATGATAACGACATTGTTTTATTATTGTAACCTTTCTTGGCATATTGCAATGCAATTATTTTGTACGCTGGCAATATAAAATCAATACACTCATATTATCTTGAACGTGTGCGGTTTTGTAACAGCAATAAGTCGTTCAACTGACATGAAGACCAACAGGAGTGCAGTGAACGTGTGTAAATTTGTTTGTCAAAATTAACCGCGGCGATCTTCGAGGATGTGGCCGTGAACATTCGCAACAAGAGGCATGTCCTTGTATTTGTGTTGGTGTGAAACGATGCCATATGACTTACGAATACGCTCCAATCAAACCTTTGCATACGTTTTCTTCAGTTTCACTGTTGTCATTTGCGGGTGCACTCTTTTTTAGACAATGTTTCCTCAAAAACACCTGACTTTAGTTCTATACTTTTACACATAATCGTTGGTACGTTACCGACTGTCGTTAATTAGTGTCACGTTTGTTCCGTACACAACATGTAGGCAGCGATACTGCTGTTAGAAGACAGATGATTGAAACTCTTAGCGCTCATATATGAAATGGTGTAATTTGACGTGATATCAATATGCAGGCGTGATCGGTACTATCGCTCGGCTAGGTGGGTTTGTCGTCGGGTGCGATAAGTGACAAGCGCATCGTCATTGCATGGAGAAGACAATGGTTATTTGACATCAACACATACACTTTTCAAGTTGTTGAAGTTATCATTTGAAATACGAATATTGATGCTGATTCGATATTTTCAACAAGCCTATATGGCGAAAACAGTATATGTATAATGGAGGCGCTCTTGTTTTCGTAATGAATTTGTTGAAGTTGTCGAATCGGCATAATTCGTAAGTTGTGTTAGATGTTCGTGGCAATGTTAACTGCAGCTTGTTTTTGCCTCATGACGAGAGTGACGGTGACGTAATAGTGGGGCGGCATAGCTAACATATTGTTCATTTTGTGATACAAGCACCACATTTGGTACACAGCGGGGGTCAGCGATTTCATATTTATTACTTTTGACCTTCTCCGACATTAACATCCGCCATTTTTAAAGATGGCGGAAGTCAAGACTAATCACCCTATATATCATGACCTACGCGACCTGGAGAGCTAATTGTATGGTCAAAATATAGGTATGTGAACAGCCGATTCCAGTGTATTAAAATATTTTGTATTTGACCTTGGTCGACCTTCGTATACGCCATTTAAAAAAATGACATCCGCTAAAACGAATCTTGTCCACACATTTACAAATGCTTCAGTCACAACCGCTACATTTGTATCAAAATGTAGGTTTTTCAAAGTACCGATTTCAAATATGTTACATATGACCTTCTCCAATATTAATATCCGCCATTTTTAAAGATGGCGGCTTTAAAAGCCAAATTTCTTCACATCTTGAGAAATAAACCAGATAGAGAGATAACATTGTCTTCATAATTAAGATTTTACATGCTGCTATTTTAAATATGCTACTTTTGATCCTGTCGGACATTCGGTCTTTTTCAAGATGGCGACTAAAAATGGCGGTTATTTTCTATATTGGCTACCAACAAACCCTATTTACTAGCTAGCCTATATTCACGAGAGGAGTATCAACAGTCGTCTCCTTTCTTGTTTTTTTAGAAAAGTTTACGTTAACTCCAAAACGCCTCACAGGTTTAAATCACTGTTTATTTTAGTTGTGTTGTTAGTGGCGCGGCATAGCTAACATATTGTTAATTTTGTGATAAAAGCACCAACTTTGGTACACACATAGCTTAATATATTTAGAAGATATTACGTATTAGCATAGACCATGTAACAATGTTCACTTAATGTACTAAAGCCATTAACTGTGCTATTTAAGTTATTTGAGATTACCAGTGTTATTGTTGAATGCTATTTGAATAATTCTATTAACACATCTTGATCACGTGATAACTTGACAAACTCCCATGCATCATGGCGTGGCACTTTAATGTTTGAGTATATGAGAGTCAGCTGGCACATTCTCCCTCACAGAAGCAGAGACCTGTGCACTGAAGTGCAGCCTTCTTGCACCTGTAGAGGTTTCTGCAACCACTCTTGGTTCCTTCTGTCTTCACCCACCCCCAGTCAGTTGGTGATGGCAACACAGGGTCTGGTAGCAGTTTCTTCCCCCAGATATGACCACCCTGGTAGACTGCTCTCTTGGCAGGCTCCTCTAGAGCAGCTTGGGTAGGCGGGATTGTTTGCACCAATGGTTTTCGTGGAAAGAGCTTCCTTTTTGCATGGTCCACCTTGATGCAGGTGCTGGTTCTGTCAAACAGAAGTATGACAAACCTCTCGATTATGTTCACCGCATCACCGGGAATATCTTTTGGTCCATATGCGAGGCATCAATAGTGCAGCTGTATGTTTTAGCAGTTACTTCCATGTTGACCATGCGTCTTCTTTCCATGTCCAGCAAAGCTGGATACAGTGTCACAGTATGTCAAAGCATGGAATATTGGTAGGGCACATGACATCTCTGGTCCAAGGCTCACAGCTATTTGGTTGGCTGCCATGTAGCGAACGCTCTTGCCAGTTCCGAATGCTAGCCATAGTTCACATCCAGCGGGTAGATAAGTTATGGCAAACACAGCCAATACCACAACATCGGTGTCAACAGTGCGAATTAGTATATGGTGGTGGCCAAGCTGTGCAGCGTGTGTTACATGCAGTAGCATACGACTATCAGCTCCGTCAGGGCTGCATGGCGACAGGGTGTGGACATCCTGCAATAGCTGTGTGCGGAGCACCCCCTTCCCAGGGGTGAGGACAACTTACTTGTCTTCCTTACAGAACGCCTGATCTTGTACAAGAAACTGAATAGTTATCTCTTATTGCTGTCAATCCGTAGAAAGTTCTGCCAGATTCCTGGTAGGGCAGCCTTCCCAACCACATGTCTCCTTACACCCTTTCCGCGCTTGGCTCTTGTTGTGCCTTTCAGGGGGTCATCCTTGTAAGTATCCCAAACAAGGTTCACACGTGACACACTGCGCAGCTGAGAAGAAATATATGGGATGAATACCTGCTGGGCATATTCATCAAATGTCTTGGCAGCTGCTGGGTTCGTTATCTGTTTGATGGCAGCTCCATCAAGAACAATACAGGTAGCATCACGGGTCTTAGTCTGAGATGGAGACAGGTCGTCTAGGCATGTCAGGATGTCATTCTTGGTACCAAGTCGTAATCTTCCTCCATCGGAGAGCGCTGGTGGCCATGCTTGGTTCTCTTGCTGAAAGAAGTCTTCCAGATTGCCATCTCTCGTTTGACAGGTAATGTAGAGTCGTGAGAACAGCTCGACATCACTTTTCATTATTGTCAGCTGCTGCTTCTCCTTACTTGCCGTCTTTGTCCTTGAGCCAACAAACAGTTTCAACCGATTGCGATGGATTGTGTCATCAATGGCCTTTGTTCTCTCCACAAGACATTCCTGTGTGAATGTTTGGAACTGTTGTTGGCCTATCTTATGTACCTTCTTAATACCCTCGACTGCCGATGGATCCGCAATCTCTTTGCTGTCAAGGACAAGTAGGTCAAGCTTTTTAGTAGGAATCCTTAGTTTGTGCAGACTATTATTTATAGTGGGTGAAATAGGGTAATCTAGCTTTCAACAAGATTGTAAACAAAACTTAGCAAATCTGATAAATTGATATGATATATAACAGATAAAGTGGTAAGCAAAACAGCTGCATACATAGGATAATTCTTTGATTCGGTGCCATTGTTATTAAAAATAAGCAAGTGTTTTAGCAGAAAGCCCTAGTCTGTTTATATAGGTAGTGTCCAAAGTATCCGCTAGGGAACGGTACCAGTACAGAATAAAATTATTGTTCATGGTAGCATAGGTAGTAAGTTGTTTATAACACGTAGTGTGCTACAGTTGCTGTACACAATAAACAAACAGTCTTTCTAAAGACTAAGTTGGTATAAACTAAGTTGATTTGATCAATCGTATTATGGCACCTTCCAAGCGGCAAGTGAAGGCAAGGAGGCACTTGCTGTGTGATCACTGCCACAGCTTGGTGGATTTTGCCTTATCGGGGTGCGGAAAGTCTTGGTCAGAGACAACGGAGGAAGGGTTTACTTTCCAATGTTTAGGGTGTTGGAAAGTGGACTGTCTGACGGCAGAGCTAGCTAAGCTAACGGATCTTGTGAAGGGGATGGAGAGAGGAGGGAGGATGATAGCAAGGAAAACAAATGGAGAAAGAACAACAGAAAACATGCCATGCATGAAGGAGACAGTGGAGAAAGTGACAGTAGAGAAGGAGGGAGGGACAAGGGGACAGGAGATGATAGAAGTAGATGCGACAGGAGGAAAGACGAAGGGAAGAAAGGAACTGAGAGTAGATATGACCAAACGGAAGTCAATAACAAGGAAGATGTCAGGAAGAAAAGAGACAGGAAAGAAAGGAACAGAGAAAGCGGCAGGGGGGGAAGTCAGCAACCAGGGAGATGCAAAACGGAGGAGCTACTCTGAAGCAGTGATCGAGGGTGCATTGAGAACAGAAAGGGTTTTTATGGGCGACTCAATTTTGCGAAAGACGGACAAGACGTTAAACAAAGGAGAAGATGTTGTTGTTTGTCTTCCGGGCGCTCGGATTGAGCATGTGACAGATAGGGTAGAGAACGTGTTGGGGCATGGCCAGGGAGGATCGATATTAGTACATGTAGGGACGAACAATGCAGACAGGGAGGGGACAACTAGAATAGTGCAAAGATACAGACAGTTGGTAGGGAAACTGAAGAAGACAAGAGTTGAACAGATCATTATCTCAGGAATCTTGCCAGTAATCGGAGGAAGGGGAGCAACCTATAGAAACTGTAAGAGGATGGCAATCAATGCTCTGGTGGAGCAGATGTGTGAAGGAGAAGGAGTTGGATTTGTAGATTTGTGGGGATACTTTGTTGGGAAGGAAGATATGTACGTGAGAGATGGCCTCCATCTAAGCGGAAAGGGCGCAGCAGTGTTCTCCGAGAACCTGCTTCAATCTATGGACAGAGGAACAGGTTGCAATTTTTTAAACTAGTTTCGCAGGGGGGATACACAGAGAAGCCAAATACTAGAGGCATAGCTAAAGACAGCAAAAAGAAATCAGCAAAAAACAGCCTGGAAAGCCCTACGAAATTTGGTTATAAATGTGTTTGTTTAAATGCAAGGAGCATAGTAAACAAAAGAAATGAACTAAACATTATGGTAGAAGATATTGACCCTCACATAATAGGTATAACTGAATCTTGGGCCACCCCCGATATATCAGATGCCGAATTAGGAATAACAGGATATGTAATGTTTAGGAAAGATAGATTAGGAAGAAGGGGAGGCGGAGTTATTTTATATATTAAAGAATCCATCCAGGCTTATGAAATAAAATTAGAAAAAGAAGCAGAATGTGAAGCTGTCTGGTGTAACATAGTTACAGGAAACTCAACATTAACTGTTGGGTTAGTTTATCGTAGTCCAAACATAAGCATAGAAGAGAATGAAAAAATGCACAACGCTATAAAAGAAGTGAGTAAACGGGACTGTATTATTATGGGGGATTTTAACCATGGGCATATAAAGTGGACATCTCTACAGAGTCCTGGGAGAGAGGATCAAGAGTTTTTAAATTTAGTACAAGATAGTTTCCTTTTTCAACATGTGTTAGAACCAACCAGGGACAAGAACGTGTTGGACATAGTTTTGAGCTCACAGAAGGAATTTGTTGATAATGTCAATATATGTGAGCCACTGGGATGTAGTGATCATAACCAGATACATTTTATCATCAAAGTAAAAGGAGAACGGAACAGAAAAATACGGTACAGGAAAAATTTTCACAAAGGAAGATATAAGGACATGAGGGAATATTTAGCGAAGATAGACTGGAATAACACACTGAAGAATAAGACAGCAACAGAATGCTGGAATATCTTAAAGAGGGAAATTGACTGCGTCGTTGACAAATTTGTCCCCTTGAAAAAACAAGGGAAAAGGTCAAAGAAGAAACACTTATCGAAGGAAGCCATTAGAAAAATCAAGTACAAGCAAATGATGTGGAAGACATATAGACATACTGGAAGTGAAGAAGACTATGCCATTTATAAAGAAGCACTTAATCAAGCTACAGCTGAAATTAGAAATTCGAAGAGAAGCTATGAACAAAAAATAGCTTTCAACATAAAACATGACAGCAAGAGTTTTTATGCGTATGTTCGAAGTAAACAGAAAGTTCAAGATAAGGTCGGGCCACTAGAAGGTAGTGATGGAAACATAATAACGGAGGGATTCTTAATGGCAGAAAACCTAAATGAATACTTTAGTTCGGTGTTTACCAGGGAAGATATTAGTACATTACCAGTACTAGAGACTAAGTTCGAAGGGAGAGAGTGTGACTATTTAGGACAACTAACTGTAACCCCAAAAATGGTAGCTATGAAAATAAGAGATATGAAGGATAATAAATCACCAGGAGTGGATGGGATTCCTCCCAAATTACTACTGGAAATTGTAGAACAAATTAGCATACCACTTGCAACAGTGTTCAATTTGGCATTAGAGGAAGGAGTGGTTCCGGTAGAATGGAAAGAAGCAAACATCATACCATTATTTAAAAAAGGATCAAGAAGCAAGTCAGAGAACTATAGACCAGTGAGTTTAACATCGGTGATTTGTAAACTATTAGAAAGACTAATTAAAGATCACTTGGTTGATTTTCTTGTTAAAAATAAATTGATAAACACATCTCAACATGGGTTTTTAAAAGCGAGGTCATGCTTAACAAATATGTTATGTTTTTTGGAAGATGTCACAAAGTGGGTAGATGAGGGATCCCCAGTAGATATAATCTACTTAGATTTTAAAAAAGCCTTTGACAAAGTGCCACACCAAAGATTACTACTTAAACTAAAGGCCCATGGCATAGGAAATAGTATGATTAACTGGATAGAAAAATGGCTTATTGATAGAAGACAAAGAGTAGTAGTTGATGGGGAGGTTTCAAATTGGAAATCTGTTTTGAGTGGAGTACCGCAGGGATCAGTATTGGGACCTATTTTATTCTTAATATATATCAATGATTTGGATGATGACGTAACAAGCAAGGTGTTGAAGTTTGCGGACGACACAAAAGTGTTTAGGAAAATAAAAAGTGATGCAGATAGACAGCATTTACAAGATGATCTAAATAAGTTGATAGAATGGTCTGAGAAATGGCAAATGCTGTTTAACTTTGGAAAGTGTAAGTGCCTCCACACAGGACATGGGAATGAAAATGCACAATATACAATGGGTGGTACTGTACTAAATACTACTGTAAAGGAAAAGGACTTAGGTTTAACCATTAGTGCTGACATGAAGGTATCAGAGCAGTGTGGAATTGCAGCAGCGAAGGCAAACCAAATTCTTGGATTAATTAGGCGAAATATAGTATACAAAGAAAAAGAACTAATAATACCGCTTTATAAAACAATAGTTAGGCCTCATTTAGAATATTGTATACAAGCATGGAGGCCATATCGCAAGAAGGATATTGATATGCTAGAAAGAGTACAAAGGAGAGCAACAAAAATGATACCAAAACTCAGAAATATTAGTTATGAAATGCGTCTAAAAGAATGTGGTCTAACAACACTAGAAACCAGAAGATTGAGAGGAGATCAGATTGAGGTTTTTAAAATATTGAATGGGTATGAAAATATTGACAGAAATATTTTTTTCACGGTCAAGGAAGAGAGAAGGACTAGAGGACATGGAGTTGCATTAGCACAGAAGCAGTGTAGACTAGATATTAGAAAATTTTCATTTTCCCAAAGAATAGTAAACGAATGGAACAAATTATCAGCTGATTGTGTAGGTGCTAGAAGTGTTAATATGTTTAAAAATAAAATTGACATATACCTAAGACGGGCAGGGTATACTTAGATAGATAGGTTGGACTCTCGATAAGCCAAACGGCTTCCTTGTCCACCTGCCATCTAGAGTTGATTCTCTAGGTGGCAATCTTGTTAAATCTCTCTTCTTCGAATGGGTTGCCCAGTTCTTCCATTACGTTGCCGAGTGAGCAGACGTCTTTCCTAAATGCATTTTGCACATTTGCTGTCTGGTCTTGGTGGATCATCTCATGTCGTCTTCCCATGAGCTGGTGTGTAACCTCAGGTCCAGCTACCAGCCACCGCTGGAGGGCACTAGGGTCGTCTGTAAGACCTACCGCCCCTCCATCCCTCTTGCTGCAAGCATTATTCTGCTCATGTGCTTGATCGATGGGGTTTGCCGAGAAGATCCGGTTGGCCTTCTTCGTGAAATTGCCGGCATTGAATTCTCTGGCAACATCTGGGTGTTTCGTTGGTAGTTCAGTAATGTCACGGAGATGAAATTGGATATAGTGGACATAGTTGGTGTGGTCCAGAGCAACGAACCAGGGGACACGTTCTGTCAGAGCACCGATGTACATGCTGAAGGAGGACTGCCGCTGGTACCGCACAAAGACCAGTAAACACAGCTGCAATTACAACTACATTACTGTTGCCCAATACTGGAACTGAGAGCAGCTCTCTTTCCTCTTTCCTCCATTCATCAAACCCCAAAGGTTTAATACTAGTACTAATAATAACACTACTGCTACTACTGCTTTAACTTATATATTTAACCTATTAATTAAATTAATTAATTTAGCTTATTTGTATATATTTATATTTGCATATAATTATTTATTTACATGTTGATGTTGTTAGGGCCTATAAGCAGGTTTTTAACCAAATGACGCCTTACAAATGTTTCCAAATAATAATACAGTTAATTATACTATTTTATCGATGAGACATCAACATTCTACATAAGTGTAGGTGTGTTTCTGTACTTTTCTAAATAAAAATACAATGTTTGCTCTAGTATCCACCATCTGACAAAATAATACTACGAGAACAGGTTTTTACTGATTCATGGCACTATATAATCAAATTATAATTATAATGAAATGTCAAATTACTTTGTAATGTTCCATAGAATTGTGAGTGAGTAATTATTTGTCTCTCAGGGTTGTTAGGATCTCATTTATGTCCATTATTGCATCTGACTTCATTGATTTAGAAAGTTTTGACCAACCGCTGGCGGCCATTTTGAAAAATTACTGTCGTGGCCACCAGGGGGTTAATTTGCGGTGGCCCAATATCCACTTTTGTTCCTGAGATATCAATCAACACATCTGCCCAATATGGTGCTTGTATCGCAAAATGAACAATTGGTTTGGTATGTTGAGCTACGCCGCCCCACTATAAGGTACATTTTAATCATATAGAATTCCTAGAACTTTTTTTACGGTAGTTTTTACTGTACTTTAATTATAAATTCATCTCTCGAGCACCACAAGACTATTCCCCATTAAGGACAAATTAAGGTACGTTTGATTTGATTTGATATGATTTGACATAGCTGTCTACCGGTATATACAGTCGCAATCACATCGTGTTGTGCATTGTGTGTGCGTGTGTGCGTGTGTGCGTGTGTGTGTGTGTGTGTGTGTGTGTGTGTGTGTGTCTGTGTGTTTGTATGTGTGTATATGTGTCTGTATGTGTGTGTATGTGTGTTTATGTGTGTGTATGTGTGTGTGTGTATGTGTGTGTAAGTGTATGTGTGTGTTTGACTGTATATATATATATATATATATATATATATATATATATATATATATATATATATATATATGTGTGTGTGTGTGTGTGTGTGTGTGTGTGTGTGTGTGTGTGTGTGTGTGTGTGTCAGCGTGAATGCAAGTGTTGTTAATGAGATTGTCGCGGAGAGTTCCATGGAACCGGTGGATGTATCTGTGTGCCTCGAACACATTATGTCGACATCATTTATTACGTCTTGTTGAGATTCCTGTTGGTGCAACAGTAATGACCAGTGTCGCCACTAATTGTCACGGATAAGTAGGTCTACATCAATATAATAAACATTTGTCACTATTGTGATGTACACTAATGCAACACAAGTGTCGGGGAAATGAGATATCATTATTTTATCGTTTCGTGATTTCAACACGGATCAACCCGGATCAAACGGACCAATTGCGCGTAGTTACTATTGTTACTTTCCAGAGAAGTAGCTGGGTGTATAGTACATGTCGTGTTGTTAGTATTCTATGAAGGTGGTCTTCTGTGTGTAATACTGTTGCAGACGTTGGCAATCATGGTCCACGAAGCGGCACGGTCATTTATAGCAACTGTTAATTATGTTGTTTGTCTTCCGCATTATGTTTGTCTTGGCGGATTATGAATTATTTATAAACTCTGGTATCTTCTCTATATTTCCATTACATTGTTCCTATTGTAACGACAGGTTACATGTTTTATTTATCTTAATCTTCCCTATGTATCGTTCTTGTTGTATTCTAATTTCTTTAAAACGATTTTGTTTTATCAATATAATGACTAATTAGCAGAACATATTCGGTAAGACCAGCAATGAAAGTTGCAGGCGATAATGATCCGAGCAATATAAACACATTGCTATACAAACAATAACTAGAATACCCTCGATATTGTACGCAACTAACTCATTATTGAAAATATACTGAAAGAATCAGAATCGTATTAATTTCCTATGCTATTATGGATTACCATAACAAGTGAGCAATGTGACCCAATGTTCCATGTTTTTTATATACATTCCTTCGTGTCATGGCGTTTCGCATAGAGAACATTTAAACAAATGTTTTATTTTTAAAATGGCCATTTGATATATATTTCTTAATATATGTTGACCAAGCTGCCTTCTCCGATGCTTCGATGCATTTTCATTTAAATATATTTTACAAGTATATTTTACAAGTATGTTTGTATATTTAGATATATATATATATATATATATATATATATATATATATATATATATATGTGTGTGTGTGTGTATATATATATATATACGAACATTCATTGTATTTATGTTGTCGTATGAACAGAAGCGTTATAAAGAGTAAACCAAGAAAAACAGCCGTTGCTATGTTACATATCCACTATATATACATATATATATATATATATATATAATATATATATATATATATACATATATATATATATATATATATATATATATATATAAACGTATATATATATGTGTGTGTATGTGTATGTGTGTTTGCGTTGTGTGTATGTGGTATTTGTGCATATATATATATATATATATATATATATATATGTGTGTGTGTGTGTGTGTGTGTGTGTGCGTGCGTGTGTGTATGTGTGTGTATGTGTGTGTATGTGTGTGTATGTGTGTGTATGTGTGTATGTGTGTATGTGTGTGTGTTTGTGTGTTTGTGTTTTGTTTACTGCGTGTGTATTTGTGTGTGTTGTGTGTGTTTGTGTGCGTGTAATGAGTTTATTAATTTCGAATCCACATCGACGCATGAATTGCAACAATATATCATATCAACCCTTTTTCTGTAACTTAATACATACCACTACACACACGTACACCCACACATTCACACAGACATACACACACACAAACACACAAATTAACTGTTAAATGTGATTGTTATTCACAACACAACAAATAATTAACAATGTTTTTCTTTACTCTTTATAACTCCTCTTCACATACAAAACAATTATGACAGACGTTAATAATAAGAAGTCAATACACTCGCAATACAAGTCCAATAAAACAATTACACACCAAATAAAATGTACACACACGCATGCACTCAAGTGTAACAAGCAGACGGCTTGCTCCGTGTCCGGCGGTGAAACTGTCGCACGTTTTCCCGGAACATTGCGCTTGCCACGCTGTAGATGAACGGGTTGGCGACTGAGTTTAGAACAAATATATGTGTGACATCTTTAGGGACGCTAAAGCCCATGATTTTAGCCACGTTGGTAGCCAACAAACCTCAAAGACAACGGTTATAACAAATAGCAAAAATAAACTTTTTTAATTCTTGATTTATTTTGCAGCTTTGTTTGAAACAACGGTCACTGTGGCTGAATTGACTAAGCCACTCTGCACATAAACACTAGACAGAATGTTGTCAGTTGGATAACTGCTTTGATTCGAAACTTTCATGCTGGCAACAGCAATTTTATTGCTCGAAACGATTGCCTTTTTAAGCAGCGTTATCCCTATTAACGTGTAACTAGTGACAATGATCATTGCGCTACCTGTCAGAAAGCTCGTTTTTGAAACAACATCAACATGTGTATATTCCATATACTTGGCCACCCAGTCGCGATTATTAACAGACTTGTACACAACAGAAACATAAATAGATGTATCTTCGCACGTCTTGGATTCATATTGAACGTGTGAGGACGTCTAACAGCGATAAGACGTTCAATTGACACAAAGACCAAGAGCAATATTGAAAACATGATCGCTACATTAAGTACATATTGAAATATCATTTTCATCAGAACATGATTGAAAGCAAGCGATATCACGACACCAGACATACAGATCGCCGTGTCAGCGACGGCGAGTGCAAACATGTATATCCTTGTCGATGTTTTCATGTTTGTGACGTAGACAACAACAACAAGAATGTTGCCTGGCAAACCAAGCACCAAGACAGAAAGTAGGACGAGACTAGGGGAGTATACGTGGTTGGACGTATTACTCCGCCCTACTTCAGAAGTCCCGTTTAAAACAGTCAGCAGAAACGTTGAATTGAGCGTCCATTTGGAAGTAAATCATTTGGAAGGAATCCCAAGTTCATAATGTGGAAGCAGATCAACACGCAATCCCAAGTTCGTTTTATATTTCCAGTTGCAATATTTTGTATTGCGGTTGTGCGTCCGAATGGCTATAAGTGACAGATATATGACGCAGCAGATGCTGCGAATTACAAATTGTATTTTATAACACGCTGGCTGAGTTTCTCTATAATTATTGTATATGCGCATCGATTGATTATATCGATGCGCTATCCGCAATACCAATACAGCGGCCATACAGAAGGCGTGTTACAGAAGGAAATTACGTATACCCGAAATAGGCGTATACTGAATACAATTATCAATTCACATGTCTGTCTTTGTTAGTGACATCCGTCCAATAGCAATGCGGCAGTCAGACCTTGCACTGAGGAGACACCATCGACTACAGTACATAATGACACATATCCATTCTAACAGCGCCAGTCATGTCGATGTCATTTAAAATTGCGTCATCAAAGGTTTGAGCGCTACCAGTGTGAATCATACTTCTTCTTTTAACTGGTACTTTTACTACACAGGCACTAATATACGGCCCATGGTACAAATGAGAAAGTTGACAGGAAGAAAGACGTGGATCTGAAGAAAGGTGGGGTTGGAATAAATTGGTGTGAGCAGAAACGTCCTTTCAAAACACCTGAACTGAGGGAAACTGTTGCAAGTGGCTGACTGCAGTTTATTCGTAAGTCAAGTGAAATCATACTTCTTCATACGCACAACTGCAACAATGTTTCGTGTTAGCTTTCAGAACAATTGGACGACGATGTTTTTTATCGTTATTTGGTGAGAATTACACACGATTACATTCATTCTACGTGTAGAAACGGAATTGTACACGCGAAAATACACTCTCTATGATTCCTGGTTTGATTTGCCTGTCGCTATCGGAGAACACTGATCATTGATCACGACAGCAACTTGTTCCATAACCCGAAAAATCCAAAACGTGGAATATTGTTACTCTACAAACTGTTGTAATCACTCGACTTTTGATTGAAATTATCGTCAACTTACGATACAGATATCTGCGTGTTAATCTGCTTCCAAATTACGAACTATGAATTGCGTGTTGATCTGCTTCCAGATTACGAACTAAGGATTGCGTGTTGATCTGCTTCCAAATTACAAACTTGGATTACACATTGATCTCTTTCCGTATTACGAACTCGGGATTGCGTCACCAAACAGCGTCAATCCTGCACTATGGATCCGTTCAACACTTCCAAGTCGACGCTCAATTCAACGTTTCTGCAGACTGTTCTAAACAGTAGTTCTGAAGTGGGGCGGAGTAATACGTCCCACCACGTATACTCCCCTAGTCTCGTCCTACTTTCTGTCATTGTGCTTGGTTTCCCAGGCAACATTCTTGTTATTGTCATCTACATCACAAACATGAAAACATCGACAAGGATATACATGTTTGCACTCGCCGTCGCTGACACGGCGATCTGTATGTCTGGTGTCGTGATGTCGCTTGCTTTCAATCATGATGTGACAAAAATGATATTTCAATATATACTTTATGTAGCGCTCACGTTCTCAATGGTGCTCTTGGTCTTTGTGTCAATTGAACGTCTTATCGCTGTTAGACGTCCTCACACTTTCAATATGAATCCAAAACGTGCGAAAATATATCTACTTGTATTTCTGTTGTGCACAAATGTTTTCATGATCGCAAATGGATGGGCGATGTATATGGGATATACAAATGTTGCTGTTGTTTCAAAACCGATACGTACGATAGGTGGCGCTGCTCCGCTGCGACACACGACTCACTGATCTCCAGTTGTTTTCCAAGGATTATTTACATATTTCGAACTCGTTTTTACAAAATCTTAATGCGACATTGACTTAGTGCAGCATGCCTTCCATGGTAAAGGTATTGTGTATATGCTTGTTCCTGCTCGCCATTGCGGGCGATTTATGTTCTGGAATTCAAAACGGAGACCACACCCAACAACATGGCGGATTTGTTTACACGCGTGATGAACTGCTTCGGCTACGTCCGCCTCCACCTCCGCCGTCTTCACAGCCACTGATGCCGACTGTCAACACCACACAAGATGCGTCCAAGAAACGCAAACGAGGTAGGCGTGGTGGTGTAAAGAACAGACTTCGCAGACGACCAGCAAAACCCCCCCTACCATCTGTTGTATTTGCAAACGTCCAGTCGCTGTTCAACAAAATTGACGAGCTTCATGCAAAGTGCCGATATGACAACGTCTATCGAGAGGCCTGCGTGATGGCCTTTTGCGAGACATGGCTGGACTCTACTCGTCCAGACGATGACATCATTCTAGACGGGTTTACTGTGTACCGTTCGGACAGAACTGAGGAGTCGGGTAAGACGAGAGGAGGGGGTCTGTGCATCTACATTAACAATCGGTGGTGCTCCAACGTTAAAATACACACCACACTCTGTACACCAAACTTGGAACTGTTAACGCTGTCTGTTCGCCCGTTCTATTTACCGCGGGAATTTAGCAACATTGTTCTTTGTTGTCTTTATGTTCCACCCAGTGCAGACGCACTCGCCGCAGCCGACACAATAGCCACTTACACGCAGTCAATGCTGTTACGCTACCCGGACGCTCCTGTATTTGTTATGGGCGACTTCAACAGCTGCACGTTGGACACTGCGTTGCCGTCGTTTCACCAGTATGTCCATGTGCCAACAAGGAACAGCAAGACAATAGATTTATGCTATGGGAATATTCCCAGTGCTTACTCCGCTCGTGCTCACCCTCCCCTCGGTCGTGCCGATCACAATGTCATCAACCTCATCCCAGCGTATCGACAACTGTTGAAGAGAGTCAAGCCGACCAAGGTCGAGGTTCGACAATGGACTCAGGATGCCACCATGCAGCTCCAGGGATCTCTGGCTTGCACAGATTGGGGTGTGTTTGCACCCGATTCAGCGAACCTAAATGAACATGCTTCTATCATTACGGACTACATTACCTTTTGCATGGACTCTACCATTCCAATGAAAACTGTGACTGTTTATCCTAATTCAAAGCCTTGGATCACGTCTGATATAAAAAACACGCTTAAGGAAAAACAACTCGCATACCGCACTAAGGACATACACACAATGAAAAATGCACACAGACAGCTACAAACAGAAATCTCGCAAGCAAAACAAAGGTATCGTGAAAAGGTTGAAAATGAGTTTAGCTGCATGAACACTAAACAGGCCTTTGCGCACTTGAAAAAGATGTCAGGTCGTGTTGACAGATTATCTGTCCCTTCAACTACTGATCCAATGAAATTTGCTTCAGACTTAAATTTGTTTTATAACAGATTTGACACCCGTGATTTTTCTATTGAGTGTGAGTCGCTCCTAGCTGCTGGCCCTTTACCCGTACCAGGTGATTTTGACATTTCTTCCGTGGATGTCACAAATCAATTCAAAAAGTCTAAGGCTAATAAAGCTCCTGGTCCAGATGGCATTCCAGGCCGCTTACTTAAAGAGTGTGCAATTGAGTTAGGTCCGGTATTTCAGCCACTGTTTAAACAGTCTGTGGATACAGGTGTGATTCCTACCATCTGGAAAACGTCTATAGTGGTACCCGTCCCTAAAGTGTCATCACCGTCAGAGTTAAACCACTTCAGACCTGTGGCCCTAACGTCCATCGTCATGAAATGTTTTGAAAGACTGATTTTGTCTCACATTCTCCCACATGTTCAATCTCAACTGGACCCATATCAGTTCGCTTACCGTTCAAGAAGAGGCACTGACGATGCAATAGCTTGTCTTCTACACAAACTATTCGAACACATGGAGACAGCTGGTAACTATGCTCGAATCCTATTTATAGATTTCAGTTCAGCATTTAATACAATACAAAGACAGGTCATGATTGGTAAACTACAGAAACTAGAAGTTCCAGCCGCATTTGTTCACTGGGTTTTCAATTTCCTAAGTAATCGCCCGCAGTGTGTTCGAGTGGGTGACATAAAGTCACCAGTGATTGTTAGCAACACAGGTGCGCCTCAGGGTTGTGTCCTGAGCCCATTTTTGTACACTTTGTATACAAATGACTGTCGGAGTGTGGATCCATCTACCCAATATGTGAGGTTTTCTGATGATACAGCCATGCTCGGTCTTTTGAGTGATTTTGTCTCATACCAGTCATATGTTTCTTCAGTGGTACGTTTCTCGAGTTGGTGCAGTAACAATTTTCTATATCTGAATGTTTCCAAAACCAAAGAAATGTGCATTGACTTCCGTCGAAATAGAACTGTCAATAGTCCTATTGTCATCAACGGTGAACCTGTGGAACAGGTTGATTCTTTCAAGTACCTCGGTGTTATCGTAGATAAAGAATTGTCATTTACAAATCATGTTACAGCCGTGCAGAAAAAGTCTCAACAGCGACTGCACGTTCTTCGAAAGTTACGAGCTTTCTACGTTGATCCAATACTTCTTCTACGTCTTTACCGTAGCATAATTGAACCTCTCATAACCTACTGCAGGATTTGTTACTACCCTGCTCTTTCGGTGAAAAACCGTAACAGGCTTCTGAAAATCTCACACGTTTCCGCCAAGATCATTGGCTTGCCTACACCAATGCTCTCCGAAATAATTTACCGTGCAATTTTGAAGAAAGCTCGTGCTGTCGCTACTGAGTCTGATCACCCGCTCTCTACGTTCTTCCATGTACTTCCGTCTCGAAGGAGATACCGTTGTATAAAATGTAAAACATCTCGCTATAGCAGGAGTTTTGTGCCTGTGGCCATTAGAATGTTGAATGCTAAATGATTCATATTGCTGTCAACCGGTTGAACTGTTCTTATAGTGGATACATCTGGAATTCATTTTGTTGTGACCATCCCACATATTGTAGATCATGAGTTGTACAATGCATATCCTTTTTAAGGACAATAAAGTGATTGATTGAGCTTTATCACAGCTAGCGCACTGATCATGGTCACGAGTTACACGTTAATAGGGATGACGCTGTTTAAAAAGACAATCGTTTCGAGCAATACAATTGCTGTTTCCAACATGAACGTTTCGAATCAAAACAGTTTCCCAACTGACAACATTCTGTCTAGTGCAAATGAAAGCAAGAACCTAAAAAGTATACTTTTGCTATTCGTTATAACCGTTGTGTTTGTGGTTTGTTGGCTGCCAACGTGGCTACAAATGATGGGTTTCAGTGTCGCTAAAGATGTCACACATATATTTGTTCTAAACTCAGTCGTCAACCCGTTCATCTACGGCGTGGCGAGCGCAATGTTCCGGGAAGACGTGCGACAGTTTTACCGCCAGACACGGACCAAACTGTCTGTTTGTCACAGTTGAATGTACGTGTATGTGCATTTCAGTGGGTGTGTAATTGTTTTATTGAACTTGTATTACGAGTGTGTTGACTTCGTACTATTAACGTCTGTTATAAGTATGTATGTCAAGAAGAGTTATAAAGAGTAAAGCCAAATGTTTTAATTCCTTGTTATATTGTTAATAATAATCACATTTAACAGTGTATTTGTGTGTAAGTCTGTATGTGTGTATGTATGTGTGAATATGTGGGTGTGGGTGTGTGTAGTGGTATTTATTAAGTTGTAGACAATGGGTTGGTATGAGATATTGTTGCCACTCAAGCTTCGCTGTTGACTCGCAATTAAATATAATAAACTCATTACACGCACACAAACACCCACATGCACAAATACCAAACACAATAAACACATACAAACAAACAAACAAACACCTACACACAGATACATGTCAGTGTAAAAGTACGTGGCTACATAGTAATTTATTCGAACTTGTATTATGATGAGATTTTATTTGTCTTACCAACATTGATTATATTTATGTTGTCGTATATACAGAAGAATTATAAAGAGTGTATCACGAAAAACATTCGTTGTTATATTGCATAACTAGTATATATATATATATATATATATATATATATATATATATATATATATATATATATATATATGGATGGATGTTTGCGTTGTGTGTATTTGGTAGTTGTGCATATACAGTTGTGTATATATATATGTATATAATATGAATATATATATATATATATATATATATAATATGTATATATATATATATATATATATATGTATGTACATACTTATGAAACTGGTTTAACCGAACATGCAACGAAGCATCGAAGAAGGCAGCTTGGTCAACATATTTAGAACAATATATCAAATGGCAATTTTTTTAAAGAACCGTGTGTTTCAACTTATCTTTATGCGAAACGCTATGACACGAAGGAAAGTATGAAGCAAAACATAGAACGTTGGGTCACATTACTGAATTGTTTTGGTAAACCATATATTATGGCATAGGAAATTAATACGATTCTGATTGCTCCATTATATTTTCACTGATGAGTTAGATTCGTACAATATATAGGGTGTTCTAGTTAGTGTGTGTTAGCATATTAATATGTTTATATTGCTCGGATCATTATCACCCCTGCTGGTCTTACCGAATATTTTCTGCTAATTAGTCATTACCTTGATGAAACAAAATCGTGTTAATGAAATTAGAATACAACGAGAACGATATGTAGGGAACATTATCAGAAATATAACGTGTAGCGTGTCATCACAATAGGAGCAATTTATTGAAAATATAGAGAAGACGCCAGAGTTTATAAATAATACATAATATGCCAAGACGATGCGGAAAACATATAACACTATCAATAATTGCTAGAAATGACCGTGCCGCTTTGAGGACCATAATTGACAACATCTGCTATAGTATTACACGCAGAAGACGACATATATCAGTTGCTAACAACATGTCACGTACTATACACCCAGCTACTACTCTTGAAAGTAACAATAGTAACTGCGCGCAATTGGTCCGTTTGATCCGTGTTGAAATCACGAAACGATCTATAATATCCCACTTTCCCGTCAATCGTGTTGCGTTAGTGTACATCACAATATTGACAACTGTTTATTATATTGAGGTAGACCTACTTATCCGTGACAATTAGTGGCGACACTGGTCATTACAATTGCACCAACAGGAATCTCGACAAGATTTAATCAATGATGTCGACATAATGTGATCGTGACACACAGATATATCTACGGGTTCCAGGGAACTCACCCTCTCACACACACACACACACACGCGCGCGCGCACCCCCCCCACACACACAAACGCACACATTGCACAAAAGATGTGATTGCGACTGTATACCGGTAGAAAGCTATGTCAAATCAGATCAAATCAAATCAAACGTACCTTTATCTATCCTTAATGGGAAATACTCTTGTGGTGCTCGAGAGATAAATTAATAAGTAAAGTACAGTATTTCCATAACACAAGTTCTAGGAACTCTATATGAATAAAGCGTCCCTTACATACCCGTCACTCTCAATTTGAATGTACGCGAGTGTGTAGATTTGAGGATTTATCGCGCTTGTGTCACGGGTGTATTGGTTTTGTATTATTAGCATCTGCCTTAATTATGTACATCAAGAAACAATATATAGAGTAATGTCAAAACAGTTAAGTTTTTGTTAAATTAGAATAACATTTAGCAGTTAATTTCAGAGTGTGTATGTATGTGTGTTTGTGTGTGTTAGCGTGTATATACATATATATATATATATATATATATATATATATATATATATATATATATATATATATATATATATATATCTTGCTATGAAAATTAGCGTAGTTGTATAGTGTATGTATTGGTGTGAGATAGTGTACTTATAAAAACGTTGATTGTGGTTTCGAAAACACTACACTCCATTACACAAAAACATACACAAATCCAAATATTACGTGTAAATATATGTGTTTGTTCGAACTTGTATTTTGAGTGTATTGAATGTTGTCTCTGTCATATTTACGTTCCTGTATGTAGGAAACACAAGTTGTCAAATGAAAAAAAACACAAGTTGTCAAATGAAAAAAAACACAAGTTGTCAAATGAAAAAAAACATAACATCGTTATGTTGTAATTTGCTGGTAAAAATAAACGTGGAAGCATGTGCATAATATATAGCATTTACTACTTTAAGAAAGAACTTTGGTACGAAGGTGACAGTCCTCTGGGTATTGGACTAAGATATTGCAGCACCAAAAGCACGGGTTTCTTCTTCGAGAATAGTAACTTTCCTCACGCAGGCGCAGGCGCAGGCGCAGGCGCAGGCGCAGGCGCAGGCGCAGGCGCAGGCGCAGGCGCAGGCGCAGGCGCAGGCGCAGGCGCAGGCGCAGGCGCAGGCGCAGGCGCAGGCGCAGGCGCAGGCGCAGGCGCAGGCGCAGGCGCAGGCGCAGGCGCAGGCGCAGGCGCAGGCGCAGGCGCAGGCGCACGCGCACGCGCACGCGCACGCGCACGCGCACGCGCACGCGCACGCGCACCCGCACGCGCACGCGCACCCGCACGCGCACGCGCACGCGCACGCGCACGCGCACGCGCACGCGCACGCGCACGCGCACGCGCACGCACACGCACACGCACACGCACACGCACACGCACACGCACACGCACACGCACACGCACACGCACACGCACACGCACACGCACACGCACACGCACACGCACACGCACACGCACACGCACACGCACACGCACACGCACACGCACACGCACACGCACACGCACACGCACACGCACACGCACACGCACACGCACACGCACACGCACACGCACACGCACACGCACACGCACACGCACACGCACACGCACACGCACACGCACACGCACACGCACACGCACACGCACACGCACACGCACACGCACACGCACACGCACACGCACACGCACACGCACACGCACACGCACACGCACACGCACACGCACACGCACACGCACACGCACACGCACACGCACACGCACACGCACTCGCACTCGCACACGCACACGCACTCGCACTCGCACACGCACACGCACTCGCACACGCACACGCACACGCACACGCACACGCACACGCACACGCACACGCACACGCACACGCACACGCACACGCACACGCACACGCACACGCACACGCACACGCACACGCACACGCACACGCACACGCACACGCACACGCACACGCACACGCACACGCACACGCACACGCACACGCACACGCACACGCACACGCACACGCACACGCACACGCACACGCACACGCACACGCACACGCACACGCACACGCACACGCACACGCACACGCACACGCACACGCACACGCACACGCACACGCACACGCACACGCACACGCACACGCACACGCACACGCACACGCACACGCACACGCACACGCACACGCACACGCACACGCACACGCACACGCACACGCACACGCACACGCACACGCACACGCACACGCACACGCACACGCACACGCACACGCACACGCACACGCACACGCACACGCACACGCACACGCACACGCACACGCACACGCACACGCACACGCACACGCACACGCACACGCACACGCACACGCACACGCACACGCACACGCACACGCACACGCACACGCACACGCACACGCACACGCACACGCACACGCACACGCACACGCACACGCACACGCACACGCACACGCACACGCACACGCACACGCACACGCACACGCACACGCACACGCACACGCACACGCACACGCACACGCACACGCACACGCACACGCACACGCACACGCACACGCACACGCACACGCACACGCACACGCACACGCACACGCACACGCACACGCACACGCACACGCACACGCACACGCACACGCACACGCACACGCACACGCACACGCACACGCACACGCACACGCACACGCACACGCACACGCACACGCACACGCACACGCACACGCACACGCACACGCACACGCACACCGCACACGCGCACACGCACACGCACACGCACACGCGCACACGCGCACACGCGCACACGCGCACACGCGCACACGCGCACACGCGCACACGCGCACACGCGCACACACGCACACACGCACACACGCACACACGCACACACGCACACACAATGGGCACAAACGCAATGCACGCAAAGATTGATTGTGTCTGTATATGCCGATCGACAACTATGTACCTTACATCCCCTCCCCTATCGTCACAAGGCCAACACAAACTGCAGCTGACGCCGCCACGACCATTCCAACTAATGACTAATGCCTATGAGCAATATCCATGTTACAAATGATAACTACATAAACATGAATAGGGCGTGTATTGAACACAAACAGCCATTCGCAGCTCTGTCTGTATAAACGAATTCTATCCAATGACGACGCGACTGTCACTCACCAAAATAGACGTGGCTATAATGACTAGCGCCACTTAGGGCAAACCTACCCAGATGAGCAACCGCAACATATCGATATCACGTCAAATGTCGTAGTGTAACTTGTGAGCGCTACGAGTTTGAAACACCTTTCTTCTATCAGCTGGACAAATACGGTATCGCTACTAACACGCTGTTTACGGAACAGTCAAAGCGTTGTCGACATCGCTAAGGAAGCAGCGATTAGGAGTAAAAGTGTACTGCTGAAGACAAGTGTTTTTGAAGAAACTTCGAAAACAGTGAAACTGAAGAGAACTGTTGCAAATAACTGATTGAAGCGTATCCGTAAGTCGTATCGTATCGATTCACAACAACAACAATACAAGTACATGTCTTTGCCAGTTTTTCACGGTAACCTCCATGACGATTGACGAAGTTGAATCTGCCAAAAAATTATCTGTATTGGTTTGACTCACAAACTATTGGC
>OZ024867.1:29536811-29541811 GCA_964017155.1 Oasisia sp. SBJ-2009 | reverse complement strand
ATTGACTAATTGCAGTGGTGCATTTACGCATTACTAGTCTGAGCACCACGTAATTGGAGACATGGACGTAACGTGATGTAGTCACACGGACGGCTGCTACAACAACGTCCTTTAACAATCATTCTGGCTCCACATCGTTCATTTTACAGAATATTCACCGTCTAGAAAATAACCGCTAGTCCACATACCGTCATGCAAAATTCGTCGAAATGTGTTCGAATTCTAGATAGTTGTACATTGTGTCGGTGCTTTGAGCAACAGACATATCTAAGAAAACCCCGAAATCGACTGCATTTATATGCATGCTTAGGGAACAGATAATGAATTACCATACTGATATAAGAAATGTTGTGAACATCACGAATGCCCACCTCAGATGGTAGCTGCTTTGCTGTGTCTACGCCACGTCCCAAGCGTTAATTGAAGTATCTGGCATCGACACGGAACTTTCGAAAATAATTCCTTTCCAACGTTCAAAATAGCGCACATAAATACACCATTAAGACAGTTGATATATTAATCATAATTACAAATATAAATTTATATTATCGCTATAACTATGGTCGTTGTATCACATAGTTTAACCTCACTGGGATACATGGATGAGTACTTCCCAGTACTAGTAGACTACAATAAATTGTCATCTCTTATCACATTCCACGGCAATGTTGGGTGTTATTTACCAATTACGCAAGGCACTGCCAGCATGTTTTGCACTAGAGGAACCAATGTTAGTAATTTTGTCGCTGTGCCACCTTCAAGTCGAAGGCACAATCAGCAGGATTTGTCACGTAGTAACTGCTGTAGCGGATGTCTTCATGAGGCCATTTTTGTCAGCCAATGCCGACACCAACATCTGTATGGGTAGAGGACATACACCCGCGCTGGCTTAGAAACAAACAGAGAGAAGCAACAGTTTCTTGGGGGGAGGACTATCGATTGCGTCAGTCGCCACTATTCAGTAGTTAGTACCGTGGCGCAGTGGCGCAGTGGCGAAGTGGCGCGCTTCGAACTGTCGGCTAAGATAACCCGGGTTCGAATCCTTTGCCGCGGTGTCGAACATTTCAAACATTGCTTCAATTCACTCAGCTGTATGGACGAGTATCTGGCTATAGACAACTGTGGCTATTTATTCACGCATAAGCTTCGCGCGTTAATTGCAGCGTTGGCTGAAAGCGAAATCGATACAGTGTTCGGTTGAATAGTTCTGTCATGGAGTAAAGTGAATAGCAATTTAGGCAGTGATGATTATTGGATATTGTGCAATATGAGAACATTGGCCATTAACTATGAGGATAAACATAGGTAGCTGTCTCACTGGAGATACGGTGTGTCGCGCTGTGGTAGGCTCTTAGAATCACATAATGCGATATTTACAAAGTCATATGTTTATATACGATAAAGAAAGCATTCGGATTACGTCATGATTTTGGTCACAATATGACAACAACGCATACATTCGTAATAGTAATGATAATTACATTAATATGAAAAGGGCGTTAACTGGATGCAAATAGTACTACCACACATGTCTGCATTAGCGACATTCACCCAACAGAAATGAGACTGTCTCGAATGATAACCGACAGGTGGTTAGTGACTAAAAGTGGCACATCGAGACGTACCAGCATAGATCACGGCGTCGGAGCGGTATCACGTCAAAATACATTATCATGATATGAGCGCCATGAGGATGGATCATATTTCCTCGATCATCTGGTATCGTACTGTGTAGATATTACTGTACGTGGTACGGTGCAAACGGAACATTGCGCTCGAAGAAGCCTTTGGTAGTAACACGTGTACTGCTGACGAAAGGTTTTTTTGAAAAATCAACTTGCACTGAATCTTGCATCTGAAAGACGAAAAAACAGTGGACTTTGTGCAAAGAACTGCTGTCAGACCAGTCAAACCGACTTACACCAATACGTTCCTGTCAATGTTTCTTGACATAACTGCACTTGTTGACAATCTTGAACATCGACTCGAACTCTTTATAATTCTTTGGTTTGAGTAGCTAGCAAAGACTATTATTTTATGAGTAGGCACGCGAATTTATGTCAACATGTTTTCATGCTGTTGTTACTAATCATTTATGCCGGCAACTTGATCACGAAGGCAGACAGCAAACACTTCGAACATGACCGCTCTACGAACGGTGTTTATAAAATCGGATACTCGCCATCAAGTGAAATAAAATAGTGACACATATGTGTGTTCGTCTCTTACCAAACAACAAACTTTGGATTTTGATGCTAAACAGCGCTAAACCGCCAATACGGACCGATTAAACCTGTTACTGTGTATTATCAATTAAACATGACTGCAGAGTATCACGAACGATAGTTTCGAGTTCGCGAAGAAAACACTTCTGAAGATTATAGTATCTTAGCGTTGTCTTCCTTTCTGTCATGGTGCTAGGTACACCAAGCAATATTCTCGTTACTGTGATGTACGTCACAAACATGACAACATCCACTAGATATATGTATATATATATATATATATATATATATATATATATATATATATATATATATATATATATATATTGATAGATGGATGGATAGATGGATGGATGGGTGGGTGGGTGGATGGATGGACGGACGGACGGACGGACGGACGGACGGGCGGGCGGGCGGGCGGGCGGGCGGGCGGGCGGGCGGGCGGGCGGACGGACGGACGGACGGACGGACGGACGGACGGACGGACGGACGGACGGACGGACGGACGGACGGACGGACGGACGGACGGACGGACGGACGGACGGACGGACGGACGGACGGACGGACGGACGGACGGACGGACGGACGGACGGACGGACGGACGGACGGACGGACGGACGGACGGACGGACGGACGGACGGACGGACGGACGGACGGACGGACGGACGGACGGACGGACGGACGGACGGACGGACGGACGGACGGACGGACGGACGGACGGACGGACGGACGGACGGACGGACGGACGGACGGACGGACGGACGGACGGACGGACGGACGGACGGACGGACGGACGGACGGACGGACGGACGGACGGACGGACGGACGGACGGACGGACGGACGGACGGACGGACGGACGGACGGACGGACGGACGGACGGACGGACGGACGGACGGAAGGACGTACAGACAGACAGACAGACAGACAGACAGACAGACAGACAGACAGACAGACAGACAGACAGACAGACAGAGAGACATACAGCACTACGTAAATTAGCGTTTTCATTTGATATTAGTACAGATTATCATCATTATTTCGCAATATGAAGACATGTATTTAGCACATTTGAAATGTATACTGAGCAAACGTGATTCGAGAGTTACAGGAAGAAAATGGGAATTGTTTCAGCAAGCTAGGACTGCTGAAAGTCATACATGTCACACACATATATGTGTCTGATGCTAGAACTTTATTTCAGGATTGCTTCTAATGTTTAGGTTGTCATCAATGTTGGCTTGTGTAATTTTCCATGTGTCTCAGCCTCAGTCTCTGATCGACTAATTTCTATCACCCAAGCATTATTTCCCTTTATATTAGTAAGTGCGCCATAGGATTGTAACATACGCAGGCCCTTAGGACGAACTGTGAAGAAAAGCAACCTCCAGTGGTACAGCCATGCAACAAGATAGGATGGCCTAGCCAAGCCTGTTCTCCAGATCACGATGGAAGACAAACACAGCAAGACAGCAGACGAACTGGGCAGAAAACTTCCTGGAATGGATAGGGATGGACTTTGTTTCAACCAAGCTCTTGCTCGAAACCGTCAGGGCTGGAGAGAGCTGTCGCCAGTCTGCCTGTCTCTGTGTCTCTCTGCGTGTCTGTCTGTCTATTTCCGTGTGTCTGACTATCTGCATGTTTGTATGTCTGTATGTCTGTCTGTCTGTCTGTCTGTCTGTATGTATGTATGTATGTATGTATGTATGTATGTATGTATGTATGTATGTATGTATGTATGTATGTATATATGTATATATGTATGTATGTCAGTATGTCTGTATGTCTGTATGTCTGTATGTATGTCTTTGTGTCTCTATGTATGTCTTTGTACTGTATGTCTGCGCCCGCCCGCCCGCCCGCCCGCCCGCCCGCCCGCCCGCCCGCCCGCCCGCCCGCCCGCCCGCCCGCCCGCCCGCCCGCCCGCCCGCCCGCCCGCCCGCCCGCCCGCCCGCCCGCCCGCCCGCCCGCCCGCCCGCCCGCCCGCCCGCCCGCCCGCCCGCCCGCCCGCCCGCCCGCCCGCCCGCCCGCCCGCCCGCCCGCCAGCAATTAAAATGCTACAACGGCATTTTTATCCACGGGTTTCATTTGTTTCTACAGTTTCAGACTCGCGAGTAAGATTTTGTGGTGCCGAGACCAACTGTGTGCTAGCTATTTCACTACACATCGGTCCCCATTTATGTTGTACGAATAAATACCTAACTATAGACAGTCATGAATATTTGTGTACTAAACGCAATGTATTTGGATCCTCCAAATAGCAGCCGAGATGGGGTTCGATTGCACAGATCAGTCATGGAGTAAAGCATAAAGCAGTATACTGAGGATTGCACAGTTGGATTGGTACTGTATAAGACATTACATTTACTTTTATACTAATATGTTACCGTCATTTAGATAAAGAACGTTAAAAGCTATATTGACAGCAACACCGACACCAACATGCAATACCAAAGATAGACATAACTTAACAAAACTAGGAGGTTTAGTATTATATATATATATATATATATATATATATATATATATATATATATATATATATATATATATATATATATATATATATATATATATATATATATATATATATATATATAATACTAAACCTCCTAGTTTTGTTAAGTTAAGGATAATTATGACATCAAATCAAAAACAAGCTGATTCCAAGAAGAATACCGACCATCTGGACAACATGCGCCAAGCAGTACGAGATCTTCAAGGGTAACCATGGATCCTTCTTTAGAACACAAGTTTACAAACAAATCATGCGGTAC
>OZ024867.1:29506811-29531811 GCA_964017155.1 Oasisia sp. SBJ-2009 | reverse complement strand
TAGCACGACTCTCTAATAGTATTAGCTTATGATTACATCAGCAACTATGACTTTTGACACTATCAGACGACATGTTTTGTGCTGCATTTTCGAAAGGATCTCTGATGGCCTGGTACATTTACGCAATACGAGAGTATGTGTTTTACTGCGATTCCTGTGCCACGAATCTTCCACTTTAAAGCATAATATTATTGATCGTAGAAGTCAGTCAGTTTACTCTGTGTAATGAAGATCTTACTTTTGATTTATTCAATCACGTCTGTAACTTTGTCGTTTCCTTTACCCGGATGTTTATACTATCCCGAAATGTGATGTTTCAAAACACTTCTTTCCATATTTGTGTTCTAAGAAGACCTTCTTCTTTACTGTTTGACGAATAGAGCGACATATGACGTATAGGCGAGCGGCAAATCCTCAAACAGTGCGTTATTTTAGGAGCTTAAATCCCCCTACACACCCAATTGTTACATCATTTGAAAATACGTTATCTCCCCGTCACGATTAGTCCTGTTGTAGAGTTGCCAGGTGGTGCAGTAAGCGACAATCCAAGGTCAAACAAGGTCACCATGAAACAGGGAGGCTTTTGAAGACTTCTCGATATTAACATGGATAAGTAGCTATTTTATATTACGAGACATTTGCCAAGCCATATATTGTTGGAAAGCGCAATATCGTATCTCCAAAATAATGGACAACATTATGCTGTATCCTGAAACGATAACAATGATGATAAGGTCAAACAATGTCACCCAGAAATTACGATAATTGGAAGGTTTACAATGTCGGGAATAATATTAAGTTATAGTGACTGTGTGTGTCTACTGCACAGCTATGGAGAAGTCATTTATTGTATGAAAGATCAGTTTCTCCCCGTTAACATGCGGTGTGACGTGGAACTGTGAGGAGGTGAGGTAATTTATGTTGAGCGGCGTTCAAACAGGGTCACCATCAATTGATGAACATTAGAAATTGCGCCATTCCGCACACGTTATACAATTTCTGGTTGGTTACCTACCTACTGCGTCACCTACCTACTCATGGACATATCATAAACCTTTGGAAAGCGGCCTTAAACACTAGCGATAAAGACTGCATTATGAGCGCCCATGGCAATCATGGTAGTGATTTCAGAGAGCTGACACTGTTGCGGAAGTGTTTGATAGTTATAGTGATGATAGGGGCACAGTTATTAATACACGCAACCGTTTGTGGCTAAGGCTGATCAACAAGAAGCACAGGTCATTGACTAAGCTTTCCCATGTGAAGCATGTTTCGAGGAATTTGCCAGAGGGACACCGTGGACAACGAAGATTTGAATGTCTTCACATGCGACCAAGCCAAATATTGGGTTCCGACTTGAGCCTGGATGGGAGATAACGAATGGCAAACTTATACATGTCGACATCAAAGGTTCAATGGCACCAGAGCTCCTGGAAGCAATAGCAATACAAATTCCACATTACATTGGCGATCAATACTTTCTATCTGATTATGATGGTGATGGCGATGGCGATGGCGATGGCTATGGCGATGGCGATGGCGATGGCGATGGCGATGGCGATGGCGATGGCGATGGCGATGGCGATGGCGATGGCGATGGCGATGGCGATGGCGATGGCGATGGCGATGGCGATGACGACGACAGTGAATAGAAAAAGAGTAATATAATGTTTCTGGTAGCTTCACCAAATCGACGTACCTTTGTGAAGAATTAATATGTTGCAAAACAGAGACACGTTGCTCGCTTTGCAAGGTGTAAAGCAAATGGTAGCGACGTCGAGCTTGTTCAACTTGATTCCCATAAATGTACCTGTATAAAGCAGCCCAAAGGAATAACCCATTTGACGAGGATACAATAAGTTGTCCAGTGACATACGATGTCGCCTTCAGTACACTGACAAACACATATCAACCATTGATGATTATGAAATGACTCAATGTCAAATATAGATACGTTGATGGTGATTTTGTTTGTTTGATCTTCATACAATATATGACTTGTCCATTGTTGTGTTGTTGACAGACAGACATTACTACTTCATTGTATTTGCGTCATTGTAAATATTCCAATAATCGTAATTGTATGGGTGACTTTGTTTGGCCTTGTCATCATTCTTATCATTTCAGAATACCACAGAATGTTGCCCAATAACTTGGAGATAAGATATTGCGCTTTCCAAAAATATATGACTGGCCATTTTCTCATAATATAAAATAGCTACTTACCCATGTTAATATCGAGACGTTTTCAAAAGCGTCCAATTTCTCAAATTGTTCGTTTTATAGTGACCTTGTTTGACCTCGGATTAGCGCTTACTGCACCACTTGGCAACTCTACGACAGGCCTAATCATGACTTTCCAATGATGTAACATTTAGTTGTGTGTATGGGTGGTTCTGCCGCTCGCCTAGATGGTGAGATAAGCGTCTTCGCTATATTGTATTGTGGTTCTCTGAGATAATGTGTTGGAATAGCCGTTTCCGCTTTCTAATTCAGGAGGTATTTGTAATCCACGCAACCATGTTCTTCTGTCAAACACCGTGATTTGAGTTAGGCGAGGATATTAAAACAGTGGCAGACCTCAAGTGGTTCATGTACCTCGCAAATCCGTTTGCTATTGCGACTAGTACTGCGCACAAGAGAAATACAATTAGGTATTTCTTCGCTCGTTTTGGATTCATGTTAAAAGTGTGAGGCCGCCTAACAGCAATCAGACGACATATTCATCTGTCAGTGTCTTAATACCACTGTGACTAGCTTCATCAAAACAATTAGAACCCGTTTGTGGCGCGATTATTTTCGACGGTTTGGATTATGTTGTGTAGTCGTCGTCTTCGTCTCGTTTCAACTGTCAACAATATTTCGTTGCCACTTGAGCAGAGCAGCAACAACAAGAGACAACGTGACTATCTTCTCGATCTTACAATGTCATTCCCTAAGTAGAATAACACTGTTTGTTTTTCAAAACCAACGCACACAACCGTTTGCCAAACTATTCCGCTTCGATCTTCAGTGAAGTTTTACATTTAGTTGTGTGTATGGGGGGCTTAAATCGGTCTGTTAGGTGGTTCTGCCGCTCGCCTAGTTGGTGAGATAAGCGTATTCGCTATATTTTATTGTGGTTCTCTGAGATAATGTGTTGAAATAGCCGTTTCCGCTTTCTAATTCAGGAGGTATTTGTAATCCACGCAACCATGTTCTTCTGTCAAACACCGTGATTTGAGTTAGGCGAGGATATTAAATGGACCAACTTAACATGTCCGAATTACGCGAAGCCCTGGCTTACATAATCCGACAGATCTAATGGGATACATATTATAACCAACAGTTCTACGGAATCATGTCCGATGCTACGGAAGATATCTGATTTAGGCGACACCGACATGTGCAAAGTTCGAAGAAAGACAGGTATGGTGTGGGCGACACAGGTGACGCAGACGTTCTACCGACCAACTGCGAAGTGTCAGTCTCTGACGATGACACACCTAAACATGCTGCTTTTTGGAACTAACACACCCAGAGTAAAACAGTACATGGCCCTTTATTGGAAATTAATAATTTCTTCTCTATCACCAATCCCGATGACATCATAAACCAACCTGGTTTCACTATACACTTCTATCACTTAATATACATGTTAATATATCAGTGGCTTTATCAGGTTATTTATTGTTTTTTTGTTTTTTTCTCAAATAAACTATTTCAAAGGCACGTCTTAGCGGAGTCGGTTTAGCACTATTTATTCTGATCCGCCTTCGTAGTCATAGACACAATTATTGTCATTATTCATTTAAAAATATTACCTATGGGGAATATTCTTCATATGGCGTGTTTTCAATAGTGTTTTCAAACAATTATGGATTTGGCGCTATATGAAAGGAAATATTATTATTATATTATAATAAAACTTGTAATTTTCTGAAGATCACAGTGATGAAAATAATGTATTAATATTATATTATTTAAAATTAATTAAAATATTTCGCCCATGTGCATGCAGTAAGTAATGTTTATGAATATTCGCGCTCATAAATGCGACGCCACGCTCGTAAGATATGGAAGCTTGTCGAACGTAAGTTTCGATGAACATTTAGACCCACAATTCGTGAAAAACAACAACAATGACGAACTGCTGGGCGATAATGAACGTATCGGAAATTAATTCAAATGTGATGCCTGGATTTGTAACACTAACGTCGGCCGCACTTATAAACCGTAACAATGACTGCGTCACACGAAAGTGGCTTCTTCCGGCAAGAAAGTGCAATCAACCTGGCGTCGTTCAACGTTAGAGGATTTAAATCGACTACAACACTGTTAGAAATTACCGTAAAATTAACGCTTATTTACCGTAAAAAATTACGGTGTCGACCCGTAAAATGGAAATACGGCACACCCGCCGTAAAACATGTACGCCCTCTATCGGCTAAGAATAAAACTACGATGGCTGAGTTTCTGCGCATGCGTGAACATTAATTGTCTCATAATGGGCTTGGTGGAGCCACTGTTGAGGTAGTCTCGCTTAATTAATAAACTCTCGTCCGGTTGCGTGATTTCACCGAGAAGAAATTCAACGACGTACAAACAAATGGGCTTTTACTTGGTCTAAGACTAAGAGCCGTATACACAAAGCTAATTTAACTTTAAACCGCGGTTTAACACCAGCGGTCTAACTTTTTCCGTATGCTCGTGCATGCATAACAATTTAGACCGCTGGTCTAAACCGCAGTTTAAAGTTAAACTAGCTTTGTGCATACGGCTCTAAGCCTAAGGGTTTAGATTTATTGTCAAGTTTAAGATACTTTTGACGAGATTGACGTCATCGCGTTTTTACTGCTATCCTTGGATAGCAGCTATCAATCTATCCAGTTTTCGTTAACGAAATGGTTTGATACACAATTAAAATAATAATGTTAAGCCATTGAATGAGCAAAGCAAAATAACGTTAAAGTCGGCAGAAAATCTACATGGCACTCGAATGCGGAACTTCCTCGAACTCTTCAAGACTTCAAGAATCTTACTGCTAAACAGTGATGTTTCACTATCCTGCAGTTGTAACGTTCTGAAGTAAAAAGTACATTTAAACGATGAATAAATTAATAAAATTAATATAATAAATAGCAAAATAAATTATTTGTACATTAAATTTCACGGTCATGCAACATAAAGGATACGACACTGTGAGCTCGAAATAATAAGTTAATAACATATTAGGATAAATAGATCAATATAATCGTTAGTACATAAAATAAAAGCAGGCAATTAGTAAACAATGCACTATAATGTAACTAAATAAATAAAATAAAAGCAGGCAATTCACGGTTAACACTAAAACAACTACTATAATGTCAATGCCTGAATGACTGGAATGGCGACTCTTTTGTGAGAGATGCCGATGGTGTAATAGATACCATTTCCGCCTGTGGCGCTGGCGGCCCGGGTTCAATTCCCGGTCAAAGCTGGAAATCTATTTATATAATATTTTGCAATTGCTATAGACGGATTTTAACACTGACAGACAAAGGAATCTATAGTCGATGATGTGTGTTTTGGCGGGCGACTAGATAATTAGTTATCAGTCGACAGTCGTGCGCCGACTGCAGTTTGTTTACTTAGACCTATGGCTATGTATTTGTTTAACTCTGGCTATTCGCAGAGAGGTTGAAAAAAGTTGTTATTTGGTAATAATAACTCGGTGCGTAGGTTTCATTAACTAGTTACTAAATACAGCGTGCGCGCGTGCGTGCGTGCGTGCGTGTGTGTGCTCGTTATAAGCGCAACAGAACAACCTTTGAATAGTTGGCAACAAGTCGCAGCATAAATTATAGCCGAGTCCTCTTTTTGGTTAACCCAGTTAGCCGCCAGATGTTACTCAATTTGCCGCCAGATGTTGCTCAAGATGCTTCGATAAGCCTCGACTTCAATGGGATTAGCACTAAAATTGAACGGAATTGAATTTGGGTTGTTTCGGAAAAACGCGACTTTTGTGTCTGGTGTCATATCGGTGGTTTTGATTTTAATATAACTCAGATTGTGTGCGTGAAGCATTAGGTAAGAGATGAAACGTTATGTCTTGTGATAGTAAAATTGTATTATTTTAGGAATTCTAACTTATAACACGAGACAATGCCCCTAGGCCTGATATATCGCCCATAGACCACACCGTTTCGATCGACTCGGGTGTATAATAACATCAGTTACTGATCGCAAGTTATAATGGATTAAGAGTAACTATTTAATTTAAATTGACTTACATGAGAAACAAACCACTTGCGTTTCTCATTGTGTGTACAATTTTATGAAAGCAGGTTAGTTTTAAGTTAGGCCACGTTCCCACGGACACGTTGACAATTAGGATTACAAATTAATCTATTGCCATCGACGCTTTTTACTGAATTGTGTAACGTTCAATTACAAATGGTCATATTGCTATATGTCTAACATATTCTATGACATAAACAAGAAGCATTTAACTCAAATGTATGGACAGACATTGTGTGCAACTGTGTTATGCATTGTTGGTGATAATTTGGGATCACATTGTATCGGCGGCTTCACTGAGAATTTTAGTTTCAGTGAACATTTATGTCGATACTGCAATATTGCACGAACTGACTTTGTGTGTAAGCCGTACTCTTTGGGTGAGCCTCGTACAAAGGAGAGTTATGACTGTGATGCTATCATTGCAGAAACAGAAGACCGTCTTGTTCATGGGATCAAATTTGCATCTGTGTTCAATGAACTGAATTACTTCCATGTATGCCAACCAGGCCTGCCGCCGTGTCTTGGTCATGACCTGTTTGAAGGAGTTGTTTCATACGACGTGGCTCTATGCATCAAACACTTTGTCAAAACAAAGAAATGGTTTTCATATGCAGAACTTAACCGACTTGTAAGTCAGTTCAAATACCATGGAAGTGATTCAAGAAACAAACCTAATGAAATTAGTGCAGGGGGTGCCAAGATTGGGGGACATGCAGCCCAGAACTGGTGCTTGTTGAGGTTGATTCCTCTTATTCTGGCAGGCAGGATAGTCGACTATGATGATGCCGTGTGGCAGCTGTTGCTACAGTTGCGTGAGATCGTGTGTATTGTATGTGCACCAGCAGTGACACCTGGCCAGGTGGCCTACCTCAACGTTGTAACAGAAGATTACATCGATATGCGTGCAACACTGTTTCCTGACAGTCGAATAAAGCCGAAACATCACTACATGGCACATTATGCCGAACTGATCTTATTGTTTGGGCCTTTGATAAGGTTATGGACGATGCGGTTTGAAAGTAAGCACTGCTACTTCAAAAAGTGTGCTCGTTCAGTGTCAAATTTTCGAAATTTGTGCCATTCACTGGCTGAACGACATCAGTTATTGCAGGCCTACTTAAGTGCTGGTGATATTTTTCGCCCTGAGGTTCAGTGTGACCAAGGAATTCCATTCTTTGAGGACACATACACAATTGCAATTCAGAATGCTGTAATGCCAATGTGCTTTTCAAGTGATGACACTGTTGTGACAACTACAATCACAGTGAAGGGCACTAGCTACAAGAAAGGGTTGTATGTTCCGCTTGAATATACTGATGCAGGAATCTTATTTGGAGAACTTGTAATTGTTCTCGTACGTTTTTCATATCAGGTGTTCTTTGTGGTACAGCCTGTTCGCACTGTGTTTGATGCAAACATTGGTGCTTACAGCATTACGGAGAAAGTTGCAAGCCTTAGTTGTATTGCTCATCATTCTCTTCTGGATTATTATCCATTGCCTGCTTATAGCATCAAAGGGACTTTGGTTATACCGTTACACCATGCAGTCATTGACAAAGCAGAACATTAAGTACTACTTGCAAAGTGTGAACTGCCAAACCACTTGTAAATCATCTAACTCATGATGTATGCCATCATCATGTGTAGGATAGGAATGATCTTATCTTTTGCAGCTAGCCAAGTGTCAATTGGGATGAGTTACTATGAGAATGAGACTTGTCACGGGCAAGATCTAACACAAATTGGGATGAGTTAATATGAGAATGAGACTTGTCACGGGCAAGATCTAACACAAATTGGGATGAGTTAATATGATAATGAGACTTGTCACGGGCAAGATCTAACACAAATTGGGATGAGTTAATATGATAATGAGACTTGTCACGGGCAAGATCTAACACAAATTGGGATGAGTTAATATGAGAATGAGACTTGTCACGGGCAAGTGATCCTGCCACCTTGGCTTGTGACTTCTAGCGAGGTGCCATATTAAGTAATAAACATTGTCACAATTTCTTTGCAAATGAGGCAATGTTTAAGACCTCGACTGGTTCACATGTGTGTGTAAATAATTTAATGAATCATCTAATAATATGATGAGTTAATAAATGTAATTTATGGCCATAAATCACACAGCAAATCCATTTAAACAAGTTAAATTTTTGTTTTATTAATAAATTTGTTTTAAAATATACAACTAATTGAGATAATAATTATGGCTTCAAACCAAAATAAAATTCAAAATTAACTAATATTAAATTACTTGACGGTTGTAACAACAATAGAACTACGGTATAAATTGCATAATATCAATGTATGATACTGTAAATTACACAGTGTAATTTTGATGATACACTGATTACACATTGTACGTGTACTCAATTAGATGTCAGTTCCTTAATTAGATGTAAATTTCTCCTAATAATAATTTTACTGCAAATTGTAAAATGCTTGTGGCTATATAAACTTCAAACATACTACTAAACATTGGCAAACAGTATTTAACTCAAACAATTTTTTTTTCAATTCCACTTTATCTTGGAATTACCCCAATAGGCAATGCACACATACACAAACAGTCAATGCTTTCTAGGATGGATGATATCAAATCATCCATTTCGGAGGTGCTGCCAAGTTTGACACCGGATGTTCAAGAAGCGATTGGGGAAGTTTTAGCAGCAATTGGGGTCGAGACAAAGGCTGATTTAGCATTGGTGGAAGAATCAGATTTGAAGCCATGTTTGAAGCCAATCCAGATCAGGAAGCTACTGATGAGCTGGAAGCCAAAAGGTAAGTATACAACTATATTATTTTTCACAGAAAAATAATGGTTTGTACTAATATTGCAATACCATATATGCGTGTGTATGTATGTATGTATGTATGTATGTATGTATATATATATATATATATATATATATATATATATATATATATATATGTATGTATATATATATATAATGGAAAATAATTTCACAAGAACTCTGTTTGTTAACCAAAAAGTTAAAACAAAGTAAGTCTGATGATTGGTAGAGGTCTGTGTGATCTTGCCAATCTGTGGTGGCGATGTCTTGTGACAACCTCAGCACGTTGCATAAGTAGTTTGATTTGTGTCCTATTTCTTGTTGCCATATTGAGTCTTGAAAATATTAATCCAAGTGGCGACTTTACGCTGCATTAATTAATTATATCCAGCATGTGTTAACACGTTATAGATAGTTGTTATACTAATGAAAGCTGGAGTCTAACGGAAATGCATACATTTAAAGAGTGGATTACGTCACATGACCAAAATTTTCATATAAATCATACATAGATGCATATTATAAAATAATATATATAAGTTCATGGGATGGTTTACTGTATATTTATCTGTGACATTTCAGCAACATTTGTCAACATTGACATGCCGTCAACATCAGCTGAGCCCCCAATTGCGACGACACCTGAGAAGACAAGGGCAGCCTCTGAGCCATCGTCTCCCTGCCTTTCACCGTCTGTGAACGCGAACTGGTCAGCAGACTTCGCCATTCCATGGCACAAGACATCACACACGATGATGAGTATGTTGAGGAAGGGGAAGAGACCGACCCCAAAAGAAAGAAGAGGCTTGGTGCGAGTCATTGCGGAAGCCGTGCATCAGCAGTGCCATCACCCACAGCGACGGCAGTTATCAAGAATAGCTGAGTCAGTAGTGAGGCGGTACCCTGATTCACTCGAAGACAGAATTGCTGGTGACATTGTGGGATGTGGGTACCACTCACTGCTGAACCAGCTAGTCTGCCGTCTAGAAAACATAAACCGCGGTTCTCCACTGCACGCTATGAAAAGAAAATCAAAACTCCTAAGACCAACAAAACACGCTACCGACTGCTACGGGTGCGTTAACTGGCTGCCAGATGCGCCACCTGAAGGTGAGACGGTCAGTGACCAAGAGGAGAAGAGACAGCGGTTGGTCACACTCGCAGATGAGGGTGTCTCGTACGACGAGACAGTGACCAACCTGATGAACGAAACTTACTACCAGCAGCGGTTGGATATCGTCGGAGGATTAGCCACCCCCGACCTCGTCCAGCGCTGGCCATATCTCTTTGCCGAAAGAGGTATGGCGGGCCATTCCAAAACATTATTAGGCGTCGATGTCACTGGACAAATTGGTGAATTTGTGGCAAGTAAGGGGAAGCTGATGAAGAATTTCTTTCTCAAGTCGTCCACTAAAAAAGCTTCCACCAGAATCTTCGAGGAAGAAACCGCCCTCGAGCAAACTGACATCAGCAGTGGCCAGTGCATGACGGCTGCACTGATCTTGGCCGTCATGGCTGAATTTGAGGAAGCCTGTGACCTGCTCTTCGTTGAAATGGAGGTGTGTAAATATGCGTTAGTCTTTATAAATATTATGTGTGATTTGATATGCACACAATTAATATATTAATTGACCCACTTTAGCAGGGCCGTGATGGTGTATTCCAAATTATAAATACAATGCAGGAAAACTTGCACTACACATTCTAATATTGAAACAATGACATGTTACTGTGGTTTTAACGCAGTGTTTTAGATTATGCTTTTACTGATAAACACTTCAGTGATAATTAGCAGCTAGGTACATCCTGTGTCATATCATGCAGTGGTCGTTGACACACTGTGTACAACTGGTAGGTATCACATCGGTGTCTATTGCTGAAACATCCCTATTTTAAGATGCACGTCTGCTTGATGAGAGCAGTAGAAACCGAGGCACACAATGCTGTGGCGGCTGACATAAATAAACATAGTTTTCGCTGTGTACATACATTATTTGTTGTGTTGTAGGACACGTCTTCAGCATCAGAAGTGGAGCAGCTACCAACCTTGCCTGAAACACCATGCCTCATTTTGTGTGGTATGTATATTCCAGTAATTATAACTAGTTCACTAAAGGTTCTAAACAAGTTATTCAGTGTTTGTTTCTTTGTTTTTTTTGTCATTTTCTTTTGAGAATCCATGACATTGGTTTTCGAAAGGTTCTACTGCATTGTCAAAAGTGTTCGGATAGTCCAACAAAACAGCTGAACTTCAAAACCTCTTTCATGGTGGGGACCTATGGACATCTACCATATTGTCACTACCTAATAGACGCCCACCCCTTTTGTAGATGTGAAACAGTCCAGTGACATTTTTATTTTAGCAGTGACGGTATCTGGGAATTATTCTTGAACATGGACTTTGTATCATGACCAATCAACCTAACCATTACTGGTGAGACTTACGTAAGTAAATATTATGGCAAACATAAATACCTACCACAAACAAGACTTTTATTTGTTATATTATGGTAGCCCCTGCTATCACAAATGTGTGCAAATCACACAAATGTCAAATTTGTTTACGTTAAATTAAACGCCAACTCTAAGTGTAGCATCTCGCCAACAACAGTGGAAACAACATATATGGTGTGCACACGCACCCAAGCTTTCCCACTCACCCACTGCGCGTATAATAGGGACAATACGGTATTATGCAGTACTGCATAATTTGTACTAGAATGTCTACACTTTAACCAGTACTTTCCTAACTTCAGCTTTGAATTGTTACAGGAGAATCTTTGTTGACCGTGAAACGGATGATGCTTGTCATGGACAAGAAAGTCGTGGCCAACCACATAGAGGACATAGTAGTTGGTGTCAGCATGCTGTTTGCAGCATACTTTGTCTTCAATATACAATTTCCCGATGGAGCTGCTTCCACACTGGAGTTCATCCAGAGGTATGGCACAAAACAGTTTTGTTAATGTTTTATTAGGAAGTATTGCTACGAGGAAGTCAGTGGAAATTACATACATAACCTTCAGAGTAATTATTACAAAATAATACATTAAGTCAACTTTATATGTTAAACTAATCAGTTGTATATGTATGAATATAATGAATTTGTAATTTTCTTAAAACTTTATTAAATTGATTTATAATAAACGTTTGGAAATTACTTGCCTGTATTCCACTGTGTTTAATGATTGAAGATGATAGGCAGATGTGTGAGGCTGCCAAGCCATTGTAAAAAATATACCAGTATTTCTTGTAAACCCTTGGGCTTATCTGATAATAAAATTATGATTTGCAATATGTTACAGATGCATGATGCACATCAATCCAGAGACGGGGAGCAAAGTGCCCGAGAGTAAGCGCAAGAAGGCTTCCAAGATGAGCAAGGTCCTGGGCCTCATCAACAAAGTGGCTGAGTTTGAGTGGACCGAGTGACGGAGTTGCCATGCTATAAGAGGTTTGTTGTTTTGCATTAATCTGTTAAATGGATAGCACCCATCTATGACATAACCGCATCAGACATAACATAATACAATATAAAAAAATTGGGTTCATAATTTTACCCGCTGCCAGAAACACTGATGGGTGGTGCATTATAAAGTATGATGACCAGTCATCAACCTCATAACAACTGCTGAGTGGAAATTGCATAATGGCTAATTTGTGTAATCAGTACAAAATAAGTCAATTGCAATTGATGTCTATTCAAATAACATCATCCAATCATCCAATAAAAAGAAATTAGTAGAGTAAAATGAATTGACAGTTGAATTTATTCATTGTCTGTGTTACACTGTGTTGAAGGACAATATGCATTACATGGCTACTAATTAGGATTCTATCTAACTCTGAATTAATGGTGTTTAATCTGTTGTAGATGCTTGGTGCAGGGAATCCCAGGAACCTACAGGATGACAGTAGAAGGCGACCAGAGATTATTTAGTCTAACACAGTCTGCTTAGTTTTCTAAGTGTTGATAAGGTTACTGCCTATGCACGTATTGTGTGTTGCTAAAATGTATTTTATTGTACAATGTATGTACATCTGTTCAGAAGTTCTCGGAGACTTGCACAGGTACTTTGAAGTTAGAGTTGTAACACTTTGCCTAGGCTGATGGGATTATTCACTTTCAAATTGGGTGTGTACACTTGCTTCAGTATATGAATACTTTGTACAGTGCTGTGCTACAACACATTTATGTACATTTGTCAGTCTTTAGAAGTTTATATATACCCATATGCCTAGACAATGTTCAGTGAATCAGAATACTGATGGTGTATTATGCTGTGTGTTTAATGTGATTGTGTATAATTGTTCTTTCATCTTCACAGCAGTATTTTTGATAACTTTCACTATGTACATATACAGTCAATTACTCAAATGCATGCACATTTTTAATGATGTCCTAGGAAGAATTTAGTATATATGCTTTTAATACCTTCAAAGAAGATAATGTTTTGTAAAACGTGCCTGCTCATCAGATGCATGCGTGATAGTTCTGTATGAAATTAATCTTTGTGGCAGAATTGTTATAATGATGTGTGTGAAATGGTACAGATCACTACTCCACATTTTCTGTTTATCGTTTTTTTGAACATTTTGATTATTTATGTTAGCTTATTGTAAGCATGTATATTGTGTTGCCATCAATAAATTTAATATGCTAACATTCATCCTCTGAATTGTCTACCAATGCATTTATTTCATTTATTTACTTCATTGCCATCCTGCAATTTTATTTTCTACACAGTCAGTTCAAGCACTCATTATTCTGCTGTATATTCTATGTACATTTAAGATGTAACCAATACCGCCGTGTATTCTATAGCGGAATTCCGTAAAAATATACGGTATGCCATAAATATGACACCGTATATTCTACAGTATTATTCCGTAAAAAATACGGTACGCCGTAAATATGGCACCGTAAATTATACAGTATTATTCCGTAAAAAATACGGTACGCCGTAAATATGGCACCGTAAATTATACAGTATTATTCCGTAAAAAATACGGTACGCCGTAAATATGGCACCGTAAATTATACAGTATTATTCCGTAAAAAATACGGTACGCCGTAAATATGGCACCGTAAATTATACAGTATTATTCCGTAAAAAATACGGTACACCGTAAACATGGCACCGTAAATTATACAGTATTTTTCCGTAACAAATACGGTACGCCGTAAATTATGTACCGTAAATTTTACGGTATTATTCCGTAAAAAATACGGTACGCCGTAAATTATGTACCGTAAATTTTACGGCATTATTCCGTAAAAAATACGGTACGCCGTAAATTTTGTACCGTAAATTTTACGTCAGATAGCCGGCAGCCGTGCTGCCAAGTCTTCGGCCGTAAATTTTACGGTACTTTTCTAAGAGTGAAAGCGGTAACAACTGTGCGAAGACCTGTCAATGTACAATGTAAGCTGGTGTGTCTCCAAGAGACCAAATGCCCAGCTGGACTTGATGACACGACTGACAATTATTGGCTCGTTCTAATCCCGGCAGACTCACGCCATTACGGATAAGGCTTTGCAATTAACACGAAACTGGTCAACAGAATACACACATTCTGGAAAGCGTCAGATCCAGTTACAGTCCTACAATTGACCCTATATGCAAAATCCTCACCCATAATTTCAATTATCAAGGTATATCCTCCAACGTCCACACGAATGGCAAAAAGCGCGGACGAGATCGACGTGTTCTACTCAATCATGTCGGCCACGTATGCAAATCTCGCTTCATCTACGATAGTCTTCAATGTCGGTGATTGGAACGTGAAGGCCGACATACGCAAGTTCGGTGAACGATGCATCGGAAGTCACGGACGGCGACATAGAAATATGACGGGTGAACTGATAATTCACTTCTGTGAAATATTCAATATATTCCAATGCAACACGGCATTCCAGCACGCTGCACGACACAAAACCACATAGACCGGACATCGAAAAGACAAAACCACTGGTACAGTCGTTCCAATTTACAATCAGATAGGCTATATCCTATGTAAAGAGATTCACCGGCAACTGCTGACGGATGCACAATCGTACAACGGAGCACATACAACCAGCGATCATAGGATCCTTGTCGCGAGATTCAAGCTAGACAGAATGTTTGGAACATTCAATACTAGCAAAACATCGAAACTGGAGAGATTTACCTTTGTGCGTCTTAGCGGTACGAACAATGTGCGACAAGCATTATGGTGAGGCAGTCTCCGATGAGCTAGCCCGAGTGGATAAGACCTCTCCGCATACAACAACGTCGATAACACTCTAAGTTGACGGTGCACGATAAGTTCAATCATGTCATAGCTGACAAATACCAAGTGTCGCCAATCATAGCGAACACTTCGAAAACCAATTTCCAGGCGTTAATATGCGTGAAGGCCCGCCGAAGTTGCTTGATTCCCCAATTACTGCCGCAGAAGTAGTAATGGCATTCGCGAGGCTCAATAACAGCCGGTCTTGCGGATACGACTCGATTCCAGGAGAACCTCTGAAGTACGCACCTGCCGAACTCTCCAGACTAATCGCCGACGCTTTTAACGATGTTTTCAGGAAACAACAGCCGCTGAACGTAGCCACAGGGGTACTGTTAACACAGAAGAAACCTGGCAAACCGCTTGGCTCTGTGAAGAGGTTAATACCAATAGTGCTGCTGACAACTCGACGCAAGACATTATTTCTAATCACACTGCAGCGGATCTCCGACAAAGTGGATGACTTCCTTTCAAAGCGGATTTCGACGCGGACGGTCAACAGCCGATGTGATATGGGGACATCGGTGACTTGCCGCTAAGTTCCAACGATACAAGTACATGATCGAAATACTGGGTATCGACCTGTCACGTGCGTTCGATACAATCCGTCGAGAGAAACTCCTGAGTGTTTTACATTCGTTCCTTGATACAGACAACGTCTGAATTATACGGCTTCTGCTGTCGGAGACAAACCACACCGATATCTGCCCCGTTTGACACAACAGTTGGCACTCCACAACGGGATTCACTATCGCCATATACATATGCTAGAAAGAGTACATAGGAGTATAGCTAAACTGATAACACATGAGGGGTATTAATTATGAAATGCGTCTAAGGAATGTGGTTTAACAACACTAGATCCTAGGAGATTGAGAGTAGATCAGATAGGTGTGTTTCTGATATTGTATTGGTTATCAAAATATTGATAGAAATACAATTGTTTCGGGTATGGAATATAGAAGGAATATAGAATGACTAGATGACATTAAGCTACTTTAGCAAAAGAGCAGTGAAGACTACATATTAGAACGGTTTTATGACAACAAAGAATAGTAAATTAATATAAACCTTTATTTGCTGATCGTGTGTTAGTGTTAATATGTCGATACATCAGTATGACAGGATGCACTTAGGCAGATAGATTGGACTCTTGATAAGATATAGGGCTTCCTTGTCCACCTGCCAATTAGAGTTGATTCTCTATGTGGCAATCTTGTTAAATCTGGTTAAATCATGATTGTGCACCCGTAGAGTGCCGTGGTTGGACGAAGGCCTCAGCGTACTCTTTCCATATATGCCTGTATTGCGCTATGTCCAATTTGATGTTGATCATAACCATACTTCACCCACGTGTAGTGTTGACTTGGATGAAGACGTTACTTGTCGTGGTTATATCTGTGATGTCATCTGATCTCTTTGTTTGGCTGTGGGCAACTTCGGTCGGTGTTTCTCCGTTTGGGATCTTCCATGGCCTTCTCCTCCCTGCTTTCTTCTAAAATTGATAATCGTGATTTATTTTCTTGACGTTGCCCGTTATGCCAAGGTGTCGCCCAAATGTGACCTTTGCCATTTTGATAGAGTGGGTTGACGTCTGCCATCGCTATTGTGAAGTGGCATGGTCTTCCTACGGCTCGGCTCGTCCAAGTCTTTGTCGACGCTGTTTATGTCTTCTTCTGAGTGTGACGTTGTTGGTGAATGTACTTGTTCTACTTTAAGTTTTGTATCGCTTTACTGTTCACAGAAAAAGTTTTGCTATTCTAGGGCTGGTGCACTTAACCTCATTATTCTGTCTTTTATTTCGTGTTTATGAAGAAGCCTACTTCTGCTAACCGCCAATGACAATGTGACAACGACAATATTGTTTCGCTACTTTTTATAACTCTTATCCACATGGTGCATCTTTAAAACGAGGGGTACTAAACAATATAAATCAATACACTCAAAATTCACGCGCGGATGTACACATGCAAACACCTTCAGGTGCAACAAGCAGACAGTTTGGCTCGTGTCTGGCGGTAAAACTGTCGCACGTCTTCCCGGAACATTGCGCTTGCCATGCCATAGATGAACGGGTTGACGACTGAATTAACGACATATACGTGACCCCGATCATACTGTAACACGTGACAATGATTAATGCGCTAACAATTAGTACAATTGTTTTTAAAACAGTGGCAGACCTCATGTGGTTCATGTACCTCGCAAATCCGTTTGCTATTGCGAGTAGTACTGCGCACAAGAGAAATACAATTAGGTATTTCTTCGCTCGTTTTGGGTTCATGTTAAAAGTGTGAGGCCGCCTAACAGCAATCAGACGTTCAATGGACACAAAGACCAAAAGAAGTATTGAGAACGCTAGAGATATATTAAGTATAAATATAAATACAACTACAGTCATAACACTAGTATAGGCAACTGCTAAGACAATAGAACATATGCAAACTGCTGTATCAACCACAGCCAAAGCAAACAAATATACTCTGGTCGATGTTGACATGTTTGCGACATAGATCGCAATAACCAAAATATTGCCTGGTATACCCAGTACAACGACGTAAAACAAAACAAGTCTAGAATACTGTACGTGATGTGATGTGTCGTTCTTCGCTAAGTCTGAAGTGTCATTGAACACATTCTGTAGAAATGCTGTATTGTTCATCCAAGGAGATGTGTAAGATGTATCCATATTGTCTTAGATTAGCTACACAATCCATGTTCGTTGTATCGTGACTGGTTTTCAAAAGCGTCCAATTTCTAAAATTGATCGTTTTATAGTGACCTTGTTTGACCTCGGATTAGCGCTTACTGCACCACTTGGCAACTCTACGACAGGCCTAATCGTGACGGGGAGATGCATGACTTTCCAATGATGTAACATTTAGTTGTGTGTATGGGTGGTTCTGCCGCTCGCCTAGATGGTGAGATAAGCGTCTTCGCTATATTGTATTGTGGTTCTCTGAGATAATGTGTTGGAATAGCCGTTTCCGCTTTCTAATTCAGGAGGTATTTGTAATCCACGCAACCATGTTCTTCTGTCAAACACCGTGATTTGAGTTAGGCGAGGATATTAAAACAGTGGCAGACCTCAAGTGGTTCATGTACCTCGCAAATCCGTTTGCTATTGCGACTAGTACTGCGCACAAGAGAAATACAATTAGGTATTTCTTCGCTCGTTTTGGATTCATGTTAAAAGTGTGAGGCCGCCTAACAGCAATCAGACGACATATTCATCTGTCAGTGTCTTAATACCACTGTGACTAGCTTCATCAAAACAATTAGAACCCGTTTGTGGCGCGATTATTTTCGACGGTTTGGATTATGTTGTGTAGTCGTCGTCTTCGTCTCGTTTCAACTGTCAACAATATTTCGTTGCCACTTGAGCAGAGCAGCAACAACAAGAGACAACGTGACTATCTTCTCGATCTTACAATGTCATTCCCTAAGTAGAATAACACTGTTTGTTTTTCAAAACCAACGCACACAACCGTTTGCCAAACTATTCCGCTTCGATCTTCAGTGAAGTTAGTATGGTAACTAGTAGTTGATGTGTTACATGCTTCCATGTTGGCGGATTGACGCTGGCTGGTGACCAAATCATCCAGTGTCCTTTATTGGACAATACATTATTGTATGTTGACGCAGAATGTGTCCCTTAACGTAGAAATATCACATTGATCTATAACATCCGTTCTTATACAATTATCGACTATGTTGGCGATTTTGGAATTGATGGTCCGTCAAATTAGTCGTTGTCGTTCCGGTGAGAACGTCCAATTGTATTCAATAATGCAAGGCAAATCAACAGCACTGACAACAAGTTGTACATCTTCGCATGTAATATTCCATTCCGACACGGTTTTATGCGTCATCTATAATCATCGCATATTAATTACTATGTTTGCTGAGTATTCCTCAGAAAATTCGGGATGGTGCTCCTCTATTAAAATTGTCAGGAGATAGTGCTCTTGCCTGTACTTAACGTCGGATAACGTGTTATAAAAATACGTACCTGTGCATCTGCGCAATGGAAGCGCTGCTGGTCACACCAATCATGTGTCCGCGGTCATACGACTGCGTTATTACACATAATCATATTGAATGAGAATGTCGTAGATATGAAAAGGGCGTTGACGGAACTCAATTATCTGTCACATGTCTGCTTCCATTGAATGGCGACATTCATCCAATGGCAGTGCATCCGGCCCAAATGGGCGTCAACGACTAACGTTATCTCAGGCATATGTCATCAGTCGAACTATAATTTCGACCATGGCGTCATTTCGTTGTCACGCTAAATTACCTTTTCTGTGATGCGAATTATATTTCACATTTGAACTGGTGACGTAGTGTATAATTTTGAAGGTTTGAACAAACTTGATACGAAGAAGCGTGCACCTAAACAGAGAACGGGAGGCCTGGTTGATGGTGGTATGTTCGTCACACAAGTTGTATCAAGGAATACCAACGTCACCAACGCGAATCCGTTTCTCTCTGCAATATTCATGCAAACGTTTTGGAAGTTCGAAGAGGATTACTTTGCCAAAACGTCGCTTGCATTGGATTGATGCACAAGTTTACTCCACGTGTCGGAATGGAATATTACATGCGAAGATGTACAACTTGTTGTCAGTGCTGTTGATTTGCCTTGCATTATTGAATACAATTGGACGTTCTCACCGGAACGACAACGACCAATTTGACGGACCATCAATTCCAAAATCGCCAACATAGTCGATAATTGTATAAGAACGGATGTTATAGATCAATGTGATATTTCTATGTTAAGGGACAAATTCTGCGTCAACATACAATAATGTATTGTCCAATAATGGACACTGGATGATTTGGTCACCAGCCAGCGTCAATCCGCCAACATGGAAGCATATAACACATCAACTAGTTGTTATCATACTAACTTCACTGAAGATCGAAGCGGAGTAGTTTGGCAAACGGTTGTGTGCGTTGGTTTTGAAAAACAAACAGTGTTATTCTACTTAGGGAATGACATTGTAAGATCGAGAAGATAGTCACGTTGTCTCTTGTTGTTGCTGCTCTGCTCAAGTGGCAACGAAATATTGTTGACAGTTGAAACGAGACGAAGACGACGACTACACAACATAATCCAAACCGTCGAAAATAATCGCGCCACAAACGGGTTCTAATTGTTTTGATGAAGCTAGTCACAGTGGTATTAAGACGCTGAAAGATGAATATGTCGTCAACTGTTGAATCATCAGCATATTGACCAGTGACGATACAACGAACATGGATTGTGTAGCTAAACTGCGACAATATGGATACATCTAACACATCTCTTTGGATGAACAATACAGCATTTCTACAGAATGTGTTCAATGACACTTCAGACTTAACGAAGAACGACACATCACATCACGTACAGTATTCTAGACTTGTTTTGTTTTACGTCGTTGTACTGGGTATACCAGGCAATATTCTGGTTATTGCGATCTATGTCGCAAACATGTCAACATCGACCAGAGTATATTTGTTTGCTTTGGCTTTGGTTGATACAGCAATTTGCATATGTTCTATTGTCTTAGCAGTTGCCTATACTAGTGTTATGACTGTAGTTGTATTTATGTTTATACTTAATTTATCTCTAGCGTTCTCAATACTTCTTTTGGTCTTTGTGTCCATTGAACGTCTGATTGCTGTTAGGCGTCCTCACACTTTTAACATGAATCCAAAACGAGCGAAGAAATACCTAATTGTATTTCTCTTGTGCGCAGTACTACTCGCAATAGCAAACGGGTTTGCGAGCTACATGAACCACATGAGGTCTGCCACTGTTTTAAAAACAATTGTACTAATTGTTAGCGCATTAATCATTGTCACGTGTTACAGTATGATCGGGGTCACGCTACTGAAAAAGGCAATGGCCTCTCGCTATCAAATCGCTGCTATCAACATACAACTGCCTAGTAAATCCTCTGATCCATCCCCCTCCTCTCTGAATCGTAGTGATGGAGACCAGTCGGCACACGTGACCGTTGTGAACAAAATTACTGCGAAACAAACCAAACATTTTAAAAGTATGTTTTTACTTTTTATTATATCCGTCGTCTTCATTGCTTGCTGGTTTCCACTCTGGCTACAAACCATGGGAGCCGACATATCTAATAACGTCACACACGTATATGTCGTTAATTCAGTCGTCAACCCGTTCATCTACGGCATGGCAAGCGCAATGTTCCGGGAAGACGTGCGACAGTTTTACCGCCAGACACGAGCCAAACTGTCTGCTTGTGTTTGCATGTGTACATCCGCGCGTGAATTTTGAGTGTATTGATTTATATTGTTTAGAACCCCTCGTTTTGAAGATGCACCATGTGGATAAGAGTTATAAAAAGTAGCGAAACAATATTGTCGTTGTCACATTGTCATTGGCGGTTAGCAGAAGTAGGCTTCTTCATCAACACGAAATAAAAGACAGCATAATGAGGTTAAGTGCACCAGCCCTAGAATAGCAAAACTTGTTCTGTGAACAGTAAAGCGATACAAAACTTAAAGTAGAACAAGTACATTCACCAACAACGTCACACTCAGAAGAAGACATAAACAGCGTCGACAAAGACTTGGACGAGCCGAGCCGTAGGAAGACCAAGCCACTTCACAATAGCGATGGCAGACGTCAACCCACTCTATCAAAATGGCAAAGGTCACATTTGGGCGACACCTTGGCATAACGGGCAACGTCAAGAAAATAAATCACGATTATCAATTTTAGAAGAAAGCAGATTTAACAAGATTGCCACATAGAGAATCAACTCTAATTGGCAGGTGGACAAGGAAGCCCTATGGCTTATCAAGAGTCCAATCTATCTGCCTAAGTGCATCCTGTCATACTGATGTATCGACATATTAACACTAACACACGATCAGCAAATAACAGTTTATATCAATTTACTATTCTTTGTTGTCATAAAACCGGTCTAATATGTAGTCTGCAGTGCTCTTTTGCTAAAGTAGCTTAACGTCATCTAGTCATTCTATATTCCTTCTATATTCCATAACCGACACAATTGTATTTCTATCAATATTTTGATAACCAATACAATATCAGAAACACACCTATCTGATCTACTCTCAATTTCCTAGGATCTAGTGTTGTTAAACCACATTCCTTAGACGCATTTCATAATTAATACCCCTCATGTGTTATCAGTTTAGCTATACTCCTATGTACTCTTTCTAGCATATGTATATGGCGATAGTGAATCCCGTTGTGGAGTGCCAACTGTTGTGTCAAACGGGGCAGATATCGGTGTGGTTTGTCTCCGACAGCAGAAGCCGTATGATTCGGACGTTGTCTGTATCAAGGAACGAATGTATAACACTCAGGAGTTTCTCTCGACGGATTGTATCGAACGCACGTGACAGGTCGATACCCAGTATTTCGATCACGTACTTGTATCGTTGGCACTTAGCGGCAAGTCACCGATGTCTCCATATCACATCGACCGTCCGCGTCGAAATCCGCTTTGAAAGGAAGTCATCCACTTTGTCGGAGATCCGCTGCTGTGTGATTAGAAATAATGTCTTGCGTCGAGTTGTCAGCAGCACTATTGGTCTTAACCTCTTCACAGAGCCAAGCGGTTTGCCGGGTTTCTGCTGTGCTAACAGTACCCCTGTGGCTACGTGCAGCGGCTGATGTTTCCTGAAAACATCGTTAAAAGCGTCGGCGATTAGTCTGGAGAGTTCGGCAGGTGCGTACTTCAGAGGTTCTCCTGGAATCGAGTCGTATCCGCAAGCCCGGCTGTTATTGAGCCTCGCGAATGCCATTACTACTTCTGCGGCAGTAATTGGGGAATCAAGCAACTTCGGCGGGCCTTCACGCATATTAACGCCTGGAAATTGGTTTTCGAAGTGTTCGCTATGATTGGCGACACTTGGTATTTGTCAGCTATGACATGATTGAACTTATCGTGCACCGTCAACTTAGAGTGTTATCGACGTTGTTGTATGCGGAGAGGTCTTATCCACTCGGGCTAGCTCATCGGAGACTGCCTCACCATAATGCTTGTCGCACATTGTTCGTACCGCTAAGACGCACAAAGGCAAATCTCTCCAGTTTCGATGTTTTGCTAGTATTGAATGTTCCAAACATTCTGTCTAGCTTGAATCTCGCGACAAGGATCCTATGATCCTATGGTTGTATGTGCTCCGTTGTACGATTGTGCATCCGTCAGCAGTTGCCGATGTATCTCTTTACATAGGATATAGCCTATCTGATTGTAAATTGGAACGACTGTACCAGTGGTTTTGTCTTTTCGATGTCCGGTCCATGTGGTTTTGTGTCGTGCAGCGTGCTGGAATGCCGTGTTACATTGGAATATATTGAATGTTTCACAGAAGTGAATTAGCAGTTCACCCGTCATATTTCTATGTCGCCGTCCGTGACTTCCGATGCATCGTTCACCGTACTTGCGTATGTCGGTCTTCACGTTCCAATCACCGACATTGAAGACTATCGTAGATGAAGCGAGATTTGCATACGTGGCCGACATGGTTGAGTAGAACACGTCGATCTCGTCCGCGCTTTTTGCCATTCGTGTGGACGTTGGAGGATATACCTTGATAATTGAAATTATGGGTGAGGATTTTGCATATAGGGTCAATTGTAGGACTGTAACTGGATATGATGCTTTCCAGAATGTGTGTATTCTGTTGACCAGTTTCGTGTTAATTGCAAAGCCTTATTCGTAATGGCGTGAGTCTGCCGTGATTAGAACGAGCCAATAATTGTCAGTCGTGTCATCAAGTCCAGCTGGGCATTTGGTCTCTTGGAGACACGCCAGCTTACATTGTACATTGACAGGTCTTCGCACAGTTGTTACCGTTTTGTAGTCGATTTAAATCCTCTAACGTTGAACGACGCCAGGTTGATTGCACTTTCTTGCCGGAAGAAGCCACTTTCGTGTGACGCAGTCATTGTTACGGTTTATAAGTGCGGCCGACGTTAGTGTTACAAATCCAGGCATCACATTTGAATTAATTTCCGATACGTTCATTATCGCCCAGCAGTTCGTCATTGTTGTTGTTTTTCACGAATTGTGGGTCTAAATGTTCATCGAAACTTACATTCGATAAGCTTCCATATCTTACGAGCGTGGCGTCGCATTTATGAGCGCGAATATTCATAAACATTACTTACTGCATGCACATGGGCGAAATATTTTAATTAATTTTAAATAATATAATAATAATACATTATTTTCATCACTGTGATCTTCAGAAAATTACAAGTTTTATTATAATATAATAGACAGAGAGACAGAGAGACAGAGAGGCAGAGAGACAGAGAGACAGAGAGACAGAGAGACAGAGAGACAGAGAGACAGAGAGACAGATAGACAGAGAGACAGAGAGACAGAGAGACAGAGAGACAGAGAGACAGAGAGACAGAGAGACAGAGAGACAGAGAGACAGAGAGACAGAGAGACAGAGAGACAGAGAGACAGAGAGACAGAGAGGCAGAGAGACAGAGAGACAGAGAGACAGAGAGACAGAGAGACATAGAGACAGAGAGACAGAGAGACAGATAGACAGAGAGACAGAGAGACAGAGAGACAGAGAGACAGAGAGACATAGATACATAGAGACAGAGAGACAGACAGACAGAGAGCCAGAGAGAC
>OZ024867.1:29426811-29501811 GCA_964017155.1 Oasisia sp. SBJ-2009 | reverse complement strand
ATAAAGTATTTCATAAACTAATTTATTTATATATTTTATTGAGTAAATTGTAAAAACAATCGTATTATTATTATTTGTTTTAATATATAATAATCATAATATTTAACTTTTAATATTCCATAAATAATTACGTTAGAAAGGGGTGGTTCCGGAAATACGGCGCTTTAGAAATAATAATAATAATAATAATAATAATAATAATTGCAATCGCAATCATAACCAAAAATATAATAATATAATAATAACAAATATAATAGTAATAGTAATAATGGCAATAATGTTAGCTGCATTAATTGAAGCGTTGCTGAATTGTTACCACAAAATCAAGGGGTCAATTGAGCATGGACGCGAGCAATGTAATAGCAATTGTCGTATGTATTTGGACTGTCTTATGCAAGCAATTGTTTAACCCCAGGCGGGTTCGCTTTCCATTCATGTCCGTTAATCCGTTATTGTGCCAAGATTTATCCAAGAACAGGAAACACAAACCGCATTTGTTATCACTCTGAATGTGGCCCATGTATAATAGCAAACACGTAATAATTGAATAGCATATTGTTACTAGTAGGCCTAATGTGGCCGTTGGTGTTATTGCAGTTCAATCCCAGTTTATAGGTCACATATCAACAACCTAACGCAGCCATTAAAGGAAAATTACGCTATGAACGCAATGGATATCATTACACTATACACATAAAGATTATCATTAGATTTATGCTCACTGTCTGGCCGAACTAAAGTTACTGATCATTGGTCAAGTTACAAAAACTTGACACCCACACCGATAATAAAAAGAGATGTGTGCATACGTCATCGAATATGACCGTTGGCTGGTGTCGCCTTATATCCGGTCATACAAGTCCGTCCATTGTGTTTAATTCGTCAGACATGTCACACAACTCAGCGGCCATGCGCCTTCGACCGGTAGTCATACGTTTCATACTATTCGTCGTCTGCGTCAAGGCAACATGTTGGATGTTAGAAAGAATTGACAGATTCGTTCTTTTCCGACGTGAGGCTGAATGTCCAGATCTTCACTTCGCCCGTGAAGCGCTGCCGTTGACGGCTTTAGCCAGTTACGCTGGATCAGGTAATACCTGGGTTCGACATCTCATTCAACAAACCACAGGTAAGTGACGTTGTCAGACCAACGATAGTTTTGCAGACGCGACTATACAATTGACGTTTAATTCCAGGTTGCTCAGTCACAAATGGCTGCCCGAACACATGTTTTCGTCGTACATTTTGTTGAAATTATCTTTAAAATATCTTTATGACAAAAATATAAATGAAAATATTGAATGTATGCAGTAATGTTTGTTCTAGATTGTCGTGTCGCAGTAATGATGTCATTCACACATTTTACCTTTATCCATACTTTATCGCCAAAGGCCAAACTTAACCGACGCTACGCGAATAATTGGGTTCCACAAATCCACGTTAGTCACTAGAGGCACTGATACGCAACTAGACCCTAGGTGCGTATCAGTGCCTCTACCGACAACGTGGATTTGTTTGCATGTTTTGTGGAACGATTGCTTAGATCATCCTTTTCGTATATATGAAGGGTAAGCTATTGACTGTGCAGGCGTAGCCAGCGGTACATTGTATGTGTGGGCATGTCATGACATGTGACATTGTGTGCTCAATAGACAGCACCGCCAAAATAACGCCATCTTAGCATTGAATTCGATCGCACGTCCCGCGACGTTTCATCGACTGTAAATGTACCTTAATGTTGACATTATGCTTTCATATTAACGGAAGTATTATACGATATCAATATTTAACTATGCGTGAAGACGTAGCAGTCTCGTGTGATGCATACGGCCAGTTGTGGATGATTTTAAACATCCTTTCCGGTATCGAGCCAGCACACCTGTCGTCTGGCCACCAGTCCACGTTCCATCGGTTGTAAATGTACATTAATGTACATATTTAGCTATGTGTGAGGCTTCGGATTCATGCGAGTTCAACAGCTGATTGTAGGATGATTTAAACCAGCGTTCCGCAATATTTTACGCAAAGCCGTGCCGCATTTTACACACGTCAAGAATACGTTACAGACGGCACAAAGACCCTATTTTTGACAGAGCGTCCTCTATCCGATTAGTTATTGTGGTACCACATTGTCATTGTTATGTTAGTCAACCACGACATACAATGCATTGCCGTCAAATCACCACCAGTATATTCTGTGTTTTGAAACAATAGCCTGTGGATGTATAGGCGTGATATCCGTTGCACAGGGCGAACGCCATGTATATTATTAAAATTTGCAATTTTGTCGGTGTTAAATTGTGCATGTGACGCAGCTTGAACAGAACTATCGTGAATTTAGACTTTCTCCAAATTCGTTCGCGGTTGGAGAATTAACGAAGCTCAATATTAAAACAAATTCAATACATCGTGTTTTTCTATATCACCCTTCAGATAATTATGCCATCTGTAATGTTGGATAGCGGAAACATTCATCGTATTTTTCAAATTTTCTAATTTCTCTTAACACGTGCATGTGGCCAGTGTAACGTAACGAGTACATATATCAACGGCTACCGTAACAACGACAACAGTAGCAGCAACAACAACACCAATAGCAACTTTGGCAGTAGCAACAGTAGCAGCAATATAAGCAGAAGTAGCAGCTTTAGCTGAATCAACAATAGCAGCAGTAGTACCAAAGTAGTAATGTCAACAGCAGCCGCAACATCAGTAGAAGCAGTATCAGCAGTAGCGGTACCAAGAGTACCTGGAAAAATAGTAATGCTACTCCCATGAGATTTCCTGAATGGTTCTTGTCTTCCAGGCTTGTACACTGGCGCCGTCTACCGGGATCCTGCTCTGCAGAAAAACGGTTTTCCGGGAGAGGGTTTGCTTGACGGAGCCGTGGTCGTCATCAAGACCCACAAGCTTGCCACTGAGCCCCATAACCCCAGCTACGCACGCGCCATCCTCATCATTCGCTCTCCATTCGACGCCATTGTCTCAGAGTTCAACAGACTTAATAGTGCCGGACATTCTCACATAGGAACTGCCTCTAAGGCGGCCTATCAAACAGGTAGGTAGGCTGGACACTATTATATTGGCACTGTCTCTATGGAGGCCTAATAGAGGGGTCGGTAGGCCGGACACTCTCACACAGGAAATGACTTTCTGTGGACCTAACAGACAGGTAGATAGGCCTGACACTCTGACTCGTTCGTTCGTTCGTTCGTTCGTTCGCTCGCTCGCTCGTTCGTTCGTTCGTTCGTTCGTTCGTTCGTTCGTTCGTTCGTTCGTTCGTTCGTTCGTTCGTTCGTTCGTTCGTTCGTTCGTTCGTTCGTTCGTTCGTTCGTTCGTTCGTTCGTTCGTTCGTTCGTTCGTTCGTTCGTTCGTTCGTTCGTTCGTTCGTTCGTTCGTTCGTTCGTTCGTTCGTTCGTTCGTTCGTTCGTTCGTTCGTTCGTTCGTTCGTTCGTTCGTTCGTTCGTTCGTTCGTTCGTTCGTTCGTTCGTTCGTTCGTTCGTTCGTTCGTTCGTTCGTTCGTTCGTTCGTTCGTTCGTTCGTTCGTTCGTTCGTTCGTTCGGTCGTTCGTTCGTTCGTTCGTTCGTTCGTTCGTTCGCTCGTTCGCTCGTTCGTTCGCTCGTTCGCCCGTTTCCTCGTTCGCTCGTTCGTTCGTTTCGTTCGTTCTAGCTGATGCTTTGCGTATCACGTATAAAACTTACCTTCACATGCAATTGTGATTATCTTTGTAATACTTCGTATGATAGATACCATTGTTACTTTATATTACATTTAAAGACAATCAGTATTGCAACCAACGCCCATTTGTAATATCATGAGCTATATGAATGCCTGCGTAAGTTGCAATTTGAACATATGTTACAATTTGGGGCCTATATCGATTTAAATGTTGTGCTGGCGGCATGGTCTCGTTAAGTATCGTTAACATCGCACCGGAAACATGAATTACTTGCGTGCCCTATTTCCACGAATACTTCTCGTGCGGCAACATGATATGCGAAGCGACTGTGTAATTAGTCCATCCTTTCTTTTTGAATTTGTGAAATTTACACATTCGTTTCTTCATAGAGATAACACATTTTTTACTAAGAGTAGATGTCATTAACTCTGACTGTCTCGTTTGACTTCAGACAAATGGAAGTCATTTGCGAAACGAAACATCCACCAGTGGCACGTAATGAATCTGTCATGGCTGCGAGATTTTACGGGGCCCGTGTACGTGGTCATTTACGAAGACCTCCAGCGAGATTTGGAACGAGAGGTTGAAGGTATCGCGAAATTTCTTCGTGTTACTCCAACGTACGTGGACTGCGCTGTGCAGAACGCCCAGGGAGAATACCGTCGAAAGAAAAAGAAACCAGTGGATTATCGCGAACACTACAGCGAAGAACTAATGGCTGTTGCAAAGAGTAACGTACTCGATGTGGACCGTGCATTGCGCTCATCTAGTCACGTGACGATGTCAGGTGGCCTCGCGTCACATTATAACCTAACAGAAAAGTATCAATCTACTTTCGTAAAGTTTTCGCCAAATTCGGATTAGCTGCATAATGGAAGTGCAGGTTAAATGTACAAAATAGGACGTTCTAATAAACTGTGATCCATCGCTTAAGACTGTGTAACACTGTAACTTACACAACGGTTCAACAAAGACAATGGTGTGATTCTGAAAATACAATACTTGAGAAATGCAGGGTATTTTGGCACTAGTCGAGCTACATAGGAGGATACTTTGGACCCCCAGAGCCGTCCGACGTGTGAGGCTGTCAACGCTCTCCAGTTGGGTCGGTCGGCAGTCGGCAGTCGGCAGTCGGCAGCCGGCAGCCGGCAGCCGGCAGCCGGCAGCCGGCAGTCGGCAGTCGGCAGTCGGCAGTCGGCAGTCGGCAGTCGGCAGTCGGCAGTCGGCAGTCGGCAGTCAGCAGTCAGCAGTCAGCAGTCATCATCCTGGTGTCATTCCGAGTCCTGTTTACTCGATGGAGGTGGCGCTGGATGGTCTGGTGCCAGTCGTTGCTTCTCCGCCTTCTTCCTTCTTCCTTCTTGCGTTGATGACAACAACTGGTGGCAACCCTTGTGGGGGAAGCCGTGGACCATGTGAGAGCTACTGAAGGTGCCGCTTGCAACTCACACTACTGGCAGGAGTCTCCTTCGAGCGATGGCGGACTTCCTAGTTGGTAAAGCTCCATTTGGTATTCACAATCTTCATATTCATATTGAGTCTAAGTGGAGAATCGGGGGATGGGGGTGGGGGTATATAAGTCATATGACACCCATGTAACTGATTATACGCATGTAATTTGGAAGACATAATTATGATTATGAATGTCTTGCTGTTAACTATTGATTACATAATATATATACATACACACACACACACACACATATATATATATATATATATATATATATATATATATATATATATATATATATATATATATATATATGCATATACTCTAACGGCGTGTCATTAGAGTAGCAAGTCTACATGGATCGTATCATTCCAGTGTCTCACACAATATTCATACCTTTTGACAAATGATTCAAGACCGAATCAGATATCGAGTGTCATTGCTACAACAAACCGTCGCACCTTCACAGCCATGATTCCTTTTATCCAGTCTTCTTCGGATGCACTTTTGTTCAATTACGCATTTTGTAAGTTTCACGTTTCAACTGCTCGACATGTAATCAACACACAATCAATACCGCACCACGATTTCCCGTAAGAATCATTTCTATCTAAAATTGGCGCTTCTGCAACAATTTCATCGACTGCTGCGACAATAATTATTGTTAATTTCCTAGTAGCAATCGCCAGCATTTGTTGCTAAGCAACGTTGAAGGTTTAATGATCACCACTTTATGCAGACGTCGCAATGTTCCTCTCATTACAACGAAACATTAGCAAGCGGAAATGAAGTCATGTCTGCTTAGCAGTCATGCGAAGAAACTATTTACACTTCCACCATGATTAAAAAGTGTTTAATACAGCCTCATTCACAGTCCATTGTCGATTAAAACACTCAACCTAAGGTTGTCTTATTATAATATCATGTACGGGGCGTAATATTTGACGAATATGTGAAGACGTGCGTTTTATAGAAGTAAATCGTTTTTAGAAAGCATTTGACAATATGAATATACACACACACACACACACACACACACACACACACACACACACACACACACAAACACACACACACACAAATATATATATATATATATACATATATATATATATATATATATATATATATATATATATATATATATATATGTGTGTGTGTGAGTGTGAGTGTGTATATGTATATATATGGTTCATCATTTGCCATTCAGTTTGCTATATCAGATCCAGTTTCAATCATGTTAGCCCGACTTTTATTATTATGTAATTTTATCCAAAATTAATGAAACCGATGTATACCTGCGAATCCACATGTGAGAACAGATATGTCATATGTCAACTATACAACTTGCATATCCCTGTAAAAGAGATATGGTCTTTGGAATCCAATATGGTACACATGTCTACACATAACTGTAGCAATGCCCTATTTTCAAAATAATTGTTGCAATACACCATTTCATTCTATTGATCAACATAACTGTCGCAGTACCTCATTATTCAACATAACTGTCGTAGTACCCCCTTGTTCAACATAACTGTTGCATTACCACGTTATTCAACGTAACTGTTGTAGTACTCCATTGATGAAAATAACTGCGCAGTATCCATTGATCAACATATCTGCAGCAGGAGTGTAAACACATTAAGGCCAAGGAGAAAGCAACACAGAGAACGACGGCTTCTGCGTATCTGAAGTGTTTACATGTACCATATGCTACATTTCGACATCTAAAGATACCCTATTTACACACATGAATTAATTACTTAAATGTAATTTAGCATTTATCTTACATTTACCCATATGTATTACATTGGTTACAATATGACACATGTGCGACATATAATTGTGCATATATATATATATATATATATATATATATATATATATATATATATATATATATATATATATATATATATGTACACATATACATTTACATAAAGATAATGTTGATGTATTGTAAGAAGATTACGGCACGATCACGTATATTGACCAACCCTAACTGTTTCTACTGTTAATATTTTGACGCGATGGAAAATGTACGACAGCAGTAACAATAATACATCAACTATATAAAACGCAGTGCAACATAACTGTTTGTATTTACTATTAAGCAATTATATATAATTACATTGAACGACGAATATAGATTATACATGCAAGGATAAATACGGCTGATTATTTCTTGTAGTCGTAATTTAGCAGCCACAAACTAATACATCAACCCACACACCCATGCACACACAAGGTATTTAACGCATATATGCACATACGCTCACAGGCACACAGGCACATACATACTCACTCATACACACAAGCATATATATATATATATATATATATATATATATATATATATATATATATATATATAAGTATATCTATTATATATATTATGTATATACACACACATATATATATATATATATATATATATATATATATATATATATATACACATTCATGCACGCACGCACGCACTCACGCACGCACGCAAGCACGCAAAACAACCACATACACACATATACATATAAAAAGAGAAAGACAGATAGGCAGGCAGGCAGGCAGGCAGGCAGGCAGGCAGGCAGGCAGGCAGGCAGGCAGGCAGGCAGGCAGGCAGGCAGGCAGGCAGGCAGGCAGGCAGGCAGGCAGGCAGGCAGGCAGGCAGGCAGGCAGGCAGGCAGGCAGGCAGGCAGGCAGGCAGGCAGGCAGGCAGGCAGGCAGGCAGGCAGGCAGGCAGGCAGGCAGGCAGGCAGGCAGGCAGGCAGGCAGGCAGGCAGGCAGGCAGGCAGGCAGGCAGGCAGGCAGGCAGGCAGGCAGGCAGGCAGGCAGGCAGGCAGGCAGGCAGGCAGGCAGGCAGGCAGGCAGGCAGGCAGGCAGGCAGGCAGGCAGGCAGGCAGGCAGGCAGGCAGGCAGGCTGCCACACAGACACACATACACACATACATACTAACAGATAGACATATAGACAAAACACAAACACACAACCCAAAAACACACGCACATAATATATGCACGCACGCACGTACTCATACAAACACGCACGCAATCACAGCACACATCTAAGTAATATATATATATATATATATATATATATATATATATATATATATACATATATATATATATATATATATATATATATATATATATATTTATACATTGTATATATATATATATATATATATATATATATATATATATATATATACATGAATACAAACATATATACATATATACATACAACATACACACACACATACACACACACACACACACACACACACACACACACACACACACACACACACACACACACACACACATCAACAGCAACATGCTTTGAATGTTCAAATAAACAATACACCTGTAATCGGATATCCAACTCCTCTCTACACACTGATCGCAGTGTGTTTGATCATCGCTAACAAGCAGACAGTTTGGTCCGTGTCTGGCGGTAAAACTGTCGCACGTCTTCCCGGAACATTGCGCTCGCCACGCCGTAGATGAACGGGTTAACGACTGAGTTTAGAAAAAACATCCGCGTTACACCCGCCGGTATTGCAACACCAACGGCAAGTAAACCCGTGGGCAACCAACACGCGATAAAGATGACGGTAATCGTGAAGAGCAAACAAACGTTTTTAAGTTGATTGGCTTTCTTGGTCGTTATCTTTGTTGCTGGTGCATTTCCGGTTAATCCTCGTTCTATAGATGCACTCTGCGCTGGTGTATTTGACGGTCCAGGTTGAGATTGCTGTTGACTAGCATCTTGTCTTACGAATGGTCCTTTTGTTGATTTCCGTTGTACTGTAGACGCAGTGTTGATAACTCCGATTTTGCTATGAGATACTCTGACGGAGTTCACCAACGTAATTGCTATTAGAATGTAGCAGGTCGATAAAACACACATAGTGGAGCAAAGCAGGAATAGTTGTACGACCAAATATACCAGTTCAAGCTTCAAGATGACAGAACCATTGGCCACGGTTGTTAGTACGAGTGAAGCTGCGCCAATTGCAATCACAGCAACATTAGCACGTCGTGTTCCCATGCTGAATGCGAGTGGCCTTCTGACGGCGATAAGGCGTTCGACAGAGACAAAGACAAGGAGATACATGGAGAAGATTATAGACAAGTTGATGACGAACATAAATATCTCATGTATCATGAAGGTTATAGGAGCGACCGTTAGAACAATGCCACAAACACAAATCGCCGTGTCTGCTACGGCCAACGCGAAAAGGTAGACCCTCGTGGATGACGTCATCTTTGTGACGTAGATCAGAATCACGAGGAGGTTGCCTGGGAGACCGACACCGCACAGTATTGGTGTAGCGACGGTAGCGAGATCAGACAGTTGTGATGCGTTGTTCGTTCCCACATCCGAAATGTCATGGAATTGGTGTTGCAGGCCTGTTGAAGTGTTCAACCAATGTGTTGTTTTTGACGAATCCATATTGCGGTTTACTAATGGTCAACTGACGATCGCTTAGACGACGGCTTTCTTGTTCCTAGTTACGCGACAATTTCACTAAACCATATTCGCACAAACAACGTGATGGTACACAATCTGTAAACGTCCTCTGATTGTTATCTTGGATTGTTTGATAGTTACCTCAGTGTGGTCCACGAGAAGTCGTTGTTTTTCGTTCACATCAACCACTTGTGTTTGCTCAGCAACTACTTTCCATATCGTCAGCAATTGGTTCTCAAGTGGTGATGCAGTTCTGTTGTTTAACATAAATGCTAAGTATTAACTTGGCGATTAACAGAAAGCTTCGCACACACAACCGTGACTCGTCATTCCAAGTTGGTCTTCTCGCGATGATATTGACATACTCACGATGTGATCTCCGGTGACGTTATTGTCCATCAATCATTCGCTACATTGATATTAATAATTTCATTTAAACGGCTACACACCTGGTCAACACAGGTTTAATTTCATTCGAACGTTCCTGTGTTCCACGCAGCCTTTCATCATCCCTAACAAGTTCCACACTATTCCAGAAGTACCAATGTATGTTCCACGGCAAGTTAGTTTTTGTGTTCACGTCAACCACTAATGTTTCCGCTGCAGTTATCTCCACGTGAACCGTCAGCAACTTGTGTGTTCTCCGATGTTTATGTAGTCGTAGTGTTTAACAGAAACGCTAAGTGTCACATTGGCGATAGTCACAAAAGCTTCGCACACACAGCATAAATTCGGCAATCCAAGTTGGTCTTCTAAACGATGACATTTACATACTCACAACGTGTATGAATTCTTGTTGCCTGTCCTAATAAGTTCCACACAACTCGCGACTCTGTGCCAGAACTCTTGATGTTAGCATTACGCCTATCCCGTGAATCTTTAACGCCAAGACTGTCTTGTAATAAAGGCAACGAAATGCAATGCTAATAAGCAACGCCTTTTCAGTTCTCGGGTTGCAATTTCATTCGGCGTCTACTGGTACATGTCATTGTTAATCCCCTCCGCTGCACGCAAATTTCTAATAACCAACACCGAAGGTAATTGCTCAGAGCGCACTCCGATGTGTCTGTTACTGAGATTAGACATGCTTCAGGCATTCATTGGAAGCATAACCTAAATGGACAACGCGAGTAGTTCCTCGTTACCTAAGTAGACTTGTTATCCCCTCTAGTCGAGCAGCGGGCACATTCTCTGAAACCGTCATTAAATAGCTAATTTGCTGAAAGCGCTGGTGACAGCAAGTAAGCTCTGCATTAAGCACTGCAGCATAGCCGTGGATAGGAGGTTAGACGACTGCCACTTCGCTTTCGAAATCATACCATTCCAATACATTTTATACTTTCGATATTAAAGTCTCGTTCTAATACTAGATTTAGTATAATGAAATACTGAATATGGAGCGATGCTACACGTCTTCATCAAATTGGTCTATCTGCCTCAGTTAAAAATATTGACTACGACATTCTTGTTAGAGTATATCTACGTGATACAGCACTGAGCTCGTTTTCTTCATATTTCACTGATAGACGGCAAGCCATTAATATAATATAATTTAATGTAAGCATTATTATGTGATGTGCATATCGCGTATTTATTAGCAATTCACTGTTTGATTGCGCGGTGATGCGGACTCCGTTTCACTCTGCTACACTGCGCCATGTTCCACGTCAGCAGCGCATGCGCACATTAACAATGTTAGCCTTGTTAGGCTGATCGGTAAAAGATGATAAATGCAATTTGTTTTCGACGTTATGGTTAAATAGCATAGAAACCGTGACCGATTACACCACGGGAGGAATGTTGCATGTCTCCTTGCGATACTATTCATACCGTCTGACGATAATCTCGCACGTGGGAAGAATTTCGTTGTGGGAAGGATTTGTCGCTTCTTACTATATTATATAGTAATGTAGCGACGATACCTATATGCTCGTTTAATGGATTGTCGCTTGGGAGTCGAGTGCGTATATTTGCCGAAAAGAAGATCACTTATATAAAATTATATTTATTATTGCCACCGTGCTATTGACATACAAACAATGCATTTACATAGTAACATATACTATTATGTATAAAATTGGAAAACGCAATCTTTCTCATATTGCCTTACTGACATAAGTGTGTTAACTTGGAACGTAACGTGCAAAAAAATAGTAGACTATCACACAATTTAAATATACAGTTAACAATTAACCATCAAGAATAAACGCAAATCAGTGTTGCAAAACCTAACTAATATAATATAACATAATCACAATTATCAGTTAACAATTAATCTTAGCCGGCTTTTGAATGTTGTCTAGAAGTGCGGCCACCACACGGAGTAGGAGTAATCGAAAGTTATTTTTCCATAATTCCCGCATCATAAACAACTGCAAATTTGTATTTCTATTTATATTTGAGTGAACATAAGTTTAATATTGAATATTGTTAATTGTATAGTATTATCTTATAAAAGTGTGTTTTTATTTTCCTTTTTATTCCATAATTTGCATGACAGCCAAATAGTGTGTACGTCCTAGTCGGGTTAAGGCCGCCCTTATGGTAACGTCGGGTATGCATAAGCAACCAGGCGGACTTGAGGGGTAAAAGTGCTGCCACCTCGCGTAGTCTGGGTAATTGAGGCTACATTACTTATTGGCATGCTGGTAGCGCTACCTGGCGACCAACACGGAATAACCAAATGCCAAAATGGAACGGCTATTCGCCAGCGGAAACGATTCATGTAGCAACAAGCAATTATTATTGTGATACTGATGTCACATTGAAACTGGAGTCCGCTATGTGCTACGTTATCGATAGTTGTGACGGGTGATTAGCTGCATTATTTGGGGGAGGGGCGTAATTATCATTGTTGGGGAAGGGGGCTGGATTAAGATTACTTTGATTAGGGTTGGAGCGTATGTTTTCCTGTTAATCGATCTCTTTTTTGGAGAGCCCGAAATTACATTTGGGCGGCATGTTTTTGCGCATGGTTGACATACCGTCACAACAACATCCTGCACCCTAGAATGGCCAGAGGTAGCGAGAAGAGATTAGTGCAGAAATACTGAACCCGACGTGTTCTGTGTTTATGCTAATTTAGTAAGACCACTTTCCTAAAATATTGCTGTTTTCTTCATTCTTCTTCGGAATAAATATATGGCATACGCAAGTAAATAGCATAAACAGCATGATTATTAAATACTGTTTTAATGTTAATTGCAATATAGGCTTTCCCAATGATCAACCACGATGTAGAAACGGCTAAACACTCCACGGCCTAAGACTGCCTGGTAATGTCTCGTTCCGCATAGATTGGTCTACAGCGCATAGCAGCACATAAAAACGTCATACTTGACCGTCAAGCTATCTGATTGTGTTTGCTAAAAAATGAGACAAGGATACCAACTGATCTCTTTGGCCACGTAAATGTAATTATACATAGAAGATACAGCGAAGTTTCTTCGACTTTCTTCGGACAGTCTTGCATGGTGTTGAAAGGTACACAAGCTGGTGATGGAGGGAAATCTTATAGCGAAACACGCACAGACACACACATACATACATATACGCACACGCACAAGCACACACACATTCACACACACACGCATACATACACACCATAGATATAAATTAGAGGGATCGCCGACTCCGAATGGCGGGAAAATATATTCGAATTTCGCAGCGCCCTCACCGGGAGTCATAGAAAGTCGAAACCATGGACGCTCACTGTTCTAACAGTGGCAACACGCCAGTGGATTGTGTACCAATTTAAGAACTTCAGGATGTACTTGAGGTAAGATTAAATCGGAATATCATTATATAATATGGATAGTTTATTGTCAGGTTTTGTTTTAAAACGGAGACATACAATTAAGTCATGCAAAAGACAAAAACAATACGAGCGATATTACAGGTATCATTCACAGTCTAGTATCACTCGGGTCTCGATCAGAAATACTGGGCACTACAGTACTTGTATATCCAAAGTTTAGTCAATTAAGCAAGCATATATAACATATGTAGTGTTGCCATAGTACAGTCAAAGAGTTTAAAATCAATTATTCTCTTAATTTCTCGTCTTGCCATGGCTCCATGATCGAGGCCATGGCATTGGACATTGTGTCATTTGTGATTGATGGATTCTATGTCTGACTATCACAATAACTATGACTGGAGGTAAAGTGATTACGCTAGACTTCATTGAATAGGCGGATCTTTTAGCGTGTTTACAAGCTTTCTATAATATTATGTGGAACTAAATATAATTAGGCCTTCAAATATTTTACTCTTCCTGGTGCTTCTACTTGTTGCTTGTAGCTGATTATAACATCTTGGATGCTGATATGTATACATTACATACAGTTACAATATTTCTCTTACATATTACCACATTAATATTAGTATTATATTTATATTATTTGTATTCTATTTTCAGTACAAGTCACTAGGAGTCACCGCAGTGACAGCATCACCACTGAACAAGTGTTTGAAATTTGAGGTCTTCCCATCTTTGTCAAAATAACTCATGGGTAGAGTTTCATCATTGTCAAAACATATTAATTGCACTTGCCAATTGTATCATTAACCATACATAACTCATCATTCATTATATTTAAGGTCATGGAGGAGCTCATCAGGGTCAATCTTAGGTTTAGCAGGAGCAGGCTGTTGTATGTTATGTTGATGGTTTTGTTTTGTGTCGATCGAAGAAATTATGTTGTAATGATGAGCACTGATTGTTAATCACATCAATAAAAGAGAGCGTGAATTATTTACAAGTAAACTGATATTGACAGATTAGAGGTTTATGCGAGCGAAAGGATGTTATGAATTCTTTCTTTGTGTCTTATGAATCTACTAGAAGTATTTTTAGTCTTCAGATAATCACTCTTTGCAGTGTTATAGTGATTATGTTTGCAACAGAAGCGATGTTGTATCCCTGTTTTATACATGTACACATTGTTATGATGTATTTGTTAAGTCACTGGACCCTGTGCTCACGCATACACATCCTTTGGGTTGTTTGAGATGCCATGCAAACAGCTTGTAGGGAAATATCTTTGTCAGATTAAGTCACAAAGAAAGCCGACAGCCTTGTGAAAGACTGTCTGAATGAATATTAAATGTGTTAATGAGAAATAGGTCAATCAGATTTTTACAAGTTCCGTTTTCAAAGATACCTTTGTTGTGAGAAGCATATTACAGAAATACAAGTTACTGCTATTCCAAAATAATTGTTAATGGTTTATTTCCAGAACACATAGCTAAAACAGAGTGATTTCATCTCATTCTATGTGCACACAATAACTTTTCATGATATATCTGCACAGTGTAGTTGAGGTTCATACTGTAGCAAATCAATATTTCCTAAAACAGTAACTAAGGATTATGTTTCTTCAGATTTTTTGTCTTACTCAGTATTGTCAACCTGTTGTGTGAAGCTACACGAATAGAAGTATTGGCACTTTGTCATTAGAATTATTCATGGCTCTAACATGTACAGCGAACAATAACAATGTATTTCCTTTTACCTGCTATTGTTGTTTGCAAATATTTATTGTCATGCCGATGACATGTTAAGTCACCATGTATTCATCACTTGCAACTCACAACCAATGATCGGCATGTGTTTTATTAGATTTTGAATTTAGTGACAGTATCTTCAATGTAACAGGCCTGCCTTAGATTTTATGTACATTTCTGCCAGCAGTATTTCTTTGTCATGTGAACCTGGAAAGTCAGGTTTCTTTGGGGGCAGAGTTGGTTTTCCTGGTACCTATCACAAGTATAAAACAGTACAGTAGAGTACACAAGTATATTAAGAACACCTAAGCACACATCTACCGGACAACATGTTATTTTTACAAGTACCTAGTAATGTTGTTAGTTTTCCAAATGACATAAAATTGATTGCTGCATGGTGACGTAGTATTGAATGGACATGTTAATAATAATCCCGTAACTTTTTATTACTACATGCATTTACTAATAACTCATGCCTATTATGGTTAACTTTATGTGTAAAAATAATATGTTAACTGACATTACATATAACAGTGTCTTAATATACGTCCAAATTGGTAGAGTGTTGAATTGGCATTACTATATGCCATGCCGACCAAAAGACAACTTTAGTGGATCCTAACATAAATCCTGGCTATAAGTACATATGACATGGTCCATCACAGATGGGTTGTGGCTTCCACACTTTATATGGCAATCTAGATCTTTTATTTACAACTGGATTGCCTGGCGCTCACTTGACGTGTGCGCTCGGCTGATTGTACCTTGAAAGACATACAGTGTTATGGTAAATAATAAGCATCCAAGTACAACAAAAAAGCCTATCGTACAATCAGCTGCTTGCATGTATACTGATACAATGTATTGCATAATAGACAGAAACACATGCGTTAAGCGAAAGTACACATTGACAGAAACCGTAAGGGGGGGGGACAACCCCACCCTCCACTGGAACAGTGGAGCCTACCCCCCCCCCCCCCCAGGCACATGACAAGGAACGAAGGAACGAAGGAACGAAGGAACGAAGGAACGAAGGAACGAAGGAACGAAGGAACGAAGGAACGAAGGAACGAACGGACGCACGCACGCACGGACGCACGGACGCACGGACGCACGGACGCACGGACGCACGGACGCACGGACGCACGGACGCACGGACGCACGGACGCACGATGCGATGCGATGCGATGCGATGCGATGCGATGCGATGCGATGCGATGCGATGCGATGCGATGCGATGCGATGCGATGCGATGCGATGCGATGCGATGCGATGCGATGCGATGCGATGCGATGCGATGCGATGCGATGCGATGCGATGCGATGCGATGCGATGCGATGCGATGCGATGCGATGCGATGCGATGCGATGCGAGCAAATATCGGTTAATCGGCAATTGGCGCAAGCGGTAGCACCGACACTTCCGGGGGACATTCTTGCGTCAAACACACACACACACACACACACACACACACACACACACACACACACACACACACACACACACACACACACACACACACACATACACACAAACACACAAACACACACACACACACACACACACACACACACACTCACACATACACACACAAACTCACACACACGCATATTATATATATATATATATATATATATATATATATATATATATATATATATATATATATATATATATATATTATAAAGTCCCTTAGGGGTGTTCCACACAAAGTCATTTCAAACACGATTGAGTATTTTTATGAATGTAAAATACTGTGCACCGATTCCCCTTTAGGTTCAGTAGCGGTTTGTGTTGATGCAGTAATGCAGAATATGTATTTAGCTTCCGTCGAGCTTGAGATTGGAAACTGGGTATGTATTTATAGCTTTAGACGGATTTGATATAGGGAACTGGACATGTTTCCGACGAGAGTTTTACACTGGGAACTAGATGTCTACAGTAGCAAATGAAGATCAGCAAATACGCAAAATCAATATCATATATGAGTACTAACAAGCAGCGTTTGATGGGTAGTAGTGGTTGTGTGGAGATTCCACGTAGCTTCAATGTAACCTGATCGGCATTGATTAAATAAATGCTGCAGAAGGTTGCAAGTTTATATCGAGGAAGCAATGTGGATATTCCAAGACAAATCAATGCTAGGAGGAATACGTATTTATTTTGCGAAACGAGGACAAGTTACACGGTAACAGAATGTTGTTGCAAATCATACAAATAATGTTCAGTTACTGTGATTATAAAATGCTATAATATAATTTAGTCATACTCTTTGTATTCGTTATAAAACACGAATTTATTAGTTAGGTTAATATACAGTTTAACTTTCGTGTACGTAGGTATGTTTGTAATATGATAGAGTTGCGTTTCTATGTATCGTGTTCGGTGTTTCGCGAATTTAAAAATGTATTAAACGTATATATATATATATATATATATATATATATATATATATATATATATATAAATATATTACATATTATATATATATATATATATATATATATATATATGTGTGTGTGTGTGTGTGTTTGCGTGCGTGCGTGCGTGCGTGCGTGCGTGCGTGTGTGTATTATAACACACTTATATGTTCTGCAATGTGGTCATTACTTTGAAAATAACGAAGTTCACAACAATCGTTCTGTGGTCGATACATTGATAATAATGAAGCACACAATACTCGTGTACGCGTTACCTTACTTGATAGGTACGTTATTATGACCCCACGACAACAGCATCACAAATGAGTACATTAATAACGTTCAACATACATAATAATGCTCAACGTACTGAAAAATGACAATGTCACTCTATATTTTTATACAGAGAGTAGTGAGAAATAATTAAAACATTAATATGTAAATATACTGAACAGAAAAAAAAATTGACCAGCGTTTCTCAAACGATGGGTCGCCGGTGGGTATTGGTCGCTGGTGGGTATGGGTCCCCGGGTGTATGGGTCGCCGGGGGTATGGGTCGCCGGGGGTCGACCTCGCGAGACGTCTGCCATTGCTAGTGTTAAGAAGTGGATTTTCGCTGTTAAACTCCCGCATCCATTGGTCGTAATGTAATATAGATCTATATATATATAGTACGGTAAAAGAGGAATATATTCCAACTCATCATCAACAGTCACAACACAGTTTATATAGTTATTTTGCCCTGTTTGAATAAAGGCCGTAGTGACAAAATCCCCGACATGTATATATGATATTATAATATTATATATATATATATACATATTATAAATAAATGTGTGTATATTATATTGTATATGCATATGCATATATACATGTTTACACATACATATATATATACATATATGTATATACATATATATATATATATATATATATATAATTATATAATTATATATATGACAGAAGAATAATTAAATACACAAATACGCTTCATATAAAAGACTCAATATGCAATACGGTAACAATACATTCTGTCAACGGAGAGTAGCCCAGAAGCATCACTTTCGGTCGATATTCCGATGCCGAAATAATGACTAGTCGATACACCTTTACAAATAACATGTATTTTGACTCGTTTTGCAATATACTACCGCTTTTCTAATAATAAAAAGCAATTATCTGTAATAAAATACTGATTTTATGAAGGATACTTGTTTGATGAGTATTTTAAACGTTAAAAATCAATCGGCTGCGACAATTTGTCTAATTCATATCAATACGAATCCGGTGTAGAGGTATACGAAGATTTAAAGAGATTGCCCTCTAGATCTATCTAAGCTACAGACGGCATGTGGACGAGGAAGCCTTTGGCTGATCGAGAAACCAACTAAAATTAATAATATTATACAATTGTACATCAGTTAGTAACATACATAAAATTTAATTTAAAAATTATAAAATGCCAAGAGCTAGCAAATGAAATATTTGGTCTCTAAAAATAAAAACATATAACTACAATAAAAACTACATAAACTGTATAACAATAATAGCAAAGCATTCGTTCTAATAACACATTAATTGAAACAAATGCATGAATGAATATCTATGATTCGGTATTAAAATAAGTTATGAAAACAAAAACATAAAATGTTTAGTGACAGCAGGAAGACAATTTGGCGCGGGCTCCAAGGCAGAATTCTCGGACATCCTCACGAAACATCTCGCTGATGACACTGTAGATGAACGGGTTGACGACGGAGTTCAGTACGAAGGAACGCCTGACGTCATCGTGAACGTCAACTCCGACGCCAGAGAGCCATTCTGGAAGCCAGAATGCAACAAAGACGACGGTGATTATGGCTAGGAGCGAAATGTTTTTGATGATCTTTGCTTTATTTGTCGATGCCATTCCCGACGTCGTCATGTACTGCGATTGTGTGCTTGTCGACGTCATGTAGTGCGATTGTGTGCTTGTCGACGTCGTGTACTCCGATTGTGTGCTCATCGATGGGCGCGTTTAGACAGGAGGTGTATCTTCGTAACTTCGCGAAACAAGCGTAGGTTCTGGAACAGTTGGACTGATTGCATTCACGTTACACGTAAAGCGTGGTGCTAGTGCGTTGGTACTAGCAACCCGGGTCTCTACTAAGGTTGTTACAACCAACTGCTGGCATCTTGAGGTCGACTCCGGTTTTGATTGAACAACTTCGCTTTGGACGTGAACCCGATTCCCGGATGTCCTTGCGCGTTTCAAGAGCGTCACCGCCATGATACTGTAGCAAATGGTCATCGTGCACAAACTCAACACGAGGATACAGTTTTGTAATATGTCGAGGTAAACTGAATATTGCTTCGGTATCATGTATAGCACTGTTATGTATACAGACGCAGGAAGAGCGAGGATCAGTAAGGCATGTTTTGTACGCTGCGCTCTCATGCTGAAGGAATGCGGTCGTCGGACGGCAAACACACGCTCAACAGAGATAAACACGAGTAGGTATAAGGAAAAGATGAGTGCCGCATTCATGATTTTCAAGGCGATAAATCTCGTCATTGGGTTCGCCAATGGCGAGCTCAGAACGATTCCACTAGTGCACACGATCGAATCGGCAACGGCTAAAGCGAATAGGTACACCTTGATCGATGTCGTCATTCGGCGTAAATAGATAACCAACACAAACAGATTACCCGGCAGTCCGAATACGCATTCAAAAAACACAGGGCTGAGATATTGCACTGGCTGCTTGGTGTTGTTCCTACTGACATCGGCGCTGTTGTTCCAGGAATATTGCGTAAAACTCGAATCGTTGCTGTTCCACGTGGAAGCGTTCAGTGTTTCCATATTGCTGACTTGCAAACACTCAGTTTCTCTTTCACTGTCCATGTGATGGATTCTACATCTGCACCAAAACACAACACATTCACTTTTATCACATAATATAACGCAGCTGGGTGAATGAATTACTAATTGTAATCAACAAATGTCAGTGTGGCAGTCATTATAGCCAAAGTTAATAAATTGGAGATAGTAAAACTTTATTTCTATTATCAGATCAACAAGGCGATCAATACGTGCTATTATTTCTGAATGTTGATGGTCAATGCAAAATGTAAAAAATAATTTCATAACAAAATCCGAGAATGTATAAAGACCATATAACCGTACTGTCTTTATTCAGTTAATTTTGTTAATCTAAATTTCGATTTGATTTTAATAAATATCGACACCAGTGAGCTGACGGAGTAATAAATCAACTTGACATTAATAAAGAACCAACTTACATATGTGTCTCTTCTTGAAGGTCTTTGAGACCACTGCACATACTTAGCGTCATATTACGTATCTTAATCTACTAAGGCCTTTTCTTGTTTAAATTCAGGATTACCTAAGCGACACACACACACACACACACACACACACACACACACACACACACACACACACACACACACACACACACACACACACACACACATACACACACACACACACACACACACATATATATATATATATATATATATATATATATATGTATATATATATACACACAAAACGTACACACATACATATACACACACCCATAGGCATGTGCACTCGCTGAGACTGAAAGGTCAATAATTCGCAGCGACGCAGCTATCATACAAATTGGTGGGAACCGCTAAAAAAAGTGCCTCGGAATTGTTCAACCACGCACCCAAGTACGATGTTATGCAACAACAACATATTATATTTAAATTGTCACTGTCCATGCCTTATTAAAACGGTTTAAATTTAGTGAATTCACTACACCCGATTGACGCAAACAACGAAACGTATATACGAAGATATCTGATCAACAGAAAATATAAACAAGTGCCAACCTGTCGCGGTGTCCAACGGCCAGAGCTCTTCCGCAAGCGTTGAAGATCGAGCCACCGAAGACGTGATATTGACGAAATAGCCGTCACACGCCAGACTGCCTGCACATTTGGCAAATACGACCAATCTACTGCGCAGTTGTAACAGGGTCTCGTCACTCGCTCTGTCCGACAGGTTTTATAGGCGTGACTTCCCATTCGACCAGTTCAGCGTCCACTGCATATGATGGAGCGACCACTAATGAAGACGAGTAACCCAACCTCTCTCATTGGTCGCACACCATAGTGTCAAGAAAACGATGATTGAAGCGGTAGCGGAAGCGAGGAAAACAAACCGTGTTTTATTTGCTGTGTCCGATAGTGACAACAGATTAACGTACGCTTGCCAATCAACCCACGTATGCATATCAAGCAAACTACGTATGCATATCAATCAAACCACGTATGTATGCCATTTAAACCAGGTACGCATGTCAATCAAATCAAACCGCGTATGCATATCAATCAAACTACGTATGCATATCAATCAAACCACGTATGTATGCCATTCAAACCACGTACGCAAGTCAATCAAACCACGAAAGCATATCAATCAAACCACTTATCCATGTTAATCAAACATTGTATACAGGTCATTAAATGTGCGTATGCATCGCAATCAAACCACGTATGCATGTCAATCAAACCACGTATGCGTGTCATTCAAATCACGGAAGCATGTTAATCAAACCACGTATGCATGTCAATCAAAGCAGGTATGCATGTCAATTAAACCGTATATGTATATGTGCCAATCAAACCACCTATGCATGTCATTTAAAATACGTATGCATGCCACTCAAACCACGTGTGCATGTCATTCAAACCACGCAACCAGGTTAATCAAATCACGTATGCATGTCAATCAAACCACCTATGTATGTTACCCAAACCACGTATGCATGGCAATCAAACCACATATGCATGTCAATCATACCAAATATGCATGTCAATCAAACCACGTATGCATACAAGTCAAATCGCGGACGCTGGTACTTCATAATCGACATTATAGTCCGGCGCTTATAGATAAAGCCCTGCGACCTTTTGTAAGATATCCACCTCCATTATAGCGGATATTTTAGTAGCAACTTCCATTTACTGACCGTATTCTGAGTTAACGATGTACTTATAATCGTATTGTGTGTAGTTGCATATGGTTGGCTTGCATTATCCGATTTAGGGACACAATATCAAAAGATTGTGTGCATTAGATCAGTCGCAAAATCACTCGGTTTCTGCCTCATTGCCATAGCGCGGTGGCACAGTGGTTAGAGCGTCGGATTATCGACTAAGAGAACGCGGTTTCGAATGCTGTTCTGTTGTCTCAAGCCTTGGGAAAGTGTTTTCACTACCAGGGTTCCAGTATGAACGAGTACCTGGATTATTGTCTACGGAAAGTCTTCGTGCATTAATTGCAGCGCGGCTGGATGCTTCTCAACAAAGCAGAAACATTGTTTGATTGAACAGGTCGGCCAGGGAGCAACGCGCAAATATATATATATATATGTGTATATATATATATATATATATATATATATATATATATATATATATATATATATATATATATATATATATATATATATATATATATATATATATATATATATATATATATATAACCATACTACACGGTCCCCCAAGCGTGGACTGCTAGTGAGAATTCGCTTCCTATGCGTGAGAGTCAACGGGACAAACAACAATTACTTTTAGCATATAATTGGTTGACTATATTTACGCTATGGAGTTAATTTCAATTTTGACCCAGAGCTATAAAGTCGATTACGTACTCGTGATTACAATTGTGATTACAATTACACTTCACATGCATCATTGCCTATTACAGTTCTTAAATTCACAATAGGAAGTGGCATTTATGCAGTGGCAAATCGACTAGATTAATTATTTTGGTTTCAAAGAGGATCACAGCCGGTGCTAATGCTTGGAAGAAAGTCGAAAGGGTGGTGGGAGATAGCCGAATGTCAATTACACTTAAAAGAAATATGCTTAGCTCGTATATTAAGCTGTCAATATGCCTATAAATATACAACAGAGAAACAACAGGAGAAAGTCCAGGTTTTCGAGAAAACAAACATGGTAAGAATAATCGTGGGTTAATACCCCAATCACACATAGGCAAAGACTAGTTCGCGACCACTTAGCGACGAAATTGTCGGCGACCACTGAAGACCACCAACGATCGTCGGCGGAAAAATGGCTAGCAGTCACACATATTTGTGAACGGCGACCACTATAGGACCGATCGTACGACCGGTGGGTGACAAGCGCCAGAAATGGAACCAATCGGCAAAGATTTGTCGCTGTATAGTCGCCGTAAGGTCGGCGATGGTTGGCGACGGTCGGAGACCACCGCACGGTGGTCGGCGACAGTCGCAGGGAGATCGCCTGATAAACGCAGACCTGTCGCCGAGCATTAAAGGTATACGGCGGTAGTCTCACGGCGATCCCCGAAGGGTTGCAGACCTCGTAAAGACTAGTTGGTCGGGGGTATATATATATACCAATCGGCGGGGACATTTCAGTGTATTGCCAGCTGTCGAGGAGGACACATATCCAGGTGTTCCAGATGTATCTGTGATCTGTATCCAGCTGGAGGGCCAGGACATATCTGAAGATGGCTATGCTTCAAATTCCCAACAATCAATTGCAACTGATGGCTATGATGATGCAGCAACAACAACAAGATGCAGCTGCCTTGCTTGGACTCCTGCATCAGAGGAGAAGACGGAGAAGACGGAGAAGACGGAGACGGTATTGGGTTCGACCCAGGATTGCTAGGAGACTGAAGTTTGGCCATTATCACAACCTGAAGGCAGAGCTGGAACGAGAGCATCATGGTGACTTAATAAACTATCTGCGCATGGACCCAGCTATGTTTCATGAACTGTTGCAAAGGCTGACCCCTAGGCTGACGAAGCAGGATACCAAGTGGCGACCAGCGCTGCAGCCAGGCCTCAAGCTGGCCATCACTCTGAGGTTCTTGGCCAGTGGTGCTACCTACCACAGTCTCAGCTTCTCCTTCAGGGTACCTCATAGTACCTCATAGAGGTACTGAGGTACTAATCAGCGGAAATCAGATAATTTTGGGCGGTCGCGGACTGGTCTTTAGGTGGTCTTTAGCAGTCGGCGACCATGGTCGCCCACCAGTCGGCGACCTTAGTGGCCGCAAACTGCTTAAGACCACCTAAAGACCAGTACAGACTACTGCAAACCGCCGTACGGCAGTCGCCGACCGATAAAAGACTACCGGCGCCATTTCTGCGACCAACTAGTCGCAGAGAGGTAGTTGGTGCATGCAGCAAATATCTCTCTACGACCAGTTGGTCGCAGTGACGTCGCCGTAACCCCCAAAACCACTAGTGATCGGTCAGCGACCATCACACGGTGGTCGCCGACCATCAGAAGACTACCGAAGACCACCAACTATTTGGAGGTCGCAGCTGGTCGCTAGTGGTCGGAAGGCCATGTGTGACTGGGGTATAAGAGAGGTGAAAAACTGGCAAAGAGAACAGTTGAGGGTAAATGGAGGCGAGGAATACCGAAGTTGCGACGGGTGATTGCATTAGTAGCGACCTAGAATGAGTGGGAGATTGAATGGAGTAAAGAGCAACAAATAGGAATTGGAGATTGCTGACAGAGAACGTAGTGAGATAATATATATAGTGAGAGGAAAGAAAGATAATGGAAAAGGAAAGTGACAGTGATGCCAAGAAAAGAACAACAAGAAAATGCAATTTGACCTTAGTCTTGTAACCGGGCAACTGTTATTTTGAATACTTTACAACCATTAGCCATCTTGCACTATGAGGATGGCGACATTTTCATTGCCCTGTCACCTACTATGCTACAGCAAAAAACAGAAGTGGAGAATGCCTAGCTTAATCCTATTTGAATTGTAACAAATTTCACACAAGTCATACACAAGCATCATAATACGTTGTGACTATGTGAATCCGGCCGCCCGTTATAGGTGCGCCGTTCCCCACCATCCTATTTTTTTCCGGGATTGGGGGCATGCCCCCCCCCCTCCCCCACTGAAAAGGGGTTTGAGTTTGATTGTCAGTTGGGGAGGGAGCCTGAAGTTAACCCATTAGCACTCAAGTCGGGCATTGACGGTCACCAGTAATCTCACGAATACATCGCAGCGTCTGAATTATGTTTACCTGGTTGCATCTAGTGATTAAGAGATGCAATCAATGCGACACTTATCTAGACATATAATATAAAATTGTGACTATTTTGGATACTTCAGTTCTCAAAAATATTTACCGCGTTTTCGAAATTTAACAGCAATAATTGTTGGACATTTAAAAATGTCCTCCAGCCAGGATTTGGACATGTGTACAGCTAAAATGCATAATATATTGTAACAAGTTTCATACCAGAGTGTAGATAATTTAATGTTGTTTTAAATAAACTCTACTTGTAGCAGTAGAAACCCAAGCATAACAAAGTTACACCGCAACAAAGTATTTATTTTACCAACAGTTTAAAAATGTCATAGTGTCAACCAAGAAATGGTCAACATATTTTAAGGTTATAACAACAGTTTTGACACCACTGTCTTGGTACTTTTATTATCTACAACATGCATACAACATGCAGGAGTGAGAATTGAATATTAAAGGCGCTAGAGCAAGCAATATTTTTAAACATATAGGTCAAATATTTGAGGAGTCACAGGTTTCAAGTTAAAATCGGCTGCGTGCTAATGGGTTAATGGCTAGTTGGGGATGAGGGCCTAAGTTGATGGTTTTCTGGTGCCTGAGTCTGATAGTTAGTTAAGTGTGATGGGATATGGTTGCTAGTCAGTTTGGTAAAAAGAAAAAAGGTGAGACTGAAGATGCCATCATAGTCTTCCTAAGGATAATCGTCATCATAGTTGGGTAAAAATATATATATGGTCCTTACAGATTCAGTGATGTCAACAGGGTTTTTCTTATTGAAATGTATGTCTTAAATACAGTTGCATTACACCTTTTGCTGAAGAATTATTTTGCAAATAAAAAATCTGATTCACGACTGTTGGCCTCATAGTTGTACGAAAGATGGCGCCACATTGTTGCTGGCTTGGTAAACTAAACGACAGACGGCGCCACCACTGTTGGTTTCCCCACCTGACAGTATTATAGCGTATGGATTCTAGTATATTCTGCAATAAAATCATCATCGTCCGCGTCACAAGGACGACATATTTACTGTCTTCATCTTCTTCCTCGTCATTTATCATCCTCATTGTCAATGGGATCATCGTCACCACCGTCACTAAGATTACCACAGTTTTCATTGCCCTCGTATTCACCTACATAATCACTTAGCATCCTCATCACTCTCGGCATATTAATCCTTATTGCTCTCATTACATTAATGGTCCATTTATTACGTTATTATTGATTTACAGCATTGCCCCTATATCATGGTATCACCGGTCGACTTCACTGTCTCAGAACAGGTCGCTCTGTTAACGTTGATAGTAAGGTAGGGATGGGCAAGCCGCCCACCATAAGCAGAAACCGCTGCATTTGTTTTAATAATGACCCAATCGAATATATTTTAAGTTGCAGGCAATCTCAAATATATATCCTACTTTGTGTAAAAGCATGTTACACATAGATACAAAACATAATTTAAAATTCTACTCTTTTAAAAATAGCTACAAACACGGCGTTTTGCCCCATATGTGGGGCAAGACGTCCATCTGGGTGGGGCATGATGCCTTTCCAAAACTCGTTGAATAATTACAAGTATGCGACTTTGTGGAGATGGTACATGTTGGGTGGGGTGTGCTTTGGTGGGTGGGTGTGTATGTTGCGTGCTATGTATCCGCTTACATACAACATAGGCATACAATTGAATAAATACCAACACCCACATTTAGGCAGGCATGCAACAATTTCTTACAGAAAAACGAACGAACAATCTACACAATGGACCTTGTGCAGTATAGCGAGGGAATTCCCTCCGCAAAGCATTGTGGATATTTTGTACTCGTCAAAATGTTGTTGTGCCGCCATTATCCCATGTTAAAATGCCTGTGTTTTTCGGGTGTCTCGCAAGATCTGGCTATATCACAAACTGGCTACCTAACAAGAAAATGTAGTGAACAAACTTCACGGCATATAATCAAAGTGTGTGAATCCGTCATCAAAGAGCGCCGCAACTTATTATATTACAGGTTATGCCATACTATTTGATAGCAAGATTCTCGTTGAAGTCAACTTGTGAAGTCAAGTGTATGCCGCCAGGTTTGACAACGCCTTCAAATTCGATGTGTAGAACTTGATGTGTAGAACATTATTGTAGGTAATTGCAATTGTATAGAAATGTATCGCTTGAGGCAATTTTCTAAAGTATAAATGTTCCAAAGCTTAGCCAAGGCTTAGCCTTAGCATGGCTTAGGCTCAAAACACCCACAATCGTAATCATGGCGTAAAGCCGGCATGCTTCAAAAATAAAATCAAGATATGATGATAAATATGGCCCATGTGAAATTATCTGTGTAGATTTATTGTTAATGATTTATTGAATCAAGGTGTTGCTTAGTATAATGTTGATTTCACTCTTATGTAGCATCATAATTACACAACTAGGAAATCTTCTGCCAGGTCACAAATCCGTGTCATTTAAGATTATTCAAGGGCAGATAACACGCACGGTATTTTTGGCATAGCCATATAGGCGTTTCGAGATTTAGAATTTGTCATTTTAATATCTTGTATCGTATGTACTGTTTGGTTTATGATAATTTATTATATATATATATATATATATATATATATATATATATATATATATATATATATGCTGTAAATTGAGCAAATTTAAACAAGATAAATATATATATATATATGCTGTAAATTGAGCAAATTTAAACAAGATAAATATTTCAGGTATCTGTCCACATCTTGACAGAATGTCATCAGACATCACTGTGAAAACAATTGACAGTTTGGTACAAAGATAATTGAGGAATATATAAATGGAATAATGTGTTAGCAAAAGTAAAACTATGTAAACATTTCAGGAGAGATGGACATTTTTGTAAAAAAAAATGTAAAAGGTGCGAAATTTGAAATGCCTAATGTGGAGGATAATCTTCCGGACGACCTGCATAGGTGGCTACGCACACGTGGGTTGTCTGCCACGAATCGATGTCTGAATCAAAAGCATGTCTCGTGAAAAGGTAACTATGGAAAATATCTTGTAAAGCAATACTGTTCTCTATCTGTCAGTGTGTTTGTGGAGTCATATCACCAATAATTTTGCTTATATGGGGTTTCAAATGGGAGTTTGTAGTCATTACACTCATAGCGCTTTATATTCACCTTTTATGCAATTAATCCTCCCAAAATGTTATTCAGGGCTGTATTCCAATCAATACAGTGAGTCGGTGACTGTAACCTTTTCTGTTGCAGTTACTTACACTTACAATTCTTTTGCATACATTATACATATAAGTTTACAAATGCATTCTTTTAATGTGGCGGTAGCTATGTGCATGTTTCACAGTGAAATGTCTCATGACCAATAGCTTTTCTAAATACATCATTGATCCTTACTGTGGCTTAAGACAGTGTGCAAAGATATATGGATGACATAATACCTAAGGTCACATCTCTGGTATTTTACAACTGGACTTACACTCTTTCAGATACCCCGCAGAAATGTAACTATACACATGTATGAATATCTGATGAAGAGAGAAATGGTTGTTTTATCAGCAGATGTAGTCGTTATCGATAATGCCATGTTGCCAGTGGCATAAAACCCACTGCAGAGTGTTCTTGTGTGGCAGGGCGTGGAGGCAAATGCAACCATGTAGGAGCAATCTTGTTTTTCCTAGTCGTGTTCCGAGAATCACAGATGAAGACTAGCTGCACAGGACAACCACAACAATGGCATCTGCCCTGTAGAACAAACAAAAAGAGGACAAAGTCCAGACCATTGGTGAGACAATGTGAAAGTATACTATCCATAATAATTATACTGGTTATGGTTTTCTAAGATACTGAATGAAAATATACTACAAGGAGTAACGAATATATTTATTTGATTTTCATTGTATATATATATATATATATATATATATATATATATATATATATATATATAATATATATATATATATAATATATATATAAGTCAGTAATTGTCAAATTTATGAATTAATAATATTTGTATTTAAAAACCTTTATAAAGTATTAATAATAATGTTTTCTCGACTAGCTGCGTGCTGTTGATGTTTTCGGCAAAGGATAAATGTTCCTAATAGGGTAGGCGTCTTACCCCATTCAAAAACGGCGCCTAGCCCCACGGCATGTGCGCTAGTAAAATAGCTGTATGTTGCTAGCTGCTTAATTGTCGCACATTTAACTGTTACCACATGTTAATCGATATGTATATCCTAAGAGATGAGTAAATGTTATGGTTATTGATGATAATCCCTGAGTTTTACAATAATATAGGGAATCACATGTTTTACTATTTTACACTTACAAATCAACTAAATCGCATATTTGTACTCACGATTGTAAAATCTTGCTTCTTTTTATGTTTCCTTTCATACGCTATGTGGCAGCACGGATACACAACTCCTTAATGGCGATCTGAGCGCATTACCCACCCTACCTTACCATTTTGTCCATGTTTTATAAGTCTTGTATCCACAGTGTTTTTAAATTTTCTTGTATCTGTTCGTTTGGGCGTCATTCAGAAGGATAAGAATATGTTGCAGCGCTTTCTAAACATCAGTTGTAGCGTAACCGGTTTTGAACAATCCACTCTCATTGTTCTGCATGAAATGCAGGTACTGCGTAAAGCCACTAATATCATGGCAATACACTCTTTTCTACATAATGAATACGTCATTCTGTCCTCGTCCAAAAGGTTTAGAACCTTAATACCACACCCATAACAAATAGAAAGCGTGGATCATTCATTCCAATGTTTACTACATTTTAACGAAAAGCTCCTCTGACGTTTCCATGAGAGACATGTCATTCTTTATGTGTGTATGTTGCATTTTAATTTTATTTATTTGTAGTTGTAAAAGAGCGACTACAAATATAACTATAATTACAATTATATAATACATTAGTTTTATATGTTATGATGATTTAGGCTTACATACTGGTTTAATAATGAATTTATATGTATTTGTTTTATAATTGTTTACTACATAAGAACTTAACTTAACATTTTACTTTACTCCTGTATTTTTTACGAACGCTGCAAACGAATTTCCAGATCCTGGAAAATAAAGCGTCGCGTCGCGTCGCGTCGCGTCGCGTCGCGTCGCGTCGCGTCGCGTCGCGTCGCGTCGCGTCGCGTCGCGTCGCGTTGCACCGTTAACGTTAAGCGTGCACGTTAAGATTAAGATGGTGTTTGTCATAGTAGATGCATCGATGCACATGTCGTTGACACAGCCACATCCAGTGCGAAAATCACGAAGCTGAGGCAGACGTTCGCCACCTATGGTTTGCCTAGCGTTTTGGTCAGTCATAATGCTACATGTCTCAAAAGCAGTGAGTTTGAAGAGTTCTATAGATTAAATGGCATACCACACATTACATTCGCGCCATTTAGACCAGCCAACAATAGACCGGCGAAAGGCGCAGTTCAGACGGTCAAGGAAGGCCGGACTGCGCAACCCGGAAGGCAGAGATACGGAAACGCGGCTGTACCGTTTTCTGCTGCATATCCGTGTTACATATCAGGCAACAGCGTACCAGCCGCCAACAGAGCTACTGGTGGGACGTAAACCCAGAACCCGCATGAACGTAGTCCGGCCAGACATCAAAGCTACAGTGTTGTGAAAGCACAGGCAATGAATGTGACAGTCACACGTGGAGTGCGGACTGCACGTTCTATGCTGGCGACGCTGTGTGGGCGATGAACTTCGTTGGAGCCCCACAGTGGCAGTCAGGGGTACTGGAAGATAAAACAGGGGCAGTGTCATACACAGTGAGCCTGGCTGATGGACTTAAACGTCTGCCTGTGGAGACTGAGGGAACGGAGCCTGATCAACGGCGCCAACTGCAGCAACCCGTTCAGCTACCTCAGCCACCACCAAGCCGTAGAGCACCAGCCAGGGAACAGCGACCTGAGGAGAAACGAACTGTCGACGTGCGCAGTGACAAAGATGGACTCGTTACTCCTGGAGCCGGTTACACTCGTCCAGTGCATATCCGGAAACCGCAGGATAGACCGAAATGTTCGAAATGAACTGCGCCGGTGTAGAACTTGAAGGAACATTTAATTTTAGTTGTCGTTCTTCAAAAAAGTTATATCGTTTAGATTTAATTTTAATTTACGCGATTTTACGAGGCTAACGAGCATGCAAATATTATGATAGCGTTCAAGTTATGTTTTTGTTGTGCGAGGTAGCAATTCAAAAACATGCACAGAAATTTTAAATTAGTTACGATTTAGATATGACGTTTCTGTTGATGTTCTACTATGACTGGAACTAATGATGCGTAGAACTAAAGGGCCATTCTCGAAAAAGTCTGACAGTTGGCATTGGAAATGCAATTTTCGTCATAGTCTTCGATTTCCGTTTAACTTGGTAGCTATAACATATATACTCTAAGGAAGGAATTGTCAAAAAATAGTTTCATTTAAATCCGATAATTCACCAAATGGCTGTTATATAATAATAAAAACATATTATCGCGTGTTACGCCGGTACCAAGATTTCATGCTCGTTCAAGCGTCGTTAATAAACATTTAAAACAATTATATTTGAAACGTGTTGCTTTTATTCAATATGTATGTTGTTCTTCGTCATGCAAACTATGCATTATATATGTTTTAAACGTATACTCCCTGTAAATACTTGCTATGATATATCAGAACTTGTAAATGGCCAACCATTTTTTTTTATAAATAATCTAGGTGAGTGTTGTTGTACGTATCAAACAGGTGTCTCAGGATGAACAAAGAAGCCATGGTGAGCTGGCAACAGAAAAGTCTCTCTCTGTCTGTCTGTCTGTCTGTCTGTCTGTCTGTCTGTCTGTCTGTCTGTCTGTCTGTCTGTCTGTATGTATGTATCATGCCTGCCCACCCGCCCGCCTCTGTCTCTGTCTCTGTCTCTGTCTCTGTCTCTCGCTCTCGCTCTCGCTCTCGCTCTCTCTGTCTCTCGCTCTCTCTGTCTCTGTCTCTGTCTCTGTCTCTGTCTCTCGCTCTCGCTCTCGCTCTCGCTCTCGCTCTCGCTCTCGCTCTCGCTCTCGCTCTCGCTCTCGCTCTCGCTCTCGCTCTCTCTGTCCCTGCCCCTGCCCCTGCCCCTGCCCCTGCCCCTGCCCCTGCCCCTGCCCCTGCCCCTGCCCCTGCCCCTGCCCCTGCCCCTGCCCCTGCCCCTGCCCCTGCCCCTGCCCCTGCCCCTGCCTCTGTCAGGTTGACCTCAACCTGTTGTTTTCTTTTTTTATTGCCTCTGTAATAGGGGGTAAGATTAGCATCAACCTGTGTGTTCCTTATTTGACCCTGAAGTAGGGGGTCAGGTTACCCTAACACTGTTGTTTTCGTTCTTTACCCCTGTAATAGGAGGTCAGGTTATCCCCAAACTGTTGTTTTCCTTCTGTACCCCTGAAGTAGGGGGTGAGGTTGACCTCAAACTATAGTTTTCTTTTCTTGCCCTTGAAGTAGGGGTCAGGTCACCCCCAAACTGTTGTTTTCCTTCTTTGCCCTGAAGTAGGGGGTCAGGTTAGCCACAAACTGTTGTTTTCCTTCTTTGCCCATGAAGTAGGGGGTCAGGTTGTATAAATGTGTACAGTGTGTAGTGTCATGTTCACTGTCTATTGTTGTGATACAGGGTGCATTACATTTGATGTGTATGTCAGTGGTGTCTTTGGCCTGTATATGTTTCTGTTCTGTAGGACAAGTGGTGATTCAACTACCTGATGTATATAACTCCTCAACAGATGACTGGGTTCACAACAAAGAAACTGACAGGTAATTTACAACATTTTGTAATATAGCTGCAAATAGGACTCTGCCTGCTGTATATTCAGTGTTAAAATATTGTTTCTATCTGTAAAATATTACATCCTGTTCAATAGCAAATATGTCACCAGGCGTCAATATTTATTATGGTAATTGTTTGGTTGTTCTTTATGTGTTGTTATTTATTGTGGGACTCTCGTATAGGACCAGTTATGTATGTGCTGCTCTTTATTGTGGGACCCTCGTATAGGACCAGTTATGTATGTGCTGTTCTTTATTGTGGGACCCTGGTATAGGACGAGTTGCGTATGTGCTGTTATTTTGGGGACATCATATTGGAGCAGTTGTATTACCACTGGTTGTTAATGTGGCACCCTTTTGTTGGACTAGTTATGACTGTGCTGGTCGTTTGTGTGGTGCCCTTATACTGGACCAGTTGTGTATGAGCTGTTAATCAATGTGGGTCCCCCGTATTTGAGTAATTGTGTCAGCGATAGACATTAATGTGGGTATTTGTTATTTTAGAATTGTGACAGCGTTTGTCACTAATGTGAAGCTAACGTGCTGGACCAATTGGTCAGCGCCGTTTGATAATGTGATTTTTAATTAGTTCTGTCAGCCAGTGTCGTAGTGTCATATTAGATGAGTTGTATCATCGCTGTGTGTTAGTATCAGACACTGATGGCTCTGGCTAATGATCGTCTGAACCATTTAAATGACACTGTTGAATCTGGCTAGTGACCAACTGGACCATTTAAATGACACTGATGGCTCTGGCTAGTGACCACCTGGATCATTTATATGACACTGATGGCTCTGGCTAGTGACCACCTGGACCATTTATATGACACTGATGGCTCTGGCTAGTGACCATCTGGACCATTTATATGACACTGATGGCTCTGGCTAGTGACCACCTGGATCATTTATATGACACTGATGGCTCTGGCTAGTGACCACCTGGACCATTTATATGACACTGATGGCTCTGGCTAGTGACCATCTGGACCATTTAAATGACACTGATGGCTCTGGCTAGTGACCGTCTGGACCATTTAAATGGCACTGTTGGCTCTGGCTAGTGACCACCTGGACCACTTAAATGACACTGATGGCTCTGGCTAGTGACCACCTGGACCATTTAAATGACAATGATAGCTCTGGCTAGTGACCACCTGGACATTTTAAATGGTTGTGATGGCACTGGCTAGTGACCACCAGGACCATTTAAATGACAATGATGGTTCTGGCTAGTGACCACCTGGACCATTTAAATGACACTGATGGCATTGGATAGTGACCACCTGGACCATTTAAATGACACTGATGGCTCTGGCTAGTGACCACCTGGACCTTTTAAATGGTTGTGATGGCACTGGCTAGTGACCACCAGGACCATTTAAATGACAATGATGGTTCTGGCTAGTGACCACCTGGACCATTTAAATGACACTGATGGCACTGGCTAGTGACCACCTGGACCATTTAAATGACACTGATGGCTCTGTCAAGTGACTGTCTGGAACCTTTAAGACGAGCATAATAAGTCTGCCCAGTGTGTTACAATGAAATATTCAAATTTCTGAAGATTGGTGTAATGTACTGCAATATGTATTTATTGCTGATATATATATATATATATATATATATATATATATATATATATATATATATATATATATATATGTTTATATTATATGTAAATGTAAATTGGTTATATAATCAAATAAGAATAAATAATGTGACACCAGCTAACCAACAAACTAAACAAAGCAACACCATGTTTTGGCTAAAGTTGTTGGTTGTTTTTACAGTGACATTTGAAATTTGTTGTAGAAGAATTGTGTTGAAAAGTGTTTATGTAGAAATACGTGCGCACTGGTTTCTGGACATTTAGGGTAACTCCACCAGATGTGTGGGTCTGACTCACTGTGGAAAGCACAGTTACCCTGGGGGGTGTGCCTGTTAGAGATGACTTTGATAACCTGCACTGTGTCTGTTGGCTGTTGCTGTGAATGAAGATATCTGATTTGTCATCAGAACCAGTCAAGCGTGACAAAGAACTTTGGCAAACCTACTGCAGATTATATCAGACATGTCATTAGTTTGTTGAATACAGTGACCATGAATTGCTATCCTGTGGGATTTTGCGTGTTATAGTTGACTTTGATAACCCCTAATGAGTCTGATGAAAGCCTGTTTACAGGGACTGTTGATATCTGATATCAAGATATCTGGTTCTTTCGTCACAACCTGTCAGTTGTGACAAAGAACTAAGGCGCATGATAATGAAGATTAAATCATTATATTGAATGCAGTAGCAGCCTTTGAATGAGCAGTTCTACGTCTCTGGTTAGTGATCACCTGGCCCCTTTAAGTGGTCTTTGCCTCTGTTGACTTCAGTCTGTAGTCATGTGTTGTTGTCCTGAATGTTCCGTGTAACATCAACATGAAGTGTAAATATTACAAACCTTTAGCTTAAATCAGTTGAAACATAAGGTTTTTATACACAGGTGTGACAAAAAGCCATAGCGTATGTGCCAAAGATTAAATCATGCATGCCATATATGTTTGTCGAATGCAATGAGAGCCTTTGGTGTGCAATGGAAATAATATACAATGTTGTTAAAGCAAAATAAATAATACATCTTTTAGCCGGTGTTGTGTAGCCGGGATTGACGTGTTTCCCTGACGTTTTAGTGTTCACACAGATGACTTATGAAATGTTTGTGTTTACAAGCGTTATAACGGGATTTCTGTTATTAATTCAGCATAGTTTGTCTCCCCTATCGCCAGAGCAATGATTTATCTTCTAAATAAACTTGATGTATTTACATTTTGGAATATTTCTGGAATTATCATTCACTGTATATGTAGTTATATATGTGTAGTAGGTGTTGTCTTCATTGGAAATAAGTAATATTATATTAAGAAGTGACGTAGGGTTCATTTAATGCTGATATGAAGTTGTCAGAGCTGAGTGGAATTGCAGCAGCGAAGGAAAACCAAATTCTTGGATTAATTAGGCTTCATTTAGAATATTGTATATAAGCATGGAGACCATATCGCAAGAAGGATATTGATATACTGGAAAGAATACAAAGGAGAGCAAACAATATTATGCCAAAACTCAGGATTATTGTAATGAAAGGCATCTAAAAGAATGTGGTTTAACAACACTAGAAACCAGGAGATTGAGAGGAAATGAGATTGAACTTTTTAAAATATTGAGTGAGTACGAACGTATTAAGACAACTATTTTTTTCTCTGGTAAAGAAAATAATATAATTTACATATACCTAACAAGGGCGGGGTACAGTTAGATAGCTAGGTTAGACTCTCGAATAGCCATTGGGCTGCCTTGTCCACCTGCCATTCTCTAGGTGGCAATCATCTGTCCACTTTTGACCGCGTCTGTCCCCGTTTGTCTGCTTTTGTTTTCGTGTGTGCGCGCATCTCCGCAAGTGTCTCCACGTGTGTCCGAGGGACACACGCCGTGTGTCCGCGAGTGTCGCGTGCGTCCGCTTTTGTCCGCGTGTATCCGGTTTCGTCCGCGTGTGTCCGTGTTTGACAGTGGTTGTTCGTGTTTGTTTTCGCGTGGGTCCGCGTTTGTCCATGTATGTCCGCTTTTGACCGTGTGTGTCAGCGTTTGTCCGCGAGTGTGCTCACGTGTGTCCGCGTGTGTCTGGGCTTGTCCGCGGTTGTGTCTGGGTGTGTCCGCTTTTTTCCGCGTTTGCGTATCCGCTTTTGTCCGCGTGTGTCCGCGTGTGTCCGCGAGTTTGTCTACGAATGTCAGCGTGTGTCCGTGAGTGTGTCCGCGTGTGTGTCCGCGTGTGTTCGCGTGTGACCGCTTTTGTCCATGTGTGTTCGCGTTTTTCCGCGCGTGTGTCCATTCATGTGCGTTCGCGTTAGTCCGCGGGTGTGTACGTGTTTATCCGCGTGTGTCCGCGTTTGTCGGCGTGTGTCCGCCTATTTCCGCGTTTGTAGGCGTGGGTTCGCGTTTGTGCGCCTGTGTTCGCGTCCGCCTGTGTACGCGTTCGTCCACGTTTGTCCGCGTTGTTTTGCGTGTGTCCGCGTGTGTCCGCATGTGTCCGCGTGTGTCCGCGTGTGACCTAGTTTGCACGCGTGTGTCCGCTTTTGTCCTTGTGTGTCCGTTTGTGTCAGCGAGTGTGTTAGCTAGTGTGGCCGCGTGTTTCCACGCTTGCCCGCAAGTGTGTCCACATGTGTCCGCGTGTGTCCGCGTTTGTCCGCGTGTGTGCGCTTTTGACTGGGTGTGACCGAGTTTATTCGCGTGTGTCCGTTTTTGTCCACGTGTGTTGTTCGCTAGTGTGTCCATGCATATGTGTTCGCGTTAGTCCGCGAGTGTCGGCGTGTGACCGCGTATGTCCGCGTTTTAGGCGTGTGTTCACGAGTTTGTCAATGTGTGTCCGCTTGTCTCCGCTTTTTACCGCGTTTGTCCACGTGTGTCCGCTTTTGACCGCGTTTGTCCGCGTTTGTCCGCGTATGTGTCCATGTGTGTTCGCATTTGTTCGCGTGTGTCCGCGTTTCTCCCCGAGTGTTTTCACATGTGTCCGTGTGTGTTCGCCTTTGCCAGCGTGTGTCGGCTTTTGGTCGCGTGTGTCCGCTTGGTTTGTCCGCGAGTGTATCAGCGATTGTGTCCGCGTTTGACCGCGAGTTTGTCAACGTGTGTCTGTGTGTGTCCGCGTTTGTCCACGTTTGTCCGCGTTTGTCCCCTTGTTTTTGGAGTGTCCGTATGTATGTCCGCGTTTCTCAGCGAGTGTGTCCGCATGTATCCCCGTTTCGCCCGTATGAGGTGTGCCAGCAACAGAGGGATGCGCCTCGTACTACCCAACTGCACCCATGGGAGTGGCCAGAATAGCCGTGGGATAGAATACATGTTCACTATGCTGGACATAAGGACGGTACGATGATGTTTGGCATAGTAGATGCGAACAGCAAATACATCGGTGCGAAAGTCGTTAAAGGACAAACAAAGTTAACTTTTACGTGGCATACACCTAATAGAGTTAATATAAAGTAACAATTTCCACATATACTCAATTTTTTAACGCCAGCGGTTTACCAGAAAAATATTGTTTAACACCCAGCTATCCAAATTCTATGCGCTACCCCATCTTAGACGAAGAATGACGTCACGACGGTGATCGAGGCGCTCTCCACGTAGATTCCCTGCATAGGGTTTGGCTGTTGTCATGAAATGGCTGCAACTCGGCAACGCGCGTAACATGCTGATGACGGTAAATATAAAGTTGTCTATTATTGTTATCGCTGAAATCATCCCATCAACTGATGATACATGTCTACATCAAAGCATTTCTCCTCAAAATGGACCGAGCAAAGTGACAAACAGTACGCCCGCAAATCACCAACGTGAATCCATTGCTTCAATACTACCGGTTGTTTCAACTATTATTGCAACCGTATGCCGAACACGAAGGCATAATTACTAAAGTTTACCATAGATTTAACCACAGATTTAGATATACGTCTATAAGCAGCTGCTAGATGTCACGCCAACTGAACGAACTGTCGAAGACTCGAAGTTGTTGACCCTTAACGACGTCGCCGGAAGCTGACCAAGATATAGAATGCCGCGCGCTGAATGGCCAAGCCAAATTAACCCTTCACCTATGGCGACGTCTAGACCATTGTGGATTTCGTTAGAATTTTAGACTTTAAAGTCACATTCTGAGTAAACCACTGACGTTAAAAAATTGAGTATATGTGGAAATTGTTACTTTGTATAAACTCTATTAGGTGTATGACACGAAGCCGTAGCCTTTTTTGTCCTTTAAATCCAGTGCGACAATCACGAAGCTGAGGCAGACGTTCACCACCACTGGTCTGCCTAGTTTTTTGGTCGGTGAAAATGTTACATGCTTCAAAAGCAGTGAGTTTGGAGAGTTCTGTAAACTGAATGGCATACAACACGTTACATCCGCGCAATTCGGACCAGCCAACAATAGAGTTGCGGAACGCGCAGTTCAGACGGTCAAGGGAGGCCGCAGGAACTAATAGTCCTGCCAGACATCAAACATACAGTGTTGCGAAAGCGAGGCAAAGAATGTGACAGTCACTTGTCGAGTGCGGACTACACGTTCTATGATAGCGACACTGTGTAGGCGATGAACTTCGCTGGTACCCCAAAGTGGCAACTAGGGGTACTAGAAGAGAATACAGGGTCAGTTTCATACACAGTGAGACTGACTGATGGACGTGTGTGGAGACGGCACTGCGACCACTTGCGTAAACGTCTGCCTGTGGAGACGTAGGGAACGGAGCCTGATCAACGGCACCAACTGAAGCAACCCGTTCAGCTACCTCAGCCACCACCAAGCCGTGGAGCACCAGCCAGGGAACAGAAGTTGAAGGATCATTTAATTTTAGTTGTTGTTCTTCAAAAAAGTTATGATATCGTTTAGATTTAATTTTAATTTACGCGATTTTACGAGGCTAACGAGCATGCAAATATTATGATAGCGTTGAAGTTATGTTTTTGTTGTGCGAGGTAGCAATTCAAAAACATGCACAGAGATTTTAAATTAGTTACGATTTAGATATGACGTTTCTGCTGATGTTCTACTATGATTGGAACTAATGATGCGTAGAACTAAAGGGCCATTCTCGAAAAAAGTCTGACAGTTGGCATTGGAAATGCAATTTTCGTCATAGTCTTCGATTTCCGTTTAACTTGGTAGCTATAACATATATACTCTAAGGAAGGAATTGTCAAAAAATAGTTTCATTTAAATCCGATAATTCACCAAATGGCTGCTATATAATAATAAAAACATATTATCGCGTGTTACGCCGGTACCAGGGTTTCATGCTCGTTCAAGCGTCGTTAATAAATATTTAAAACAATTATATTTGAAACGTGTTGCTTTTATTCAATATGTATGTTGTTCTTCGTCATGCAAACCATGAATTATATATGTTTTAAACGTATAATCCCTGTAAATACTTGCTATGATATATCAGAACTTATAAATGGCCAACAATTTAAAAAAAAAAAAAATCTAGGTGAGTGTTGTTGTACGTATCAAACAGGTGTCATCTAGGTGAGTGGTGTTGTACACAAGAAACAGGTGTCACGTAGATGAGTGTTGTTGTACATAACAAACAGGAGTCAACTAGGTGAGTGTTGTTGTATATAACAAACATGTGTCAACTAGGTGACTGTTGTTGTATATAAGAAACAGGTGTCATCTAGGTGAATGGTGTTGTATATAAGAAACAGGTGTCATCTAGGTGAATGGTGTTGTATATAAGAAACAGGTGTCATCTAGGTGAATGGTGTTGTATATAAGAAACAGGTGTCATCTAGGTGAATGGTGTTGTATATAAGAAACAGGTGTCATCTAGGTGAATGGTGTTGTATATAAGAAACAGGTGTCATCTAGGTGAATGGTGTTGTATATAAGAAACAGGTGTCATCTAGGTGAGTGTTGTTGTACATAACAAACAGGTGTCTCAGGATGAACAAAGAAGCCATAGTGAGCTGGCAACAGAAAAGTCTCTCTCTGTCTGTATGTATGTATGTATCATGCCCACCCGCCCGCCCGCCCGCCCGCCCGCCCGCCCGCCCGCCCGCCCGCCCGTCTCTGTCTCTGTCTCTGTCTCTGTCTCTGTCTCTGTCTCTGTCTCTGTCTCTGTCTCTGTCTCTGTCTCTGTCTCTGTCTCTGTCTCTGTCTCTGTCTCTGTCTCTGTCTCTGTCTCTATATGTGTATAGCCACTAGTGGCAGTGTATGTGTAGAGTGAGACGTTGTGTGTACAGCCACTAACGGCAATGTATGGTGTAGAGAGAGACGTTGTGTGTACAGCCACTTGTGGCAGTGTATGTTTAGAGAGAGACGTTGTGTGTACAGCCACTTGTGGCAGTGTATGTTTAGAGAGAGACGTTGTGTGTACAGCCACTAGCGGCAGTGTATGTGTAGAGAGAGACGTGTGGCATTAATTAGGTCAGAGTTACTGCAACTTGACACTAACCCTCTTTGTGTCTGTGTTTGGACGCACATTTTCAAACCATATTACTGCTGACATTTTAAATATGCAATGACATTTTAGAAAATGTGTTTCACTTATTTCATCTTATCTTATGTTTACACATATATATTGACATTTATATACGCCATCGTTTAGTATGTGTTTTGCATGTAAATATAGTATTAATTCGTTTTTTTATTTATTTATTTATTTTACTCCTTGTCGTTAATTCTACATCATATTTGATTAACAGTTTTAATATGAATAATTTAACGTTTCTAAATTTTTTATCTGAAAGTTAATTTTACAGTTGTATTTATTATTATTAATATAAATGCTAACACATAATAAAAAGCTTTATATTTTATTGTACAACGCTTTGAGCATATTTGGATATTGCGCTTTATGAATAATCAATATTATTATTATTTGCAATTTGAACCGGTGTCAGATAGAATATTGACCCGCGTAGAAAAGTGACCCGGGGGTCAAAATACTATAATAGAAAATTGACCCCCCCCTATGGAAAAGTGACCCGCCCCTTGTTTCTTCATGGATTTGTCTTTTTTGTATGTATTTGAGTATTAATGACATTGAAGGTAATGATTTGTTTACATTTATACAACATTGCACTTTGATACATTAATAATATTATTGTTATGCCATAATACTTTTTTCCAGTGAAAGATCTCCTTTTCAAACTGACACTGCTCAGTTGGCATATTTTGTTGACACTTGCACCAACACCAGTGTTTTATTTTGTGTCCAATTTCATGGAAAATATATTGCTTGGGCCACATTCTGCTAACTGCCTTAGGCAAATGAAATGAGGTGGGGGGGGGTCATATTTCTATGGTATAGTATATTGACCCGGGGCTTATAATAGTCAATGTTATAAAAAATATTTGGTAATTTATAAGGTTATGTGATGGTGTATGATTCATACAAGCATCATAGTAAATATCCATTTGATAATTACCGAATAAATGTTTTGCAGTGGGGGGGGGTCATATTTCTATGGTATATTATATTGACCCGGGTCAATATACTATACCATAGAAATGTGACCCGCCCACCCAAAAAAAGCCGGTTGCTATTACCAAGTAGACATTTCTCTATGAAGTTTGTATAAATCTACAAGCCCGTAAACATCCAAATAGGCAAATATTTATAGTTTTCTATGTACAACAAGCCACGGGTCAATATACTACACCATAGAAATGTGACCCCACCCAAAAAAAACTGGTTGCTATTTCCAAGGTTACTACCAAGTTCACCCAATAATAGGATACGCTGACTCCCTTGCCAAAGAAGAAAAGAATTGGATGGCTTTTTTTTAATATGAATGACATTTGCTAATAGGTAAGAAATAAAAAGAAATATATTTTTGTGACCTAACTTTAACAGTGAAATGGTTGGTTATGTGCTGTAATTTAATATTATGATTAAAACCATTATTTAAAATATATATCCATAAAATATGGGGCGGGTCATTTTTCTATAGGGCGGGTAATTTTTCTATAACTGAAAATCTATGGAAAAGTGACCCGCGGGTCATTATTCTATATAGAATAGTGACCCGCGGGTCACTTTACCCCCGGGTCAATATTCTATATGACACCTGTTCAAAATTAAGCTGATTCAAAATCCTCTAATGAAGGTGGATCACTTTAACCTTGTTTAACTCACTGATCCGGGCTAGATTTTGTAGAGAAAGCAGAGAGAGAATATGAAACGGAATGAATGAGAGGGGGAATAAAGAAGGACAGAGGGAAGGAAGGAGTGAGGGACTGAATGACAAGATGGAATGACGGTGAGGCAATGAATGAGGGGAGAGGGACTGAGTGACACTCACAGACAGCAGTTGGTCTGCCCTGTGTAGTTCCCCACTCATGTCAGCCAGTCCTCCCGCTAGGATGAACAACACGAAACAGATTCTTTCTCCATCTTCCCCTCCCACTCTGTTGAACCGCAGCCCAATCGATCCCTTGTTGAGGACAACCCTCCGTGGCTCCCTAAAACACAACAAGAGTCATATAAAACAGGGTCTTGGGCAGTAAAACTGAATGTCACTAAGGCTGCTTGTGACACTGTGACAGTCACAGTGACACCGTGAATGCAGTGACACCGTGAATGCGGTGACACTGGGACTGCGGTGACACTGTGACTGCAGTGACACGATGACTGCGGTGACACTGTGACTGCTGTGACTGCAGTGACACTGTGACTGCATTGAAACTGTGACTGCAGTGACACTGTGACTACAGTGACACTGTGACTGCAATGGCACTGTGACTGCAGTGACACTGTGACTGCAGTGACACTGTGATTGCAGTGACACTGTGACTGCAGTGAAACTGTGACTGCAGTGAAACTGTGAATACAGTGACACTGACGGCAGTGACACTGTGACTACAGTGACACTGTGACTGCAGTGGCACTGTGACTGCAGTGACACTGTGATTGCAGTGACACTGTGACGGCAGTGACACTGTGACTACAGTGACACTGTGACTACAGTGACACTGTGACGGCAGTGACACTGTGACTGCAGTGACACTGTGACTACAGTGACACTGTGACGGCAGTGACACTGTGACTACAGTGACACTGTGACTACAGTGACACTGTGACTACCGTGACACTGTGACGGCAGTGACACTGTGACTGCAGTGCAACTGTGAATACAGTGACACTGTGACTACAGTGACACTGTGGCGTCAGTGACACTGTGACTACAGTGACACTGTGACTACAGTGACACTGTGACTGCAGTGACACTGTGACTACAGTGACACTGTGACTGCAGTGACAGTGTGACTGCAGTGACACTGTGACTGCAGTGACACTGTGACTGCAGTGACACTGAGGAACGAGACAGTGGATGAAGGAGAGATACAGAGACTCCCTAAATATAAATCAAGTATGAACCTCGTCATCAAGACCAGGCTTGACTAGGACTGATGACAAGACTGTCACAAAGACTGTTGATACAATGGCTACTAAGACTGTTGCCAAGACTGTCACAAATACACACACACACTGTTGCCATGACATTCACTAATATAGCTACTAACAGAGTCATTAAGACAGTCAATTAATAATATACTGTCACTAACACTGTGTTTACAATTCCACATGACAAACACCTGTACTATGAATACTGTCATAACAACTGACACATTTGATCAGCAGCTGAACACAGCACACAGCAGAACAAACCATGGACACTACAGGACACCAGGCATGGGGTCAAATACATTTGTATTTGAAAGTATTTAAATACTTTTTTTCAGCATTTGTAATTGTATTTGATGTTTAGGAATTAATGTATTTGTATTTAAATGCTTTCCTAAAGTATCTGACTTTTTCAAATACTTTCAAATGCATTGTCAGTATCAACAGTTCTGTTTCGAGATCAAATGTAATGCCTGCCAAACTGATTACCTTCACTGCAACTTCACCCAACAGTGCTAATTACGGATGAAGACACTTAACAGCAGATGTCCCCCATGGCCCTGCAGTGACCACAACTTTTGTTTGATCAGAGCCAGAGGATGGATTGGCATCTGACAGTGACCACAGTTCAATATCCCCTTTGTTCTTTAGTCAGGCTCTAAGTTGGCACCAGGTAATTCTAGTTTCCTGGCTGACTATGAAGTTGAGCTGTCACACTTCCTTACAAGATCCTAGCAGTGATTAGTAGTGTCTCTTCTGAGGGCAACATAGGCATTTTATTTTAACAAACAAAATATTTTGGCCTTTACATCTGTGGATACAGGTTTTTGAGGCAGTTGTTAACAATAACAATACTCCCCAGCACTGGTCTGCCTGTCATTATATGAGCAAAACACCAATTATGCCTATAAACTAGATGTCTCAATACATGAGTTGTTTTTCTTTTAACTACATAGTAATACATCATGAAAATGAAACATTTGAAAACGGGTTTCAAATACTTTCAAAACTGTATTTATATTTTAAATATATTTGTATTTTAAAGTATTTGTATTTGATTCCCCCAAGAGTATTTGTATTTAAATACATTTCAATGTATTTGACCCCATGTCTGAGGACACTAACCGTGGCATTGTTTCTTGCTTTGGTGACCTTGCCACAGCTGCTGGAGCTGTGGCTCACTGTGGGGGGGTCTCTGCTGCTGTAGCTGTGGTTGCTGATAGGGCTGCTGGAGCTGCTGTGGGGGAGACTGTTGCGGTGGTGGCAGCTGTGGCTGTGGCTGTGGTTGACTGTACTCAGTCTAGTCTGTGGACAGGTGGAAGTGTCACATCATGTGAAAAGTCATGTCACATGACATTACATAAGTGTCATGTTGCATTTAGTGTCACACAACACTAAATGTCACACACCACTAAGCGTCACACTACACCAAGCGTCACACAACAACAAGTGTCACACAACACCAAGCGTCACACAACTCCAAGCGTCACACAACACCAAGCGTCACACAACACTAAGCGTCACGCAACACCAAGCATCACACAAAACAAAGCGTCACACAAAACAAAGCGTCACACAACACTAAATGTCACACAACACTAAGCATCACACAACACTAAGCGTCACACAACACTAAGCGTCACACAACACTAAGCGTCACACAACACTAAGCGTCACACAACACTAGGCGTCACACAACACTAAGCATCACCGTCACACAACACTAAGTGTCACACAACACTAAGTGTCACACAACACGAAGTGTCACACAACACTAAGTGTCACAAAACACTAAGTGTCATGTCACATGAAGTTTCCTTACAACCACAGGTAAGACTTGTATGAATCAGTTGCTACATGACTATGGACTTTCAGTTGTCATATATAAATACCACCTGTGACTTGTGGATTAGACACTTCCTGCAACTGCTCTCTGACACTGGCGCTTGTGTCTTGTGTCACAATTAACACTGGTCAATACATGTAGCACAATGTGTCACTGGCCCAGTCAATTTGATGACCTGTCTCCACAGAGAGACCTGAGACACAGTCCCACTTCAAGTCTGGATGGACTTGTAGTGAATGGCTGAGTACCTATCAGGGAGGGTGATACTGGATGGACTTGTACTGAAGGGCTGAGTACCTACCAGGGAGGGTGATACTGGATGGACTTGTACTGAAGGGCTGAGTACCTATCAGGGAGGGTGATACTGGATGGACTTGTACTAAAGGGCTGAGTACCTACCAGGGAGGGTGATACTAGATGGGCTTACACTGAAGGGCTGAGTACCTACCAGGGAGAGTGATAATGGAAGGACTTACACTGAAGGGTTGAGTACCTACCAGGGAGGGTGATACTAGATGGGCTTACACTGAAGGGCTGAGTACCTACAGGTGTCGTAGGTCCCCAGTGGTCCAGAGACGTGTCTGCATGTGTGGGGTTGAGGTGGCCTAGCACCCTTGACTTGTACCTTGGCTACCCTGTGCCGCTGATATTCTCCTCGGGTACGTGTGAGCTCCCTGGCTGTCATGTCTGCCTCCTGCAAAGACATCATTATTACATCAGTCATCCTTGGTATATGAAGTGGTTTTTTAGGTTCGATGTTCAGTGGACAAAATGGTCCCTGCTCAAACTTACGTGACAAACCCACGGCCACTGCCGGGTGACGGCATCTGCAGGACACGGCTGGCAGGAGTAGCATGCAGGGAGTGGTGCAGTTTTAATGTTTATGTTATAGTGTATGTGTAGAGAGAGACGTTGTGTGTACAGCCACTAGTGGCAGTGAATGTGTAGAGAGAGAAGTTGTGTGTACAGTCACTAGTGGCAGTGTATGTGTAGAGAGAGACGTTGTGTGTACAGTCATTAGCGGCAGTGTATGTGTAGAGAGAGACGTTGTGTGTATAGTGACTAGTGACAGTGTATGTGTAGAGAGATACGTTGTGTGTACAGCCACTAGCGGCAGTGTATGTGTAGAGAGAGCCGTTGTGTGTATAGTGACTAGTGACAGTGTATGTGTAGAGAGAGAGACGCTGTGTGTACAGCCACTAGTGGCAGTGAATGTGTAGAGAGAGACATTGTGTGTACAGTCACTAATGGCAGTGTATGTGTAGAGAGAGACGCTGTGTGTACAGCCACCAGCGGCAGTGTATGTTTATATTAATGTTTATGTAGCACAGTAATAACTAATATACAAATATTGTTTCATTTCAACATGTCCCAGGTTGAGGGCAAGCTGTAGTCATGGCAGTGTAATGTACCTCAATATGTCAAATATAATCTTCCAGTTAAAGGTACTCAATCCACTCGTTTGCTAATCGCCAAACCGGTTCTTTTATTACCAGATGTGTAATGTGTTAATAGTTTAACTAGTATGCACAGTCAGTTAATTTTTTAAATGCGTACTTGTCATTTTATAATTGTAAAAAAAGAATCGCCGTTACACCGGGTATAACTGGCGAAACAATCAGCAGCTGCCGACGCCCTGTGCTTGTTGGGTCACGTGTTTTATGCGAGATCGACTTACTACGGTACAATAACAAATCGCACGTGCTTTTGCGCGTCATGACTAAGATTGCAAGTCAAAGGCAGCGATTCTTCTATGAAGGTACGCATTAAGTGCATTAACGCAGTCAGCAACAAGAGCGAGTAGTCGGGGGCTAATTCACTCTTGTGAACGTTGACTCGACGCGGATTCTCTAACTTGTAAGATTATAATAAATATAAGACTGACAAGGCAAGCCATGCAGTTTGAGTTGACAGTCACCATGGCATCGATATCGCTCAGCATCACAACCTGTTTTGATATGTACCGGTATTGTATTTGATTACGCAGGATCTTGTTAATAAACTTAGTAATTGCGAAAGTACATATCCAGAGAGAATAGATGACGTGAGGGACGAAATAAAAAATAAAATTGACATGGGGGACTGGTAATAGCTTGGCTCTTGTCGGTCGGGCAAGAAACGTTGTATTTTTAGGGGGAGCATCCGTTATCTCGTGTAACAGAACGTCAAACGGAGAATTATATTATATTTCACAATTATAAAAACAGTTTTTTGCGACTCACATGTCAGTACTATTACTGAATTTTGTTGATTTCTATTATATGTTATGCCAAATAATTTAAATGTTTATAACAGTGATGATTGATGGTGATGATTTTTTTCAATAACAAATAAACATGAAAATAAAATGTTAATACAGTAGCCGAGTAGGTGTACATTATATCATGCAAGTATTACATATAACATTCTTGCACTTGTCTCCATTGTAGTCAATGCCTGGCTGTAGTCTATGCACCTGGTACCTTTCAACTGACACGTGCCAGCTGTTTTCAAATATTTATCAAAATTTTCATCACAGCATTATATGAATGCATAATATATTCGAATTATAATATTGCTACAGGCCATACTACAATGCAAAAGTGACACAAGGCAGAGGAGAGGCTAATATTAAGGCAGTCACATGGGTATGGCAGATGCAGTGATGATACGTAGTCGTAGTAGATACTTATTTTGTCATTTCCAACATTTGCGTTGACCAGACAACCTCACATATTCATGTTTGACATAAAATGTCAAAAATGAAAATGTGTACACCATGTAGTAGTTATTGCATGGCATCATTATTTACTCCCAACTCCACTACCACAGACCTGTCAACTTGGGACAACTCATATCTGTAAGATAATGACAAAAAATCCTTACAAATTGTCAACACCCATTACAAAGCACAATCTTGGCATAGGATCCCGCTATAATACACCCCCATATGATATGGAATAACAAACAAAACACAACTTGTTTTGGCATAGATCATTTATTCTCGTGCTCTCTGTTGTAAGCAGCGGTAAAACTAAAAGCTAACTGTAATATTAAAACAATAAAGACAACTGCAATAAAATACCTAGTGACAAATAAATTCATCAATTGCACTGAATTATTTTAAATTAATAACAGTACCCGAGCTGTTTGTAAATACAGTAGTCCCTCTCTTCAGCGGACACTCCTGTATCCAAGCAAGTGTCCCTACATTGCAGGTGTCCCCTCATCGGAGGGACAGAATTTTTGAGTGACTGTTTTTGGCTCTAGACGCTAAATGTGCCATTTATGACAGAGAAGTTCTTAACCGTAAATGTGAATAATGTTACAAAAAAGGAAGAAGACATTAACAAAAATGTTTTATTTACCAGTCTTAATACCCCAAATACAAAAAATTTCCATGTTAATCTCATATAAAAAATTGTTGTTTTAGAAAGAAGATCAATAAATACTGTTCAGTAATTTACTTGTGTTCTAGGTATATTAGCATAGTAATTTCTTCAACTTCTGATATGTATCATACGTTGCAAAGAATACCTTGCATGAAAAGCAGCAGCATCTATATGATATTTTATTACACAACTAACATAATCTCTACATGTCAAATTTGAACATGGTATTTATTTTGTGTGTGAGCCAAACTAAGCCATGATGACAGAGGCATGATGGGAGATATTTAAATCACCATGCTTTCGTCTGTTGATTGTAACAAGAATGTTTTTAATTTACATGTCTAATATACTCAAATAATAATGCTTAGCCAAAAAGTACATACATTTAAAAACATACACATGTAGTGTAGATGCGTGGATGGACATTATTTGTATAGATGTGAATGGATTGCACTTCATTCTACAAGATTGGAACGTATGCGGTGGGCGATAATAGGGTACCGCAGCTGTTCGCGGGAGCTCCAATAAAGCTTATAAACAATTTCAACGACAGGCAAGGGATATGCATTGCACCTAGGTATTTATTAGACTGCTTTCAATGCTCAATCATCTAAGTAAGAAGTGATTTAAATAACTGCAATTCAGGGTATTGTTCAGTTTGTTGTCCGTGCCGCCGGTGTCTGAGCTAGGATGAGCTCAGCCTCAGACTCGATTCGACGAGTCGATTGCAATTAGTTAACAGGCATTCCCATTGTCCGGTGACACAGAAAAACACGCAAGACAATAGCCAGCCAGAAATAAAACTAATTATCCACTCCCAGTTGGGTAAATTAGGTAGAATTTGTTTGCGTTTGGTTAATTGGAAACGGGGTGATTTGCTGCTCTGTCCGCCGCCATTTTGTAAATAAAATATTTAGCGGTAAAATTCAGCACTATTTTGAAATATTTCATGGAGATCGCAAAAATATTTGTTTCAGCAAAATCATAAATATACGTAAGGATTGTGTCGTACGCCCGTAAGCCCGTGCAGATCGCAAAAATCCGTAAGGCTTACGGGAAAACCGTACAAGTTGACACCTCTGCACTACCATGATGCATGTTGTTTGTTTACTGAAATTGAATACATGTTTTTCTTTACAGGTCAACAAGAAACTGAACAATGCTTACTAACACTAGTTCAACAAGTTACAGGACAGTTGTATTTGTGGACAGGACTATACAGCTATGAGCCGTGCAAGATGCTGCATATTAAATGTCAAATATTTGAACGTACTCCGCAGTGCTGGTGGTGTGTACACTGGCTTCCATGCCGGTCAGATACCCTGACTGACTAGAATGTAGAATGCAGAGTGCTTGACATGCGAATATGGTGACGCCTGACTAGCTTTGCAGTTGGTGATGGAACGGTGGATGTCATGATCTGTCAAATATGGCATGAGCCTTTGGTCAACCTCTCTCGACACTGTAAGACAGGTTCGACATTCTTTGGTGAACTACATCAGCTTGGATATCGATGGCATTGTGTGAGTTCACTCTCTTTGATGATACTGCATACCAGCTTCCTGGCATTTTGCTGTACATCCACATCTGCCTATAAAAGAAACAAAGTGACAATTAACATGGGTCTGACATGTATGATATTTTATATGTGCGACACATGTAGCCAAAGTCAATATCATGGTAATAATTCAGAGATGGAGTGAGTACAATACAAATGTACTCGAGTACGAGTACGATTACTTTGAACATGCATGAGTACGAGTACTCAGAAAACAAACGTACTCAAGTACGAGTACGATTACTTTAGAATGTAATCATGATTACTGGTACTTTCACGATTACTTTAATGAATATCCTGTTTCTACCGTAAAGGTGACCTCCATGGAATCAGGTGTCATTCATTTTCTGTTGCTGTGCCAATATCTAGTGTTCTAACTGATTACTGCTATCCGCTGTCCAGATGTTATTATTATTATTATTATAAATCATCAGATGACTTTCTCATGTGTTGAATGAACCATTTAATACTGGATTGATACTCAAGAAGTCCATATATCATGATACTACAAACTAAAGGTATCATAGTGATACTGTAACAAATAGCATACACGTGTTATGAGTGTCAATTTAGTGGTGGTTCAACTATGTCAATGAAGTATCAAGAGGAAAATATTAAAATTCTGAATCAAATACAAACATGATGCATTTAAGAATTTCATATGTCCCCTTTTAAATGTCAAATACACATGATCAAATATAAATTATACAATAACAACATTTCAAATCCCAGGGATCATATTAGCAATAATATCCAATTCAAATATGTCATATATCAGATGGGACAAACATAATAGTTGGGGATTTAGACAGGTTTACAGTTTACACTTACTTAAACATAATGGACAAGGACAAATATATACATTACTCGGACAAATGGACAAATATATACATTACTCAGACCTGTTATATTGAACATTTTTACTAATGTGGGAAACATTCTGCCACACTGAAATTAATATGTGAAAATACTAATTGTACAAAAGAAAGGTATTCACCACTATCTCTAGCCAGTACTCTTCATAGAATTGAGTAACATATAACAATTGCACATGTAACTCTCAGCCACATGGCAAGGACCCTGACTAGTTTAACCACTTTTTATGTGTAAAGATACAAAATATTAAATAAATATTTAAAAACAAGTTATTTTATATCTACTGATTTTTTTAAAATAAAGTATAATCTAGTTACTTTATTTAATATATTTATTATTTATAAAGCACAATATCCAACATGGTCACAAAGTGCTGTGCATATTTGTTATGTACATAATGTTATTATATGTACATAGTATGTATATGTTATCTATTTACAGCATGTTTCTGTAACAATTGTGTGTGTGTTATGGGTCAACTCTTTGCAAAAGTAAATTTCCAGAAATATGTTTTCATACAACAATTCTTTCAGAATATTGAACAACTTTCCCATGACATGTATCACTAAGCACAAGTTTGCTAAAGCTAATGTCTTCGAACTGATGAAAGACATAATTTGAAAGCCTAATGAATGGGATTAATGTTTTTGAGCTAATTAGTATTTGATATACCATGTGCTGGATGCTCGATGAAATGAATATTTATAAAAGTAACTGTTTTTTTACATTTACCTAGTTAACACGTTTTCAACTTTGTCCTAATTTTGTTATTGCTGTTTTGCTTGTTATCTGATGAAATAAATACATATATCAAGTGCAGTCATTGTACCTGTAGTTATACTTATATTGTGCTTGCCATTATTTTGTAGTTAATTTCATGAAATAGTTTTAATAAAATGTTTTTACTTTATGATGTCTTTACTTATATACAATTTAACAAGTACACCCACCCATTAATACAGACAAATAAAATATCAGGGCAGATTCAGAAATCGTCTTGAGGGCACAAAATCCTACTGGCCTTTGAACCAAATTGTGTGGTCTACATTTGTGTTGATACCGCATAGCTTCATATTCCACTATCTCATTTGGAGTAGTGATATCGGAAAATGCCACAACTTATTATTATCACTTAAACTGAGTCATATTTCAAACAATATTGAGGCACATTAGCATTGACCAATTATAAAAAGTTCCTAGGAATACCAAATTCCTACAGTGTAGGAGGCACATCCACAGGACCCCAGGCCCCTTGGATTCACAAATGACATAGATCTGTAATTATTTTATAAAAGGTTTGTTGAGAGAGTAAATTTATGTATATTACAACACTCATTTACCTGAGATGAAGAGCTTTTCCGCATGCCCTATGGTGATGACACCTCAAGTTCTGAAAATGTGACACATTTAAATTTTAGTGTACTTGAACAAACTTGCAATGTTATGAACGATCACCTCCCAGGCTTCCAAATGCAAGCAATATCTTGTTATTTTATTACATTAATGTTACTAATAAATTAAAATAATATATATGTATATACCTATTTTTATGTATTAAATCATCATCAAATTGTGCTTAATGTATTAAATTATTATTATAAATGTATTAAATATTGTCATTATGAATAAGTATAACGCAGGCCTAAGTATAACTGTTACGCCTTACGGATCACTTATAATGCATTAATTTTACATTATGCCTAGCTACTATTAGGCTAATTAAGCCTAGTTAATTAATCTTAGCGTTAGGATATTAGCCTGCTACCTACCATATGTGACATAAACATTACATAGTTACAGTATTATAATAAATCACTGGCATGTGATAGTCATATAGGCCATAGTCTATGGCTGGCGTAGTCATACTCATAGCATAGCCATACCTTCAACGCTGCTATTTTGTCGTACCATGGCATTGCCCATTGGCTGAATAAGCGCCAATGTTGAAGGTAAACAATAACAAACATTTAATAAAAACAACAGACATATATCAGTGACGTATATACTCATACGCCTAAATATATATATACGTGATCATAGCTGAGCAATTCGTAATTACTAACCTATCTGGAAGAACATGTGCGAACGCTGCATCAGTGCATGTGGACTGTGTCTGGACTGCAGTCAGTGACAGTCGGCCCACGGCCACGGTGCCCGTAGCTTGCAAAGGGCACTTTCACTGTTCCGAAGGCGAAGTCATTCTGCTCACTGCTAAGCCTAAGTTCTATATTTGACATATAAAAATCATATTTGTGCCTACACTCGCCGTTTCTAAACGTAAACAACTCGACAGGGTCAATCTCGCCCCAAGCCTCGTTCGCGTGAAGACTAAAGCGTATTCCGCTCAAAACTGCATTTCCATAGTTAGGAATCGTACATAGTTTCTACACGCTCCGTGTAGAAACAAAAATCGAAAAAGTTCGCATTTGTTCTATTAGTTGAAGAAAATTGAAGTAACACGTCTGCATAAACCAACTAGTCAATCATTCGGGTGTATTTGATACATCCGCTTTTTGTGAAATGACTAATAATCGCTAGGAGCAAACGATTTTTACGGGAATGAGTGGATTGAGTATCTTTAACTGACTTAAATTATAACAGCTTATAAAACGTTTTAATCACTTTTTTCGATGTGTATACGTTCGGAATGTAATTCTACATAACTTCCGGTACAAAGAAGGTAGATATCATTTTTTTAATTGCGTTTTAGAACAATTTAATGCCGTCAAGTCGACGTTAATAAGGTGATGTCACAGGGCGCGAGCAGTTGGTGCATGCCAAATGCACCAGAGCCGCAAAGGTGATGTCTTGTGTGTGCAATGCGAAGTCGAAATAAAAATAATTTTTTATAAATTTAAGACAGAAAATAATTTATCTGCATTATGCAAAATAAAAATTATTGATGTAGCCTTAGTTTTGGGGACATACTCGCAAATCGCAACACATCGCTTTTGCGGTTGTGATGCATCTGGGGTGCGCTAACTATTCCCTGTAACATTGGCTTATTTGCGTTGACTCGACATAATTTAATTGCTCTAAAAAATATATTTAAAATGTAATATATGATCTGATTTCTTTGTGTCGGAAATGATGTAGAACGACATTCCAAACACATACACATGGAAAAAAGGTGATGACACTTTTTGAAAAGGCCCTAATAATTTAGGCCACTTAACTGGAAGAGTATCCAAAGTATATTATAGAACATAACAAACAATAATCAAAGTGGATATGCACATTGATAAGTGAAGTTTTGATTAAGTGTTGGATTGATGCCAGATATATCAAATGATTGCAATATATAATTAATTTATATATATATATATATATATATATATATATATATATATATATATAATTATATGGCCATGCACTAGAACTATCTAAAAATTGTGCATTCTGAAAGGTGTCTTAACCTATTTCTTGGGAAATAGAGAGGAAATGAATGCATAACTACAAGGTAGCAGCAAGTAAACATGTGTATAGCAAGAAATTGCTATGAGGTGATAATTCTGGCATATTTTGAGTGAGATGGCTGAGATAAACAGCGAGGTGGCCCACCACGGCAAACACTGACACTGTTAGTGTTACACTTACAGGGGGTGTGGGTTCAAATGTTGCATCATGCGATCCTACACACAATGACACAGTTTCGTCCTTTTGTACCTCTCTGACTCCGAGGAGTTTCTTTCGTTAAATAGACAAAATGTTTCCAAACATGTGACCATGTCGGTGGAAGTTTTGATAAAAGACCGACAAACCTTTCCTTGCACGCCATCATAACGTCGTAGCGAAAACCACACAGCACTTCTGCACATGCGCATTAAGCGTTGGCGCGGCTAGCCTCCACCAGGCTCCAGGAGGTGGCAGCACCTTTCTGTCCTTGAAATTGCCTCTATAAATAAATAATAATAAATAAATAAATAATACATTTATTTGGTATATAGTGCCACATCCATAATTGTTCGTGGCGCTTCACAACATATTACTATTTAAAATACATAAAAAGATAAATGTATACAATAAGACTAATGTATAAAATATATTTATGTGTATAATTCTATTCGCTGTAAAATTATAGCGGTGGTTCTTTGCAAAGTGCTTGGGTCTTGGCAGAGCGTGGAATTTAATCCAAGGTAACATATCATGACATATCATATCATGACATAGATAGACAGACGAGAGCCATGGTCTTTCTGGATGGTTGGCTGTCTGTGTGACTGTGGTTGCCATGGAACAGAAGATAACAAGAACTAAACTCAAGTCAAGAAACAAGGCCTGCATGTAATTTGTCAGGCTAAAATCCTTTTTAGAGGGGTCTTAATTTAAAATTACACGGGGGTTAGCATCAAACAGATGACGAACGACGGCTATTTCCTCTCTCAGAAAGAACACGTACATCCATCTTTTGGAGGGTTAACTAAAAATATTTGCTCTAACACCACCCCCTGTCCTAATCTAATTCTACACGTACTGTGCGCCTGTAGTGGGGGCAATATGCCAGATAACCCGAGTTTGTTTAGCGCCATGGGCATGGGACCTATGTCATGATCGACCGTTTTTGCGTAGTTTTCCGCGTTTTATTCCCTTTGAAGTTTGATGTAAAGTTACGCAATTAAAATTATTCTCTATTCAAAGCATATTCATTGACGATTTCTACAAACACAAACAAATAGTTTGATGCAATTTGGTGACAAACTACCAGCAGTGATTAGCGTGTTGGTATCTTTCATCGACAGGGTGCCTAATGATCGACCGTTTCACAAATGGCTAAAATGCAATAAATGGATGCGCCTATGACATCAGTTTGCGTGTTATTTTTGGTGTTGACTGTTACTGTACTAACGTAATTGTATATGTGTAAACAAACACGCAAGCTGATGTCATGGGTGCATCCATTTATTGCATTTTAGCCATTTATGAAACGGTCGATCATTAGGGACCCTGTCGATGAAAGGTACCCACAGCCTATGCCGACCATATCATCTTTTCTACCTCAAAGCCAAAGGGGCGCTAAGACGCAATGTATGTAAAACAAATATACCTGGGTCCTGGTATGACGACGAATAATTGAATAACACAATATACGCAAATATACAGTTACAACGGCAACATTTAGTAAAGGAGCTCGGTCCGGATTCTAAACGCAGTTTGACAGAACGTTCTAAAATGGCGCGAAATTGCATTTACCCGAGTCTTTGCTGTGCGGAAACATAATGTAACGATGGTTTTTATTGGCTAATCCATTCACGAGGGACATGGTGACCGAGGCTTTTATCGGAGAAACTAAACAGGTTTACATTAGTCGCGCAGTAAATAAATTTTAATATTTGATTGATTATAAATAATCACCCTGCCATCTAGTAGATAATCAAACAACCATCATCCATGTGAAATCATTCGCCAGATGGCGCAGTAATCGGTAGGCGAATGCGTGTTTTGTGAGTGTGGCGTAAGCGTGCAGTACATTTTATACCATAATGAATGACTAGAATTTAACAGAAATCAGCTAGTTAACGTATACAATGTATAACTGGCGTTAATATACAGTAATACACGGGTAGGTATTCTTGCATAACGTAGAAGTACATTAAACGACATGCTTATATTTCAAAAATGGCGTAGCGCGCGGACTGCTGAGAAAAGCAATGCCAATGATTCACTCACTTCAAATTCAATAGTTTCAGGAGCACATGCGTCAGATACAATAGTTTGTGTTTCTACTATTATTGTTAACGTCAACAAATCTAACGTGGTAATTTTTAATATTCCAGTTAACTGGCCTAAATTTATTAGGGCGTTTTCAAAGCGTTTTACCAGGTTTTTTTCAATGTGTATGTGTTCGTAATGTCATTCTACAATAGACTACATCACTTCCGTTCCGATACAATGTCAAAGAAGTCAGATATTTTTGTGTGTGTTTACAGCAACTTAATGTCGTCGAGTCGACATCAGTAAGCCGATGTCACAGGGCGCGAGCGGTTGGAACTTGCCAGACGCACCAGAGCCGGAAAGGGTCAAGTAGTGTCGGTCCCAGTACTACAGTTTCCTACAGGTGAACAATAGTACTTCTAATCGAATTACCATAATTACATTTTGCCAAATTAGTTCGCTGGTTCCTCAGGGTCGCGCAGATTTAAACAACCACTAAAAGGGCGCAAAACCCAAATCCCTCTCAACACAACTCATTCAAACGTGCATTTCTTCAAAGTTTAAAATGAAAATAACAAGCACAAATTACTGTAAATTGGCTACACATACACACGTAATCTTAAATTAAAACACTATCCCACATATACACAATTTAGATTACAGTAACTTTTGTAAAATTACTCAACATGTAGCTTCGATCGGCCCTGTTAATAGGATGCTAGTACCAACATAAAAGGCATCTACATATGCCTTTATTCCCAGTGAGGCATGAATTACATATCAAATCAATAAAAAAACAAGTTGAAATGTACATGACCATCATCGTTTTGATTAAAATTGGTGTGATGGTTTATGATCATGAGTCCCATTAATTTTTAGGTGAATCTGACCTTCAAGGTCCAGAGATAGAGGTCATCAAACGTTGACCAGACCTTGATATCTGATGACCGTCCAGGTGTCAGAACTCCACTTCTAGGTGACCTACATATGCAAGCAACAACAAAATATAGAACGTTAGCCAACGTTTGCATGTTAATTGGCCTATATTTCTGCATTAATACGGTGCAAGAAATGTATTTACAATTCATAGCTCCTGAAGTATTCAGTTGCACACAATAAAACTTCTACGGATTCTTGCCATATGTGTATGCTTCAACATAAAAAATCAGCGAAATCGGAGGTTACACGTTTTTTGTCAGGTCAAATGTCAAACCTATTTTTAAATATGTTTAAAGAACTGATAGATGAATTGTTGTCTAAATAGGTAGACAATTGTATTAGCTTTAAAATGACACCAACATCACATCTGTAGGTCACATAGAAGTGGAGTTATGACACCTGGAAGGTTGTCAGGTATCAAGGTCGGGTCAAAGTTTGATGACCTCTATCTCTGGAGTAAATGAATGGAACAGATGAACAGCTGATTGTGAAGGTGCTAATAGTGTTAATATGTTTAAAAATAAAATTGACATATACCTGAGAAGGGTACATTTAGATAGATAGGTTGGACTCTCGATAAGCCAAAGGGCTTCCTTGTCCACCTGTCATCTAGAGTTGATTCTCTAGGTGGCAATCTTGGTAAATCTTGTTAAAGGTGTTGAGAGGACACCAAAATCTCTGCAGGAGAATCGCAAAGATTTGGAACTGTATCTAAAACTTTATGTACTACTATGAATTCACAGAAATTAATGTTTTAATGATGCATTGCAAAATTCAATCTGTTGTTTACACATGTCGTACTAAATTTGATTTCTAAGTGGAACTAATGCATATGTGACTAAAGATTAACAAATGATGCAGGATTCATATTTAAAATACACAGCATCTGTCAACTAGCTAATCTGTTTTAGTGTTCGTAGTTTTGAGAATTACTACGTGTGGATGTCATGCGGGTTTGTATAGATGTCAGTCTCATGTCACCCGTTGTCTGGATGTTACCCTGTATTGGGGATGTCACTCTGTTTTGTGTGTATGTCACCTACTGTAGTGTGTATGTCACCCTGTGTTGTGTGGATGCCATTGTGTTTTGTGTGGTTGTCACCCTGTTTTTGTATATGTCACCCTGTGTTGTGTGGTTGTCACCCTGTTTTGTGTGGGTGTTACTGTGGTGTATAGATGTCACCCGGTGTGGTGTGTTTTCACCAATATGTCACCCCTTTTTTGAATGCTGTATAAATGTCACCAACATGACACCCTGTGTTGTATGGTGATGTATGAATGTCACTAAGATGTCACCATGTGTTGTATGGGGTTGTACGAATGTCACTGACATGTCACCATGTGTTGTATCGTGATGTATGAATGTCACTACGATGTCACCCTGTATTGCAGGGCAGAGGACAGACCAAGGATCTGCTGGCCAGAATCTTGGTGTAATTTGCTGAGCTGCTCAGTTCCCCATGGATACCAGTGACACTCGACACAAGTAAGTGACACACAATGACACTTATTTTGTAGGCATCACCTCATAACACACTTATAGTCAGCGAACACACAGAACACAGGCCTCCAGTGTTTGTGAGAGGTGAACACACAGAACACAAGTCTCCAGTATTTGTGAACACACTGAACACAGGCCTTCTGTGTTTGTGAAAAGTGAACACATGCCTCCAGTGTTTATAGGAAATGAACACACTAAACACAGGCCTCCAGTGTTTGTGAGAAGTGAACACACTAAACACAGGCCTCCAGTGTTTGTGAGAAGTGAACACACTAAACACAGGCCTCCAGTGTTTGTGAGAAGTGAACACACTAAACACAGGCCTCCAGTGTTTGTGAGAAGTGAATACACAGAACACTGGCCTCCAGTATTTGTGAGAAGTGAACACACTGAACACAGGCCTCCAGTGTTTGTGAGAAGTGAACACACTAAACACAGGCCTCCAGTGTTTGTGAGAAGTGAATACACAGAACACTGGCCTCCAGTATTTGTGAGAAGTGAACACACTGAACACGGGCCTCCAGTGTTTATGAGAAGTGAACACACTGAGCACTGGCCTCCAGTTTTTCTGAGAGTTGAACACACAGAACACAGGCCTCCAGTGTTTGTGAGAAGTGAACACACAGAACACTGGCCTCCAGTATTTGTGAGAAGTGAACACAGGCCTCCAGTGTTTGTGAGAAGTGAACACACTGAACACTGGCCTCCAGTTTTTCTGAGAGTTGAACACACAGAACACAGGCCTCCAGTGTTTGTGAGAAGCGAACACACAGAACACAGGCTTCCAGTGTTTGTGAGACGTGAACATACAAAACACAGGCCTCCAATGTTTATGAGAGGTGAACACACAGAACACAGGCCTTCAATGTTTGTGAGACACAGGTCACCACTAGCCAGGTGTTGTGATTGCACTGCCCCTGGCAGATACGTCATCAAAGTACAGAAGTTAACTGAACTACTTTTACTGTTGTACTTTGTCCTATAAGAAGCTGTCTGATTCACAAACTCTCCCAACCCTCATTAAGGTTACAGGAAATCCCAAAAATTACCTGTTCAGTGGTTCTTAGTGTGTACAAATTTAATTGATTCAGCCAAAATACTTGGATTAGAAACTAAGTGTCGTGCATCTTACAATGTTCTCTACCAATTCTAATTAAACAAGTGTAGAAACTGGAACTATTGTACATTCTAAGAAGGTGACAACTGTTTTGATTTGTTAACACTCCATCACACACAACAAATACTCTTTTAGCAAGTGTTGACATAATTGTCACAGTGTTGACATAATTGTCACAGCGGTGACATATATGCCACATAGTTTAAAAAAAAGTGCAAGTAAAATGTAATTGTCACATTGTGGACATGAATGACTCAGTGTTAAAATTAATGTCACACTACTGATGTTAATCATTTAATTGTCACAACTTTTATGCCCCAGTGTATATGTTAATGTCCCAAAACGTGATAGTCACCTTATCATTTGTTACACTGACAGGTGTGAAGGTCGTTGAGGTGATGGACGAGGTGACCTTGATGTCCAGCCTCACTGTGACACAGAAGGACATCTTGTATCTCACCCAGGTAACTTGTTCTTGAATAGAGGGAGAGAGTGGTAGAAGGAAGAAGAGATCAAAATAGGGAAGGGTTGAGGTGGAGGGGGTAATTAGAGAAATGGGGCATTACATGTCAACTCACTCTAAAATAGGGTGAACATTTCAGTACCTTCTTCGATTTTTATGACATGTTGTGCTTCAATTTATGATCATGATTCTATGCTTCCCACCAAATCGTAGGTCAATCAGATTTTGCCATCCAGACATAGAGGTCATCGAACTTTGACCAGACATTGATACCTGACGAGTTACTAGGTGTCAACTCCACTTCTAGGCCACCTACAGATGTGATGTTAGGGTCATTTTAAAGCAATTGGAATTATCAACCTATTTAGGCAATAACGCATACTATACAAAATACCCAAAATATATTTCTTTTAAATTGTTTGGCCTTTGACCTGTCCTAGCCAAAAAAGTAACCTCCGAATTCGCTGATTTTTAATTTTAAGCCTACATATATAGCAACAATCTATAGAAGTTTTTTTATGCACAATTGAATACTTCATGAGTTGTAAATTTTTAAACGTTGTTTATTTGCATAAGTGCTTAGGTATAAGCAATAAGTGTCCAAGAAACAAATTCAGACCATCCAAATGACAAGCGGACAAGTATCTAGATGACACTACGGTCACATTGTGTCTCACGACGATGTGGTTGTAGTTACTGAATGAAAGTGAGGCTACGGTGATGACACTAATGGAACCGACGAAGATTCTGAAAGAGGAAGTGAGACGACAGGAACTCAACCACCAGAGGGAGACAGCGGTCTCTCCCAAAGAACGTCGCCTTTGTTACAATGTTGTTTTTAAGATATCATCTTTGTAAGAGTGTCATCTTTAGTCATCTTGTTAGAAAATTGCCTTTATCGTATAGTCAGTAGAATATAAACTTTGCAGTATGGATTTTGTTAGAATGTTGTCACAGATATCAGTTTGTGTGTTAATCTTCCTACCTGGATCTCATATCTGCCTCATTCAAAGATTAATATGCAACCAAAAATGCCTGATTGTGCTACGTTCCCTGTTGATAGACCGTTGTCCTGGTGTTGATTGACCCTTGTCCTGGTGTTGATTGACCCTTGTCTTGGTGTTGATTGACCCTTTTCCTGGTGTTGATTGATGTTGTCCTGGTGTTGATTGACCCTTGTCCTGGTGTTGATTGACCCTTGTCCTGATGTTGATTGACCCTTTTCCTGGTGTTGATTGATGTTGTCCTGGTGGTGATTGACCCTTGTCCTGGTGTTGACTGATGTTGTCCTGGTGTTGATTGACCCTTGTCCTGGTGTTGATTGACCCTTGCCCTGGTGTTGATTAACCCTTGTCCTGGTGTTGATTGACCCTTGTCCTGGTGTTGATTGATGTTGTCCTGGTGTTGATTGACCCTTGTCCTGGTGTTGATTGACCCTTGCCCTGGTGTTGATTAACCCTTGTCCTGGTGTTGATTGACCCTTGTCCTGGTGTTGATTGATGTTGTCCTGGTGTTGATTGACCCTTGTCCTAGTGTCGATTGACCCTTGTCCTGATGTTGATTGTTGTTTTCCTGGTCTCGATTGACCCCTGTCCTGATGTTGATTGACCGTTGTCCTGATGTCGATTGACCATTGTCCTGATGTTGATTGGTAGTTGTCCTGGTGTTGATTGACCGGTGTCCTAGTGTTGATTGACCATTGTCCTAGTGTTGATTGACCATTGTCCTGATGTTGATTGCCCCTTGTCCTGGTTTCGATTGACCGTTGTCCTGATGTTGATTGACCCTTGTCCTAGTGTTGATTGACCCTTTTCCTGTTGTTGACTTACTGTTGATGACCCTTGTCCTTATGTTAATTAATCCTTGACCTGGTGTTGATTGACCCTTGTCCTGGTGTTGATTGACTCTTGTCCTGATGTTGTGGCCCTTGATGCACATTAGACTTTGACAGTGTTCAAAATGTTACAAATATTTTCTGCAATGTTGGCTAAATATTGTTAAACAATGCAACATGTTCTGGTGTAATGATCACCAGTAAAACTCATGCTTGTGGAAAACAACTGTAATTAAAAACAAACAAAAAACAACCCTCAAATGGGGTGTTTGGCAGCCATGGTGACGGAGGATGTGCTTCCACAAAAGACAAGTTCAGAACCACAGAAAAGTTAGTTTTTGCGTGCTATTTTAGATCACGTGTAGTCTGTCAGATTATGTAAATACAGTTTTTATAATGGTATGAAATACAGTTATGACTTTTCTTAATTATGATACAGTATTTTAATGTAAAATAAGTGTCAGATGTTTGTATAACCATTTTATTCACTTGCACAGTTTGGGGTAATTTTGGTTCAGTGTTGTGTGTGGCAGGTTCATACCCTGCTGGTGTTCCTTATGCAAACACTACATGTTGTGTGCACACACATTGATTCAATTTATTAAGTTTAGCTGCTTTTGTGATATCTTGGAAATGCATAGAACAATAGTCACGCTTTGAACGTGTGTGTGTGTGTGTGTGTGTGTGTGTGTGTGTGTGTGTGTGTGTGTGTGTGTGTGTGTGTGTGTGTGTGTGTGTGTGTGTGTGTGTGTGTGTGTGTGTGTGTGTGTGTGTGTGTGTGTGTGTGTGTGTGTGTGTGTGTGTGTGTGTGTGTGTGTGTGTGTGTGTGTGTGTGTGTGTGTGTGTGTGTGTGTGTGTGTGTGTGTGTGTGTGTGTGTGTGTGTGTGTGTGTGTGTGTGTGTGTGTGTGTGTGTGTGTGTGTGTGTGTGTGTGTGTGTGTGTGTGTGTGTGTGTGTGTGTGTGTGTGTGTGTGTGTGTGTGTGTGTGTGTGTGTGTGTGTGTGTGTGTGTGTGTGTGTGTGTGTGTGTGTGTGTGTGTGTGTGTGTGTGTGTGTGTGTGTGTGTGTGTGTGTGTGTGTGTGTGTGTGTGTGTGTGTGTGTGTGTGTGTGTGTGTGTGTGTGTGTGTGTGTGTGTGTGTGTGTGTGTGTGTGTGTGTGTGTGTGTCTGCGTGTGTGTATGTTTGTATGTATGTATATATATATATATATATATATATATATATATTATATATATATATATATATATATACATATATATATATATATATATATATATATATATATATATATATATATATATATATATATATATATGACATTAGATGGCATAGTGCACACTCCATAATCACTGTAGTTCTGTTCGTCCTTCCCCATCAGCAGGCTGTGTCCCACACATCCACCAGGGCCGTTCTTGCAGCAGTGTGTAGCCGCCGATACTTGCCGTAGCGCCGCACACGTCTACACGACCGAGGCTGTCATCCAGCCTCGAGATATCTCCAGACTCCGCCCTGGTGATGTGTCATAGGCTGTCATCCCAACAACACGACAGTCACTGCTCTTCTCCAGACATACAGTACTTCGTTGGTTGTCACTAAGCCTTTCCTTTCTCAATACGTGTTAGAACCAACCAGCTGAGAGAACTTGTTAGGCATAGGTTTGACTTCACAGAAGGAATTCGTTGATATTATCAAGATATGTGAGCCATTGGGGTGTAGTGATCACAACCAGATACTAGATAGACTAGATATGAGAAACCTCTCATTTTCACAAAGATCAGTCAATAAGTGGAACAAATCACCAGCTGATTGTGTGGGTGCTAGTAGTGTTATGTTTAAAAGTAAAATTGACATATACCTCAGAATGTCAGGATACACTTTGATAGGTTGGACTCTCGATAAGCCAAAGGGATTCCTAGTCCACCTGCCATCTAGAGTTGATTCTCTAGGTGGCAATCTTGTTATATATATATATATATATATATATATATATATATATATATATATATATATATATATATATATACATATACATATATATATATATATATATATATATATATATATATATATATATATATATATATATTAACACTATTCTACTTTGTATAATCTTTCCAGTTGGGTATTTTATCAACGATGGTGATTAGCCATGAGATGTTATAAATGTTTGTTTCATCTAAATATGAGCAACTTGCATTTTATTGTACAGCGATTTGAGCATATTTGGATATTGCGCTTTATAAATAATAATAATAATAATTATTATTATTATATTTAGATAGACATAACTTTGACGAGATCGTTGACATATTCATTCACACACAACACATGGTACAAAGTTAACTACGCAATGGCGGAACAGTTGAAGTGGGGCTATAATATCGGCTGTGAATTCGCAAAAGAAATGTGCATGTAGTATATGATAAAAACCAACAGAGCTGAGAACGTTATAGTCTCGTCACTAACACAATGTCCACAAAGTGCTTATATCAACCAGTATTGCGTTAGTGGTGTCAGTGCATGCATGAGTGTGTGTCTCATCCTCCATTATATTAGTGTATATTTTATTATGACCTTTGTTTGCTTCTGCGTCAATATTCATCCAAGTTCTGAAATTATGTCAGTCATCTCATTGTATCTGTATCAATTATATTTATAACATGTTTACATAATGGTACAATGAAACGTCCCGTATACATATATTATTGACCACACTGTCATAACAACACTCATCAAGTGGACACAATTGCACATACAACCACAATACAAGATTTTAGAAAACAAAATCTCACTTACGCCTTACAGTGCATAATAAATAATGCACTTGTTTTACAAAGAAGTTCAATGTAAACTCCTATTAACGTTAAACTTAATTATTCACCGAGTTTTTCGTTCGCTTATTTATAACACTTGTCGTAGGCATGTGTGTGTTCGTCTTTCTTTGGCAGTAAAAACAGTCAAATAATAACATTGTAATATGTCATATTGTAAGCAATTCCTGTCTGTCTATACATGTATGAGTGGAGGGGTTGGCGCATGTGTTAGATGTGAAGAGAAGCAAACTGGTTTGGTTTAAACATGTAACACGATCTCTATCAATATGACTGTATCTGTCTGTATGTCTGAATGTATGTCTGCGTGTGTATGTATGTATGTATTTATGTATGTATGTATGTATGTATGTATGTATGTATGTATGTATGTATGTATGTATGTATGTATGTGTGTATATATGTCTTTCTGTCTGTCTGTCTGTCTGTCTGTCTGTCTGTCTGTCTGTCTGTCTGTCTGTCTGTCGGTCGGTCGGTCGGTCGGTCGGTCGGTCGGTCGGTCGGTCGGTCGGTCGGTCGGTCGGTCGGTCGGTCGGTCGGTCGGTCGGTCGGTCGGTCGGTCGGTCGGTCGGTCGGTCGGTCGGTCGGTCGGTCGGTCGGTCGGTCGGTCTGTCGGTCTGTCGGTCTGTCGGTCTGTCGGTCTGTCGGTCTGTCGGTCTGTCGGTCTGTCGGTCTGTCGGTCTGTCGGTCTGTCGGTCTGTCGGTCTGTCGGTCTGTCGGTCTGTCTCTCTGTCGGTCTGTCGGTCTGTCGGTCTGTCGGTCTGTCTGTCTGTCTGTCTGTCTGTGTGTCTGTCTGTGTGTCTGTCTGTCTGTCTGTCTGTCTATCGGTCGGTCGGTCGGTCGGTCGGTCGGTCGGTCGGTCGGTCGGTCGGTCGGTCGGTCGGTCGGTCTGTCGGTCTGTCGGTCTGTCGGTCTGTCGGTCTGTCGGTCTGTCGGTCTGTCGGTCTGTCGGTCTGTCGGTCTGTCGTTCTGTCGGTCTGTCGGTCTGTCGGTCTGTCGGTCTGTCGGTCTGTCGGTCTGTCGGTCTGTCGGTCTGTCGGTCTGTCGGTCTGTCGGTCTGTCTGTCTGTCGGTCGGTCGGTCGGTCGGTCGGTCGGTCGGTCGGTCGGTCTGTCTGTCTGTCTGTCTGTCTGTCTGTCTGTCTGTCTGTCTGTCTGGCTGTCTGGCTGTCTGGCTGTCTTTGTGTATGTCTGCCTGCCTGCCTGCCCGCCCGCCCGCTTGTTCCACTTGTCAACAGATTGACACCAAGGAACTATCGGTTAGATATAACTATATGCATAATACATACATGCATACTTGCATACTACGTGTATACATGCATTTATGCCCTGACACATATAGTATACGAGGCGCTCACATATACGTAATCACGCACGATTGTACGCATGCGCACACATACACACGCACACGCATACCCGCATATATATATATATATATGTGTGTGTGTGTGTGTGTGTTCGCGCGCGCTCGTGTGCGTGTGTATGTGTGAGCATGCGTACGAACGTGCGTGATTACGTATATATGAGCGCCTCTAATGCTATGTGTATGGACATAAATGCATGTATACATGTAGTATGCAAGTATGCATGTATACATGTAGTATGCAATATATAGTATAATGTTCTACTGGCTGCATGCACGGCCCATGTGTGGGTGGGCTGCAGGCTGAATTGTAACGCGCGAGGCCTTTATTCTGATGATATGTCCTTATTCTGTTGGACTATCAGGGTTTTGATGTGGGTTTTCTACTGAAATAGTTGATTATTTTTGTCACTGATTACAAATTGTGTGTGCAAACTTTGCACAGCATACTACAAAAAGTATGTTTTATGGCTTTACCATGACAAGATAATATGACCAGTCACAGGTCATTTAATGCCTACTGCAGATGATGTTGCAAGATGGCAGCAACAGTATATGTTGATAATACATGTCCATGTTTTATGTATATCATCTGTTAGCGCATTTTCTCATTATATTGTCATCACATTTTCTCATACTATAACTGGCTGAGATCATACAATCAATAATTTGATGGGTTTATGTATTAATGGTAAACAACCCAATAATAATAATAAATATGTTTTTATTAACGATAACCTTATAAAATGAACATTTTATCTCCATAACGGTCGTGATTGCTAACGCAAATATATTATAAAACAAAATGTACATGCACTAAGCAATTTGATCGACTACATGCATACGAATATATATATATATATATATATATATATATATATATATATATATATATATATATATATATATATATATATATTTATATTGGATTTGTAAAGATAAAGTGTCCAATGAATGGTACGGTCCGATAATTGGCATTTACCCCATTTGCCATCTACACTAACGGCCAAAGTATGTTTGTTAGTGCGTCATATCGACCATTCTCTAACTAGCCGCAATGACTCGGTAGCAACAGTGACATCGACTGTTGTTGACAACGTGTGACAAAGTTTGGGTTAACTGATATATGCTGTCGTATTTAACTTCAACTAGCGGCAAGTCGAAAACGGCTAACACTGGTATCTGTGTAGCGAACTCTGAGAGACAACGCGCGTTATCTTCTGTCTCTTAGTTCGTGTTGTCCACGCCAAATGGCAGCACGTGTGGTTTGTCGCCAACCACGTAGTAGAGTCCGTTGTATCTGACAGGACGAGTGACGCGGACGTTAATCGCCTCTGTCCAGTCCCGGCGGACGTCGACTAGATCCCGGCCCTCGGCACGCAGCGACGACTCACGAGAAATGCATGTGTTAGTCGAGTTGTCCTACACGACATGTGCCGTCGTGAAGGCGCTCTTCTGGTCGTTGGTACGGACCGTGGTCGGGTCGCCGCGGAAGGACGTACGAGGCGAGGTGGTGTTGGTGACGGGCGCCGGCAGCGGACTCGGTCGACTCCTGTCGGTCGCCTTCGCCCAGAGAGGCGCAGTCGTCGTCGGCTGGGACGTCAACGACAGCGCCAACGGACACACGGCGGACATCGTGCGTGCTGCCGGGGGACGCATGCACGTGTACACGTGTGACGTCAGGTATGTCGCCATTTACGTCGGCACCAAGTGTTCGGCGACCGTTTTTCGACTGCTTGACATACGTTTTGCTGCCCAACTGGTCACTAGATGGACAGGTCAATTCCTAATCAAACACGGCTTGGTCTTAATACAGTACGTAGCTAATACGTCTTATGTGGGTGTCCTAACATACATGTATCAGAACAGTCTGGGAAGGCAGTGACATTGTAAATGACATGTAGCATAGTCGACAGGATTTCAATCGCTTTGCCAGTTTTCGTGGTAGAGATTAAGCAAAGGAGGTAAATTCCTTCTGCTCTCGTGTTAACAAGATTTAACAAGATTGCCACCTAGAGAATCAACTCTAGATGGCAGGTCGACAAGGAAGCCCTGTGGCTTATCGAGAGTCCAACCTATCTAACTAAATGTACCCAGCCCTTCTTAGGTACATGTCAATTTTATTTTTAAACATATTAACACTACCAGCACCTACACAATCAGCCGATAATCTGTTCCATTCATTTACTGTTCTTTGTGAAAATGAAAAATTTCTAATATCTAGTCTACACTGCTTCTTTGCTAATGTAATTCCATGTCCTCTAGTCCTTCTCTCTTCCTTAGCAGAGAACAAAATATTTCTGTCAATATTTTCATACCCATTCAATATTTTAAAAACTTCTATCTGATCTCCTCTCAATCTCCTGGTTTCTAGTGTTGTTAATCCACATTCTTTTAGACGCATTTCATAACTAATATTCCTGAGTTTTTGTATCATTTTGGTTGCTCTTCTTTGTACTCTTTCTAGTATATCAATATCCTTCTTGCGATATGGCCTCCATGCCTGTATGCAATATTCTAAATGAGGCCTAACTATTGTTTTGTACAGCGGTATTATTAGTTCTTTTTCCTTGTACACTATATTTCGCCTACTTAATCTAAGAATTTGGTTTCCCTTTGCTGCTGCAATTGCACACTGTTCTGATACCTTCATATCAGCACTAATAGTTAACCCTAAGTCCTTTTCCTTTACGGTAGTATTTAGTACAGTATCACCCATTGTATATTGTGCATCTTCATTTCCATGTCCTGTGTGGAGGCACTTACACTTCCCATAATTAAACAGCATTTGCCACTTATCAGACCATTCGTTCAACTTATTTAGATCATCTTGTAATTGCTGTCTATCTGCATCACTTTCAATATTTCTAGACACTTTTGTATCGTCCGCAAACTTCAACACCTTGCTTGTTATATCATCATCCAAATCATTGATATATATATTAAGAACAAAATAGGTCCCAATACTGATCCCTGCGGTACTCCACTCAAAACCGATTTCCAGTTTGAAAACTCCCCATCATACCATTGCCTATGCCATGGGCCTTTAGTTTAAGTAGTAATCTTTGATGTGGCACTTTGTCAAAGGCTTTTTTAAATCTAAGTATATTATATCTACTGGTGATCCCTCGTCTACCCACTTTGTGACATCTTCCAAAAAACATAAGATATTTGTTAAGCATGACCTCGCTTTTAGAAACCCATGTTGAGATGGGTTAGTCAAGTTATTTTTAACAAGAAAATCAACCAAGTGATCTTTAATTAGTCTTTCTAATAGTTTGCAAACCACCGATGTTAAACTAACTGGTCTATAGTTCTCTGACTTGCTTCTTGATCCATTTTTAAATAATGGTATGATGTTTGCTTCTTTCCATTCTAATGGAACTACTCCTTCCTCTATTGACAAATTGAACACTGTTGCAAGTGGTATGCTGATTTGTTTTACAATTTCCAGTAGTAATTTGGGAGGAATCCCATCCACTCTAGGTGACTTATTTTCCTTCATATCCCTTATTTTCTTAGCTACCATTTTTGGTGTTACAATTAGTTGTCCTAAATAGTCTGACTCTCTCCCTTCAAATTTAGTCTCTGGTACTGGTAATGCACTAGTATCTTCCCTGGTGAACACCGAACTAAAGTATTCATTTAGGTTTTCTTCCATTAAGAATCCCTCTGTTATTATGTTTCCATCACTACCTTCTAGAGGTCCTACCTTATCCTGAACTTTCTGTTTACTTCGAACATACGCATAAACACTCTTGCTGTCATGTTTTATATTAAAAGCTAATTTGTGTTCATAGCTTCTCTTTGAATTTCTAATTTCAGCTGTAGCTTGGTTAGGTGCGTCTTTATAAAGGGCATAGTCTTCTTCATTTAAATTATGTCTATATGTCTTCCACATCGTTTGCTTATATTTGATTTTTCTAATGGCTTCTTTTGATAAGTGTTTCTTTTTTGACCGTTTCCGCTGTTTTTTCAAGGGGACAAATTGTTCGACAATGCAGTCAATTTCCCTCTTTAAGATATTCCAACATTCTGTTGCTGTCTTATTCTCCAGTGTGTTATTCCAGTCTATCTTTGCTAAATGTTTCCTCATGTCCTTATATCTTCCTTTGTGAAATTTTTCCTGTACCGTATTTTTCGATTCTGTTCTCCTTTTACTTTAATGATAAAATATATCTGGTTGTGATCACTACACCCCAGTGGCTCACATATCCTGACATTATCAATAAATTCCTTCTGTGAGCTCAAAACTATGTCAAATACGTTCTCACCCCTGGTTGGTTTTAACACATGTCGAGTAAGGAAACTGTTTTGTACTAAATTTAAAACCTTTTGATCTTCACTCCCAGTACTCTGTTGAGATTTCCACTGTATACGCCCATGGTTAAAATCGCCAATAATGATACAGTCCCGTTTACTGACTTCCTTTATAGCGTTTTGTGTTTTCTCATTCTCATCTGTGCTTATGTTTGGACTTCGATAAACTAACCCAACAGTTAATGTTGACACACTCTAAGTCCGGGTCTGTCCTTGATGGTACTACGAGTTCAACCAAGATCGATAGTAAACTAGAAATAATGGCAGAAGACAGACGCAGCGCTTGAACAAAGTAAACCCTCCCAAATAAACCGATCGTCTATCTGCAACAAACTACTCGACGAAACATCCGACAAACATGATCGGCATCCATTTTGATGGCACGGCGGCCATTAGCCCTGTATACACGTCATTATTCCCCGGATAATGTTGCATCCAATCACCACATGTTTACCTTGAATACCAGGTCGTGACCCCTACATGACCCAGTTGCATACATTTGCCTGTCGTTTATTGAAGGAGGTCCAGTACGAACCAGTTCACCACTGGTGCTTACCATCTGTACGAGATGATCGGACACAGTGATAACATGCCGGTTTACAGTTTGTAATGAGCTCATGATATCCCACATTGCAGTTCGCCCGAGGAAATAAAGGAAGCAGCAAGGAAGGTACGAGCGGAAGTAGGCGATGTCGACATTCTTGTGAACAATGCCGGAATCGTCAGCGGCAAACTGCTGCTTGACGTCACTGATGACGTCATAGAGAAGACGCTTCGTGTCAACCTGCTCGCGCAGATGTGGGTCAGTGCTGTTTTCTTCCACAAAATAAGGGCTATCACATAAACGGTTATCCTCTGTCTTGAAATTAAATAATACAAACATTCATATTAAGAGGTTTATTAAACTTTCTAGAGAGAAACGATGTTTTGTCTAATCGTCCATATGGATTTTGCGAAGAGTATTACATTATGATAGAAATAATAGCAGACATTAGGAAATATTCTCTGCAAATTGCTAACATTCTCCTACTTCGGTTTCCCACAATCCACTTTCAACGTGACATGGCTTCATTTCTTACTGAATCAAACGGCTTGTCGTGATGAAGTCACCAATCATTATATATATATATATATATATATATATATATATATATATATATATATATATATATATAAATATATGCATATATATATGTATATATATATATATATATATATATATATATATATATATATATATATATATATATATATATATATATATATATATATATAATATATATATATATATACACACACTAAATGTTTATGCATATATATATATATATATATATGTATATATATATATGAATATATATATATATATATATGTATATATATATATATATGTATATATATGTATATATATATATATATATATATATATATATATGTATATATATATATATATATATGTATATATATATGTATATATATATGTATATATATATATATATATATATATATTACCGAACGATCACACTCAGAGTGAATTCCTGTGAGGACTTGTTCATTTCTGTAATTCAGTTTAAATACCTTTATATATATATATATATATATATATATATAATATATATATATATAATATATATATATTATATATATATATATTATATATATATATATATATAATATATATATATATATATATATATATTAAAAATGTATATATATATATATATATATATATATATATATATAATATATATATATATATATATATATATATATATATATATATATATTAAAAATGTATATATATATATATATATATATATATATATATTATAGTAAAGGATACGATAAAAACTACTTTATATGTATGTATATATATATATATACATACATATAAAGTAGTTTTTATCGTATCCTTTACAATTACACAATAGCGAACATCACAAAATTATTTCACCTTTGAGGGATAATATATATATATATATATATATATATATATATATATATATATATATATATATATATATATATATGTATATATATATATATATATATATATATATATATATATATATATATATATATATATATTGATGGATAATAAAGGTTTTTAAACACTGCATTACAAAAAGCACAAGTCGTCACAGAAATTCACCGTGAATATGTGTTTGTCCCAGACGGTGCAATGTTTCCTGCCGTCGATGCTGGAGCGAGACCACGGTCACGTCGTCAACGTAGCGAGTGTCGCGGGGTTCGTCGGTATTCCCCGCATGGCTGACTACTGCGCCTCGAAGCATGGCAGTGTCGGCTTCACGGACAGTCTCCACAGCGAGCTGACGACCTACCGTCGGCCGGGCGTCCACACGACGTGTGTGTGTCCGTATTTCATCGACACTGGCATGTTCCACGGCTGCTCGCCCAGGTAGGCACTGTGTTCCACGGCTGCTCGCTCAGGTAGGCTCCATGTTCCACGGCTGTTCGTCCAGGTAGGCTCCATGTTCCGTGGCTGCTCCTCGAGGTAGGCGCCATATTCCATGGCTGCTCGCCCAGGTAGGCTCCATGTTCCAAGGCTGTTCGTCCAGGTAGGCTCCATGTTCCACGGCTGCTCGCCCAGGTAGGTTCCATGTTCCATGGCTGCTCGCCCATGTAGGCACTATGTTCCTCGGCTGCTCGCCGCCCAGGTAGGCTCCATGTTCCATGGCTGCTCGCCCAGGTAGGCTCCATGTTCCTCGGCTGCTCGTCGCCCAGGTAGGTTCCATGTTCCATGGCTGCTCGCCCAGGTAGGTTCCATGTTCCACGGCTGCTCGTCCAGGTAGACTCCATATTCCACGGTTGCTCGTCCAAGTAGGCTCCACATAGACCGTCAATATAAGCGTCTTAGCTGAGTGTGCATCCACATACACCAGTGGTCGCACGAGGCTGTGAATCTACTGAATACATACACAGGCTGATCGACGTCTCTCACACGCCCGA